>CM075184.1:17189093-17779093 GCA_037577475.1 Chaunax sp. Z400
CTGTTTCATTAATTTGCATCAGTATTCTGACCACTGAAAGAAGAAATGAGCATGTTCATGAGTGTGCATACATTTCATGCATTCCATTTTGTATCACCCTGAGGAGACCATCAATTGTTGTATTACTGCACATACTGCAGGGCATTGTAAACACCATGGTCACCATGATGACATTGCTTTACTTAGATCTGCCTCATGTCAAATTAAGTAATACCGCCAAAATTCCATGACCCCGGAAACATACTTCTAACAATTGGAATGAGTATGAGTTATCAACGAAAACATTTTATTTCATTGAATGACGCTGAATCGACATTATCTCAGCTACATATTGGTGGTAGTGCCATGTCTTTAGCCCTCTTTGTTACTATTCGGTGGCAAATCTGAACCATCATGTGCTTATGTTTACAGTTCTGGACTACACCTGGCCCCAGGTTATGGAGATATATTCACAGCAGTAACATGCTGTCATAGAGCTGAACAACTTTGAGACTGGTACTACAAGCAAGTTATTCTCATTTACACTGCTCCTATGACAGGTTTGTTTTGTTCTTCAGTAATGTGTTCATGATACTTGTGAATACCTTAATCAGACTAAGAAATGACTCAATTCAAAGGCATAATGCTTTATTCAATCGATTCTCCATAAACCAATGCATTTTCAAATGTTATTGTTCATAATTTATAAAAATTAGGAATTTAGAAACATAACATGTATACATACAAAAAGTCATTATTAGGTTGGTCTTTTTTTTAGCACATAATTTACTGACAGACCCTTTGATGCTCAACACAGTTTTCTGATGTCACCATTTGCCAAAGAACAAACTTTAATGATGGTGACAGCACCCTAAAGCTAAAATAAGCTGCATAAAATGTTTCTGTATTTCACTTCTTTTTTTTTATGTTAACAAGAATTTACATTGTCACGTATTCAGACAAAAATGACATGAACTTTGGAGCCATACTGCAGTGGAAGATTTTGAGAGGAAGATCATGAGCTTACCTTCTCAAAATAAACAACTACAGCCTCAAAAGTTACCCAAGTTATCTCTTTGCCAGCACAAATGTGGTGACCTTTCTAGCCAGCAGCTGCTTAATTACTTTTCTTCTTGCATACACTGAAATGCTGTGACTTAAAGGTTAACTTCTCCCAGCTGTTATATGTCAAGGTCTTTGACGCATAGTTTAAATTGAAATAGAGGCAGATGGCCTCAATACTTCAAACTGCTCATAATTGATGCAAGTCTAAAATCTAAATATCATTTTCTTGTGATGACCTAATTGACTAACCTTAAATGTTTGAAGTGAAATATGCTGACCCAAGCAACAAGTGTAAGAGTTCAACAGAGGACACTATTAAAAGACTGATTATATGACAGAAAGCAGATTAATGGTACACATTTCTGGGGCACAGACATGATTGATGGCTAACTATAATACAACTAAAAATGGGGTTTAAGAGTAAATCAAATCTTTCTTGAGTAAAAGAAAACAAAAATCAAAATAAATTACAAATTGAGCCTGTGGTCTTACTTTTAAACTGAAAATTGATTAAAAATATAAACATGTATATACATAGAATGATCAATATCACTAATTCTAATGATGTATACACTATAGTGATTATTTCAAATACTTGCCATCCTAGCCTGTCTCAATATCAATCCATGTGATCTTGCCTTATGACCTTATGTAGGAATTTGTCAATTAAAGTCACTGACCAGGTCTTTTATCGTGCCAGAGGTGCCCTGCAGGTGCAGACACCCTAAGCCAAGCTCAACAGGGTGCTGGTGGAGGATACACTGGAGGAACGCTCATAGACGCTGTTGTTATTATCCAGAACTCCTGACACAAACTGTGTCTTTGAAGCATTGCAGCACTCAAGGGCATTAGCCAGTTCGGGGCAGACGGCCAGAGCCAGCCTCTGGACGACAAGGTGGAATTTCCTGCGGAA
The DNA here is from genome assembly GCA_037577475.1 of Chaunax sp. Z400. Classification (NCBI taxonomy): domain Eukaryota; kingdom Metazoa; phylum Chordata; class Actinopteri; order Lophiiformes; family Chaunacidae; genus Chaunax; species Chaunax sp. Z400. Next base: position 17,191,051 of record CM075184.1, read on the forward strand.
GCTTCGGTTTATCCAGAAGTAGAAGATACAGTTGAGGAAACCATTGGAAGTTGGCAGCCATACCACCACAAACTCAATCCACTCTGATGCGCTGCAACCTGAGATGGCTGTGGGGCAGAACACATGGGAAATGAAGAGGGGCAAGTATCTACAGCAATACAAGACAACAGCTTCTGAATGAGTAAAGTGGTTGACCTTTATAGGGCCTAAAATTGGTCATAATTGAAACATAGTGGTTTGTGATCAGGTACATTTACACGGTAAATTGATACATGTGTTTTAAAATAATAAATGAGCTCGTAGAATAGATCATAATACAGGCTTTAATCACCGTTGGAGATGTGAGTCTCTCCTCTGAGAGCAGTAATGTTCAGCCATCAACGTAACAGTTATAGTGTAAAAGGACAAAAGTAACTGGTTTGGTGGAATGGAGACATCGACTTTACAATGAGGCTTATGAGCGTTTGGACAGCAATACACCTTGAAGTTTCACTTAAGACTGTCGGCTTCATTTCCCAGAGATTTTCATCCATTACTGCCCTCTTTGAAAAGGTCCTCACTTCTATAAATATTCAGCTGTGACTCCATTTTCAGTCTTGATTACTCCAAGACGGCACATGGTTGAGGTAAGTGAGAAAATGTCAAAAAAAGGTCTGAGTCATAAAACTGGCCTTGACTCGGTATATTCATGCCCAGAATTACAAAAATAACTGACAGCTATTCATCTCTGCAACGTTCTAGTAGAAATTGGGAGAGGGGGAAATAGCCATTGATGCATTTTTCTAAAAATCAAATTAATCGTTGTTATTCAAATACTTTTGAGTTCTCTTGCAACCCCCAATATATATGTGAAATTTAAATCCCCTGAACATGTGATCCCAAGAGCAACAGTTGAGATTGAAGTGATCTCAAAAAGAAATCTAATTGAGATCTCACGACTTTCTCATGAGTTAAAGAAAAGACTATCATTAGATTTTTGGCAGCAGGCATTCATGAAAACAGTGATTTGAATAATGGGAGCCTGTGTCCCAAGAGAGCTTTATGGCTATCAAAACACCTGATTTGTGCCGTTTCGTCTAAGTATACAGAACATAAAGAGGATGCATTCTCTACAATATTCTCTATTTTTTATTCACTGTGCTGACTTCAATTATTTGATCAACTTACAGCCATCCACTATCTATATTTTCTACCAATTTCCACATTGATAGAGAGGCTAATGTATGTTAGAGTCAACAGAATGAGGGATGAATAAGGGAATCAAATATCATCTGAATGGCAGACACATCCTTACATTATAAGCTTTAATGTATAAGCTTACATTAACAACTTCCCTTTTAAGTTGCATGATTCATGGCTTACCATTATATATCATAGCTGCCATGCAGGGTGTCCAACAGGTGTAGTAGGCTGCCATCACTGGCACCAGCACTTTGGAGGCCACATTGTGTCTGCTGCGACGCGCACTGTGATATTTGCGCAGTTTCAGCCCCTGTCTCTTGGCAGCGCACCACACTCTCAGGTTGGCGTGTGTCATGATGATGGAGCATGGGAAAAATATAAAGCATGTCAAGCTTAGGGAGTATCCAACATTTGTGGAATAGGATGGGTTGCAGACCAGTGATGCGTTAGAAAAATGAACTTCGATTATGCCATCCGGAAATGATATTGGAATCAGTAGAACCGGAGGGAAGCACCAAGCGAAGGCAATCAGGAGCAGCGTCCTTTTCCTTGTCATCAGAGATGAGTACTGCAGCGGGTAGAACACTGCAATGTACCTCTCCAGGCTTATCATGGCCAGTGTATACATGCAGGTTGAGTAGACGGTGCCGTTGCAAAAGGCCACGACATGACACAGAGCATCTGGCCCCTTAGCGTAGTCCTTCAGCAGACTCACTCCGAGATTCAAGGGCATGACAAGCAGTGCAAACGCAGAGTCTGCAGCAGTGAGAGAGAGGAGAAAGTACCGAGAGTTTCTTGACCAACCAGCCACGGAGGAAGAAATGACCAGGAGAACTGCAATGTTTCCCAAAGTGATCATCACGCCCAAAACGATTATTATGCTTACTTTAATGGACCGGTGCGTCAGCTCCTGCACTCTCTGTGGGTCAACACCTGACAGGTCGGTGTCGTCAGGCGATGATAAATTAAATATTGAAAACATGTTTCCTTACAGTGGCATGAGAGCAGCTAAAAAAACAACAACACGTGAGGTAAAAATGGTGAATTAATCAGCATAAGTATGAAGGAGATGTGAGTGACGTTAGAAAGCAGCAGCTGCCTGTAGCCTTTAACCAACAATCAGCGCACACCTGGTGCAATTAGTGTAGGGTGGTAACCTGAAACAGCGTCGCCATTTCTGCCACTGCTATGGAAATCAGGTTTAGAATTTGAGTTCAAATTTGAATTAACATTTTTTTTGAGGTTAAATTATTTTAGGTCTTTGGATGGTAGTTCATCATGTTTCTATGATACACTAAATAGCCAAGGTTCCATGTTGCAAAACTAAATATTCACATATATTATTTGCATAAGTCCTATTTTTGAAGGGTTTTTTTCTCTATTGGGTGAAACTGTTTTTCATACAAAGTGAAGACTTGAAGAATCATGTCAAAAGAAGTAAACATGAATTAAATGAATAAACATGAGTCCTCATTAGAAACAGTGGCAGAACTAGAATTTTTCTAAATCAGGGGCCATAGAGGGGCCACATTTTTTTACAGAGGGGCCAACTATATGTCCAACATTCATGCACATTTCCTTATTCAGTAAGATGTATACACAGAATATTTCACCAGTCATTCATTGTCTGCTGTTGGCTCCATAGCTTTTAGTAAAGACACACATAATTGAATATATTATGCAAATTGTGCCTTTTTCAAGCACATTTTGTGCATCAAAAAAGTTTAGCAATTATTTAATTTTAAACTAGGATGCATAAATAAATATAAAACAGACACTTTTTTCCAATTATGTAATACATTAATTTTTCTTTTTTTTACATTAAAGAAAATAATTTAGAGGAGAAAAACTTGACACAGTCAAGTATTCAAGTTGTAAACAAACAGAAAAAAAAAAAAGACAGACAAGTGACAGGAAGGGGCACTTAAGGGGCCAATCAGATTTCAGCTGGGGCCAGTGCCCCTCTGGCCCCGCCCCTGATTAGAAATGACTCGATCATCTGCACTTGCTCACTATGAATGTCATGCAAAATAACATTTATTCTAATGTTTTTATTTACACATTTATTTGTAAAACCCACATGTACTGATATAGTGATATTTGCATATGTTTGCATGTGTTTGTTGGCCTATATATGAACATACTGCATTTGATATGCAACCAATAGGAGACATTTCTGTATCATCTTTAGGGCTACTAGGAAATAGCTTAACTCAAAGAAGAGGTCAAAAATGATTGATCTGTATGATGGTTTGGTACAATGAATAATCTGTTGTACTTTTGCTACCACTAGATGGCACAAAAAATGTCTGCATATGAGGACAGATTGGAGTAAAAGATGCATCAAACTGAAAATGTCCTCATATACAGGTGCAGGCTCTCAGGAGGTTCACAGTGTTTCTAGTTGATGCCATCTTTTAAAGAGTTGGGAGGCTTTTGGAATCAGTCCTTGCTCTGAGAGTTTCTCTAATCATTTGACCAAGAACTTCCTCAGTGTACTTATGGCGTGTATCGAGATAGACAAATAGATGTGAACCTCTTCTTTAAGGAGGTATTTAGACACATAATCACACTGTTGAATTCTGTATCTGTGAGATGCTGTTGATGCCGTTGTCTTTGGGTATAAGGCTTTATAGATACAAATGAAATCGCCATAAATACACAAGGAGTTTTTATTCATTAACACATTAAACGTAGGTGCTGGGCTGAACCATACTTAAGTTACAATATTTATAGGCTTACATGAAAGTTCTGTCTGTGGCTTTATTATTTGCAGTTAGCAAGACAGTTTCAGCCCTGCAGAGCTTTCATTACATCCTGTAGGGTTGTCTGATTAGACTTAATAAAGGTGTAATGAGAGTGTGAAGTGTGGCCTCTAAATGTATTGAGTATCTCATGAATAATTAATATGGCAGAAAGTTTGTAGTTCAGAGAGCTATTTCTAAGAGCTATAGACTCACAACCACCCAATTCCATCAAGCTCCAAGATTACAGGGCAGCCACTGTGGTATATTTTATCAACAACAATAATAAGAAATCAGTCAACAGATCAACACTATTAAGGTCCTACAGAAAAATATACACTCAGTCACAGCCTAGGAAGCATGACATCTCACAACCATTCTTGGACCAATGTCCACAATCACACACCATCGGTGTCAGCCTTTTCTCCACCTTCTGTTTCAAAAGCATAAATGATTTTGTCTGTGCTGCGGAGTGGTAGCTGGCCTTATTCAAATAATAAAAAAACATAACACTCCAGTAAAGACAGGGGCAGCAAAGATTGTCACTGACCTTTCCCACTCAAGTAACCATCTGTTTCAGGCATATTCCTCTGTGTGACAGTCGGTCCATTAAACAGCACATACCAACACACTCTTCTCAGGCAGTCACCCAATTTCCCTCATCCCCAAGGACACTAACATCACCAATGATTTATTATACCAGCAGCAGAAAATCAAGCAGACATGCTGTAGTTTCCCAAATTATATGAAGAGGAAGAAGAAGAAGAAGATGATGATATTAATTTGTCGTATTACAGTGAATACACCATATAACCTTAAAAAATAGCCTTTGTGGAAATAAATGAGACATTAGTTAAGTTGCCCGTCAATGAACAAACATGATTTTATATTGTGTAGAATACATTTAGATGAATGGGAAAAAAATTGATATTCAACTGAAATAATGGTTTTTTTCCTCTTGCAGATTCCTACAGTAGCTTCAAACTCATCAACCTTATTTCACATGAATATTAATGTTTTAAGAGCAATGCAGCAGCTTGGGAGGATGGGAGGAAATCCTCCCAAAGTATACAGTGCACACACATATAGACTGTAAATACAAGTGCAATATATGGCTCAAAGACATGAAGCGCTTCTGTTCTGCTGCTATGGTCGGATCCCCCAGAGGAGAACTGACAGATATATGTGTTTGATATATGTGTTGCTCGCTCTCCTAATGAGTGGATTTCTCTCGGTGATGTCTAACATGAGACCTAGAGGAGGGGATGGACTCAGGCTCTTGGGTTAATATTCTCAGTCCTCTCCTCCTGTTTCACTCCTTAATGTTCATGATACAGTCAGTTGCATGTTCCTTACCTGATTCTGTCTCATTTTGAGAGGATGTTGAAGCACCAGAAAGGTACAGATATAGCACAAATGGCTACATATATTACTAAAGTGTAAAGGGTGTATGGTAGCCTGTTTTTGCATTTATTTGTCCTCTAAAATGTCCTAATTCTGCTCCAATAATTGTAGAATAGTCATTGATCATTTATTGTTTGTCAGCCAATGCAGCCAAAATCATGCTTTTTTTTTTAAGAGTAACCTAATGCAGATTTTGAAAGAAAAAAAGTGCACTCCAAGCCATTTTCTTCTCTTCTCAATTCATTCATAAATCTGGCTGCATATAGAGTAGTTTTGAGAGGCTCAGCTCATGAGTGTTTTTGTGTGTTTTTGTTTCTATGTTGAGTCTACATGTGGGTGTGTATGCACAAGCGGTACTTGCCCAAAGGTGCATGTGTAAATGTAGTTGGTCCCATGCGAGCACAAGTGACTTAGAGAATGGATGAATTTGTACATACTTGCAATTGAATATCCTGTGAGTGGGTGGACTCCTCCATCGGTCACCTACTGTACAGCACTTCCTGTTGTGGAGGAAGAGGTATAGCCATTGATTTGATCTATTTGTGTGTGTGTGTGTGTGTGTGTGTGTGTGTGTGTGTGTGTGTGTGTGTGTGTGTGTGTGTGTGTGTGTGTGTGTGTGTGTGTGTGTGTGTGTGTGTGTGTGTGTGTGTTTGTTTGTTTGTGTGGGCAGCAACACTATCTAATTCTACCAGTGAGGGATGATGCATGATGTTTAGGAGAGATACTGTATAGCAGGGAGGTTTCACTGATAAAGCCAGCACAGACAAAACCACCCAGGTAGGTTTACGCTATTAAAATGGCGTCGAAGATATATCTTTTTTTTTTTGCACCTACACACCAGTGTGGCCTTGTGAACTCAAATAATAAAGATCACCTCATGCTGTGTGCAGAGATAAGTGCAGAATCTGAATGGTGGAAGTACTGTAAGTGGACTGCTAACACATAATCATGCAGTCCATATCAAAGACAGAGGAAATACAGATTCATCATATTCAAACTTTACTAAATAATTCCATTCAAACAATGTTCATATGTCTCCTCTGCTGTATAATCATCTTATTCATGGAATATAAGCTTCAATCTGATAAGTGATTCAACACGTAGGCATGTAATGGTTTTGCTGAAATTGGGATGTGTCGGCGTTCCTCTTTTTTCATGACAGAATATATACCAGAGGTGAGACAGAAGCGGCAAGAAACTGTGGAGTTTATTGATTAGGCTCAGCCAAATATAACAAGCCTATCTCAGGGGTTTGCAAGGAAACCTGTTACATGCCTGTATGTTGTGTGTGGAGCAAAAGATAACAATCTGGTGCTCTACATTCCAAAAAAAAAAAGAAGAAAAAATCCTGGGTAATTTAAGCAGAACATATTTACGCTGTCATACAATGTTTGCGTAAAAATACTTTCTCTGAGGCTAGAATTTCAGCCTTGGATAATGGTTCGTTCAGTTTTCATTGAATACCATTCAAGATATTTTGAACTACTTTTAGTGTTGTTTAGACAATTGCCAATGAATTCAGCTAATGCGCTTCTCTGTAATGGATCTCATATAAAAGCTTCCACATTCTCCATGAAATATGGTTGCCAGATATTGGAAAATGGAGGGCATATCCTGCTTTGGTAGGCTACTGTCATAGACTTATACAAGCCTTAAACTAAATTAATTAATCAATAAAAGTGTGTGAATGTGACTCAGTTGGAGCCCTATGTACTGTGCATAGACTAACGCACATTATATTGATATTTATCAGTGTGGTTCCACACAGCCACACAGTAGTTTTGTAGTCTTTCACAGCAGCACAGCAGCTTTATCTTAAAGCCAGTTGCTCCCCACTGAGCCAAAATAAATGCATTCTGTCACATCCAAATTTCAAGTTCCTCGTAGTCTCATGGCGATGTATACAGTAATCTGTATCTGCAATCTAATAGTGGTTGAAAGAGACCATGTAAAATACTTCACAATTTTCAACATTGTAATCATATTTAAGGATCAAAATCTGCACTTTTTTTTTGCAGCTTATCTGAAGTGCCATTTGCCATCCGTTGGCTAAACTCAGATGCTAAACCTTTCTGGGTGAATATGACATTTAAAAGGTCTATCAGTAAAATCTTAAAGATTTGTTTGACAACATCGGAAAAGATGGCCAACATCAAAACACCATATTTCCTTTTTTTCTTGCAGTTTTGTGTGAAAAGGTACTTTGTATCTCCTATTATAGTTGTTATTGTATAAATTATTCATTTGTATGAACTTTGCCAGTGTTTTGTGAGCAACACTAAACACTCCAGTTACCTTTACACGCAAAACAAGCCGAAGAGAACAGTACTCAGATCAGTGGAGAATATGTTAATTTGTATATAGTCCTAATGCACAATATTGTTTGATTCTCTTTATGCTAATAAAGGTTACTGCCACTCAACAGTCAACAGTCTTATATTATATGGTCTCTAAAACCCAACCCTGCCTGTTTCACTCCACTCCAGAGAAAATTTTGATAAACATTGCAGTTATATAACTGCAATAACATGACCTCGTGTGTGTATTATTGTGAAAGATGAAAAAGACATCATCATACATTACAAATATAACTTTTTTTTGTGTGTGTTTTGGTAAAGTTTGACAGTCAGATGATCTATTTCCTTTGTGAGGAGAGTAAGCCAAAACATGCTAAAACAAATGAAGTGTGTCTTTCTGACAATTCTACACACAACCCAAACCACTCCTCATGCAAGTCAAGAGGTCAGGGAGGAGAGAAAAACTGTGTATGGAGCACTACTCTACTAGGTAAGGAGTGCTCCAAACAGTAGGAATTGAACATGCATATATTGTACTTAATACTCCTTTGTATGACCAATTCAGAGCTCAATTCTCAAAACGGAATGAACATTGTGGCTGAGAGTGCTGCCTCTTAGAGCTGTGGCAATACAAATTCTCTTCTCTGTAAAATTGCAGAGTTTATTAAGGTGTCCTTCAAAACCACCACCAACAGCAAAATCAACAAGTTTTTAAAACAAATAATTGGAGAGCCATCCACAAGCATTTGTGTTTTCAGTGTTTTACTGTGTTGGATGTGTCAAATAATTTGGACATAATTCTAAATTCCAGGACATGGAAAAGTAAAATACTAGTCAATCGAGTGGAGTAAAGAAAATGGAGCGCACAAAATACCCAGCAGTTTTCATTAAATTTGAGAACGCAGTCTGTGTGTATTCAACGTTCGGTTTTCAAAGACAGCAGCTCATTAAACTCTAGCAAGTAATTAATTGTCACTGTGCATATTAGTGATGCGTGGATCAGCTCTGAGTTCAGTCACAGTTCATCACAAAAAAAGGCGGACATGCTGGCAGATCATTTGGAGGCAGGGGGCAGTGGTGCTCTGATAGTTTTAAGCTAAGCTAAAAAGCGAAAGCTAAAAGCTTTAAACAGCATTAAGCTTTAAAGCGTGCCACTGCTACCACTTTTGTTGTTTTCTGGTGGCGCGCTCCCATAGGGCCTATAGTATCCCTCTCAGAAAAACACACACACACATACACACACACACAGTTCGCAGGCAGCTCTGCATATAATGTGTGTTGAAGTGGCAGACACATAAAGGTTTATATCTCGTATTGTGAAGACCACATGAAAAGATCAAAACGTTACACTGAATGCACACAATAACAACTTTTTATCTCCAGATCCAGGGCTGCAGTCAAGTCTCATAGCACTTATTAAATGAGTCTGTTGGGGAAAATGACTTTGTTTACCATGCTAACAGAAAATCAGATTGTAGCACCAAAGATAAAATCTCGCTGGAGAAAAACAAAACACATTTAAAAGATGAACAGGAGACCTGTCATCTTCCATCCCAGTGTTCAGCACCAGACTGTGATAAGAGCCATCTTTAGACATCATCTGCAGGCTTAGAGGGAGAAATGTTATTTGCTTTATTACCTGATAGTATGATCCCAGTTGTTGACAAGACTCAGTAATGGTATTGCTAGACAATACAGATTTATTTCACATATTACAATTCCATGAATTTTCTAGTTGTTACCATTTGAGCTGATATATTGTTAGTGGTTCTGGCAATAGGGCCAATGATTGGAGTATCTTGCATTAAATCAAATTTTAAAGTCAATTACACTTGAAAATTAATCATCTTATTATAGATGATGAATCATTATAGGAATCAAATCCCTGCAACACGATAACTGCAAGACAGGATACTGTAGATGGTTCGTTTCCATACAGTGGCTATGGCTTTCAAAAACTTACAGGTAACTAGCCAGTTTGCAAAGTAGTTGGAATCCAAGGGATTTTTTCATGAGCGCAGTACATATCCAGGTTCATAACATGAATATTCATTTGAGGAGGTGGATCAGTTAGAGCAACCTGGAGGAAGAACAGCAGTTCTTCTGCTATTTGAGGGAAAAAAGTGAATTTAGATTAGACATTGTGTCCTGATTCAGGACACATATGAAATCTTTAAATTTCTATTTATTTATCGGACACACCACAGATTGTCATTATTGAATAATAAAGGAATACACACTCATGGCCAGCATACATTCCTCCCTATTCTTCTTCCCTCCCCTAATATACAAACCCCCTGTTCTTGATTCACTGCTGTTTATCTAAGTAGGACCAGGTGCTTGCAGAACAGTCCCACAGGACTTCATTTTCATTTGAAGCTTGTTTACCACTCACATTTTACTGCTCCGTTCACTATCGGTGTGTTTCTGCTGTCTCAAGTGTGCAGTGGTAAAATAGGGAGGCTTGAATTTCTGGTATGTAGTCATTAGAAAACACAGCATCTTCTTTCACTGAAAACAGAATAAAAGGAAGTGTAACACTGGGCGATGGACAGTAATATACATGATGGAGTTGTCAGCCTGTTATTGAGAGATACCACGTCTCTATTACTTTGTGTACGCTTTTTGCCAAATCTACCTTATTGCTTGATGAATGAGACTGAAGCTGTTCTGTTTTGTGCCATTCTTCCTTTCTCCACTATTCTTTTGTGACCACTATCTTTTCTCAGGTTGAACACAACCATAGAAACAGGACGTGAGTGTCTGACCTGTGGAGAGAATAGTCCATCCTGGTGAGTCATAAATCACAGGAGGTCATTTTTTATATCCATAATAACCTTTGGTAATTAAATTATTTCACTGTGCATAGACGTTGCAAAAATTCCTATAATGAGTTTTGCAAAACTCAAAGGTTGCTTAGGTTGTCATACACCGTCATCCTAATGGATGTTTTCTTTTTCCCTCTGCTGTTTAAAATTTCCCCTCCTGATGAATTTAAATTATAGCCCCAAGAGAACATTTTTGAAGAAATACCTCTTTATTCTGGTGAATATGTTTGGATCTCCAACTCATTTAGAATAACACACAATGAGGTATGGATGTAGACCTCTAAAAGTATTTATCCTTTTAATTTTCACAAGGACATGCAGGCAAACATTCACACTGAGAAAAATATCAAACATTTGGAGACAAAATAAAATATTACCAGATTTAATTTGTAATATTCCAAGTATAAAGTCATAATTTTACAAGAAAAAACTAGATAAATCTATTTCTTTTTCTCAATGTGACCTTAATACTGTGTTGTTAATGTCACCTATCCAGAAGTTAGATGTCCGTTGTGCTGTATATCAGAGAAGGAAGAAGCTATATCTCGCAGCCAGACAGAAGCCAAAGTTATAATCAAAAGAAACGACAATGAATAACTGGTTTTTTAAGCATTTCCATAATTGAATTTCTCTTAGGTAAATTCATATACATATGTTCCTGCTGGGATGGCTTGATCATAAACAAACTGACAAAGCGGCAGTGGATAAAAATATGTTGTGAAGTCAAGAGTCCACAGACAGACTACTAATATTAACATCTCAACACCTGAACTGTACACCACGGTTTACTGTTGGTTTATCATATAGAGTAGGCAATCAATAAACTATGCAGTATTGATCCAATAATCTAAGTGTTAATGCTTAAACTAAGCAGCAATGATACCTTGTTTTTATTCCAAATTAAATGGGTGATGTGAGAAATAACAACACAAAAGTTCAAAAAGTGTTTTCCTTTGATCACTGTTTAAGGTGGTGCTCTCAAAATCTGTAGAATGTAAATTGACTCAAAACCCTTAATGTATCAATACTTCCTAAGGAAGCCTGGTTAAGCAATAATCTTAATTAAGTCATTGTTTGTATTACAGATGATAATATTTTTAAACCCCACAAGTGATTAAGTTAAATAAGTTAAATAGGCCAACTCCACAACAAAAACAACAATGATCCTAACTTACTTGCATTTGCATTAAGCGGGGGATTTAATGACTGTGTTGGAATGAAGATGAAGATCACAGAGATGTACTGAGACAGTTTTACTCTCCTAAAAGCAATGTTTGAGATGATAGGAAGTCATTATTATGTTGTAAACACCAAGGTTTCACACCCACTAAACTTCTACACCACATCATTAATCAACATACTTTAGTTGAGAACAATGCCTCTGAGGCTGTTCTTTAGATGCTCATTAAAGAGAACCATGCTATTCAAGTTTTATTACAATGAAACCAATTTGATTGCTCTAATAATAAACACAATTATTATTTGATGATGAGCCTGGCTGAGAAGAGACACAATATAAAGCTTTAGTATAATATAATATCCAAACTGTTATATAAAAAAAGAAATCAAATCACACCCATAGACTGCAACTCAACAAGCCATACAAATCTTTTTCTGATGTGTGTCTAATTACTAAGTTTACAATGCACTGGTAATGTACAGGACTTGGGCAAGGAGTCCAGTAATGAATCATTATCACAGCCATACTCTGGCTGCCATGGTGATAATGAATATGGATGTTGGCAGCATCACTTCTGTTAAACAGAGGCTTCGGCTGGGGCATATTGGCAAAGAGTGAGAAATGTGTTTTTTGGCTGCATCTCATGTGTCACAGACTTAACAAATCTCTTTCATCCTTTCCCTTTACTGTCATTCCTACTTGTGAATAAGGCATACACATAACTACCTACACCTGTTGTTTGCATATGGTTGGGACTGTGAAAAGTCAGAGAGCAATGGGGGCGTTAGACGCAGACTACTGTGGCTGCCAAAATCAGAAGAAATACCCCTTAATCATGGAGATCAGTTTGAGTTATTAAACACAAGTAAATGAGTAGATAAGTAAGTAAACTTTATTTATAAAGCACTACAGTTACAAGATGCTGTACGATGCAAACAGTTAAATAAAAGCTGAATAGAAAATTAAAGGTAGGAAATTACAATAGAATACAAAAAAACAGTAAAACCTTCACAGAAGGAAAACACAAACCAATAAAAAGTACTAAGAAGGCAAAACTATATTCAATTGTAGACAAAAAAAAAGTGAAATTTTAACACCTTTTCAAACCTGTCAATTGACCCACAACTTCAAAACCTTTGGTTCTGAGCCTAGATTTTGAAATAACCAAAAGGACTTGGTCACTAGCCATTAGTGATCTGCCTGTGACCAGTGGATTATGGGAGGATCCAGGGGCGGGGTCAGAGGGGCACTGGCCACTGGCCCCAGCTGAAATCCAATTGGCCCCAGAAGTGCCCCTCTCCTGTCACTTGTCTTTTTTTTTCTCCTCTTGTAACTACAGTGAAAGTAAGGTTCATTGTGTGGAAGGGAAAGTTATAATGGGAAAGATTCCCATGTTTGTGACTTTTGATGCAGCTTGGATGTTAATGAAAATCATATTTATAAGTGGCAAATGGCAAATTTAAAAATAATTGTTTCCATCCTCCACAGAAGCTTCATGTTAAGTTATGACTGCCCACCTTAGTTTGTCCTGAGGTGTGAACGAGTGTTTCCTTGGTGCTGTCACTGTCAATCTGGCACTGCACGCTGTTTTTGGTTGGGGGCAGCATTTCCCTCTGTAAACATTTTAATTCAACTACATCATATGTACTACATATGTACTACTACTCTACATCACACTATTTATTAGTTAAAGGTCTGGCTGCTGCATTTTGGACAATCTGAGACAGAGACACAGACAATACTCAGGGTGGTGAACAGTAAATGCAATAATCAAGACAGGAGGAAAAATGCTGAATGATATTTTTCCAGCTCTTGAAAGGATAATACGACTTTGATTTTGGCTTCGGTCCATTCATTCTGCCAGTTCCAGCCTCTACTTGTCTTGCCAACCATACACTGAATTCAGCATGAGTTTCAGTTCATTTAAGTTAACAAATAGATACAGAGAGAAACTAAATCTGAGATGATGGCTCTTAGTCATTGTCCATGACAGTTCGGAAAAAAAAGAATTAATGGCTTTTCAGAAGCAAGCCACTGTCCTCTCCTCTTCTACTACTCTCTCTTTGGAGTCTGCCCTCTGTCTGTCTTGAAGCTTGGCAACTAATTAATGGTGAATGCCACCCTATGACTGTGGAATACTGATTAATACTCTTTTACTGTTTCCTTTGACTTAGACACTGCCTTCAAACTTAGAATTGGTCTCCAGATGCCACGCCCAAAACCCTTAATCATTATGATGACACAACCATTTGGAGCTGTCACTGCCCGGCTCAAGGGAGGAACAAAGAGAATGACAAACGCATGACTTTGAACCAATGGTTTATTTAACAGAATGTAATTTACCAAAGACAATATGAATGTATGTGAATCAGTGATATCAGTAGGGTGTAGCGTGCTTGCATTAGTGTATAGTGAAGTGAAATGAACAAAGCATATGAACACAAAAGGAACCGAACCCAAACAAACCCTTTGTCCATGTGCCCAGAGAGAGAGAAAGACCTGCTGAAGCCACCAGCTTATAGCTGAGGAGCAGCAGGCACAGGTGAAAACAATGCACTTCCTGTTTCCCTCCTAACGAGAAGGACAGCCCAAACAGGAAGTCAAGAGGGCTGCCACAGAGCAAAGTAACGTTCAATATCTTAGCCAAGGAAGCTTAAACATGCAACCCAGGGGGATTGAAACACTGACCTCATTTATTTCTAGAGCCACATACAGTTGCCCCTCTGTCTGTGTCCCGAGGGGGCATAGGGGATCATTGTTGGACCAAATTAGCACCCCTTAAAAAAATCTCAAAATTCTTTTTTTAAGTTGCAAAGCCTGAGTTAAAAATCTGAAAATGATTTGATCAAAGGTATTAAGACATTCAGTAGAGAACCCTGAAGAGTAGACTGAATATTGAATGGTAGGATCCTTTTCATTAATCAAATCAGTGTTATAGTCATATTATGTCATTTATTATATATTATTTCCTTAATTTAAATTTCATTTTTTATGTTATTTAAACATAATTTATTTACTTTTGGTGAATATTCTTAAGTGAATATTGTAATAGTTCAGAATCAACAGCAGAAAGTTTTTAAATTCTCTTGATTTTATGTCTCACATTTTTCTCCATATCCTCCAAATGCAAATGAGTACTGTGGTTTTAAAACTGTCAGTTAAATTAAGTGTTTTAGTTCAAATTGTGCTCAGTTTTAGTCATGTTTATTCTCCACAAAACATTTGGCAGGAGAAACTCCTGTCTACAGTGAATAGTAATGAGTGTTCACTAATTTTATGCACACTGAATGTACACAAACATGAAAATCACCTGGTTCAAATGAGCTTCAAAAGGTAAAAACTTTTGCCTTGAATTGTGTCCAGCAGTTTTTGAAATGTGGATAGACCATACTCTGTTAGATGCAAACAGACAAGACTAGCCCTGTATGGCTTTGGCAGGGGCATAAAAATCTCTTTTTAAGTGCAGCACCTTTAGAAAGTCTCCAGGAGCCTTTAATGTTTCTGCATCGTCTGCCTGACAGTGATTATCAGATTGATGCAGCTACATGAAGCTGTACTGAAGTCAGATTCTGTAGGCTCAATACCTTTTCTTGTGTTTTTGTTTTTCATTTCAGACAGAAGGTAATATGACTGCAAAGAGAAGCCATTTTTAATTAGAATACAAGCAGAAATAGATATTAAACAAAATAATCTCTTTGGTTCCCAGATTTGTCATTAAGATAAGCTAAGCTATACTTAATTGTCCCCGTGGGGAAATTCTTTCTCTGCAATTGACCCATCCCTGAGGAGCAGTGGGCTGCCTTTACGGCACCTGGGGAGCATATTGGGGTTCAGTATCTTGCTCAAGGATACTTCAACATGTAGACCTGGGGGAAGTGGTGATCGAACCCCCGACCTTCTGATACATGGACGACCGCTCTTACCCCTAAGCCACAGCCGCCCCCATTGCTTTTTTTGAATTTGCCTCTCTCTGATTCTTAACCCAACTGCAACAAGAGTGCAAACATGGTCATTGGCAGCTTTTATTAAGAAAATATGCAAATGCTGTAGCCCTGTCTCCAGCATTTTAAATGTGTTCTACATATACTGGAAAACTGATACCCTGACAAACAATCAACAAATGAAATTCAATGCTCCCATTTATCATTGTATGCACCTGCTGGCTCAAAAGAAGCACTCATAGTTAGAAGTTATGTAAAGTAAACTGTGTTCATTTTTCCACAGCAGGGTGACAAGACCTTGTCATCTACAGTATTAGTTACTGATTAATCAAGCATGTAGTTCTCTGATGAAGTTCTCTGATGACTCTGCTATCGTCGGTCTCATCGCAGATGGGGACGACAGGGAATACAGAGAACTGACGCAGGACTTTGTGGACCGGTGCCAGCGGAACCTACTCCAGATCAATGCAGGGAAAACCAAGGAACTGGTGGTGGATTTCCGTAGGCACACACACTCCCCCCCCCGGACCCGGTGAACATCCAGGGAACAGACATTGAGATGGTGAAATCTTATAAGTACCTGGGTGTTCACCTGAACAATAAACGGGACTGGTCAGAAAATACCACTGCACTTTTCAGGAAAGGCCAGAGCAGACTCTATCTGCTCAGGAGACTGAGGTCCTTTGGAGTGCGGGGAGCACTCCTTAAGACATTTTACAACACTGTGGTGGCATCAGCCATTTTTTATGGTGTGGTCTGCTGGGGCAGCGGCATCTCAGTGTCGGACAGGAAAAGACTCGACAAACTGATAAGGAAGGCCAACTCTGTCCTGGGATGCTCCCTGGACCCGGTAGAGGTGGTGGGAGGAAGGAGGATGACAACTAAACTGTCATCCATGATGGACAATCACTCCCACCTGATGCGGGACCACATAACAGCACTGGAGAGCTCCTTCAGCGACAGGCTGCTTCACCCAAAGTGTGTGAAGGAGCGCTTTCGCAAGTCTTTCCTTCCTGCAGCTGTTAGACTGTACGATCAGCACTGCTCCTAGTAGACCAAACAATCTCTAGTACTTTTTTATGGTCTGTGCAATACTGAGACACTTTTGTTATAGCATTTGTGAAATATTTTTGAGACACTTTACCCCCCTCCTTTATTGTATTGCATTTTTATATTATTTCCCCTCCCCCACTGTGCTTCTGTACACTGTGCTGCTGCAATACTGTGAATTTCCCCACTGTGGGACTAATAAAGGGATATCTTATCTTATCTTATGTAGAAAATAAACATTAGTGAAAAAACAGCCTAAAAAATAACGAAGAGAAAAATTCATGAACAAATTTGAGGGTGAATGTGAAGGGAGACTTGAACGGGAGTGAGACAGGAATGTAAGAGATGGGGTCGTCTGTCACTGACCAATTGCTTCACGATGATGCAGTAAGCCTAATTATCAATAACTCAATTTAGTCAGACAGAATGATTCACAGCCTCTGGAAATACATGTGCTGTATCCATGGCAGAACTCTATAACACATGCACACACACACACACACACCAAAGACTACATCAGCAACTGCTACAATACTGATTGATATATGTATGCTTGTGTGTGTAAAAAATAGTAAACTAGCAAACTTTATTTGTCTTTATTTCTTTCACTAAATTCAAACACTTGAACCCAGAGGAAATTTATAACTTTTATTTTTTTAACAATGTAACTACTTCTATAATTTGTCAAAATTGCCATGAACTGTCTTCATGACAAGAATTAGTTTTTTGTTAGCAAAATTATCCAACTTTATTGGGATCTTTTGTTAGAGGTCATTCCCATATCTGTACTCATTTCATGTGGCTAATCAAATAAAGTCACAAAAAAACTAATAGATAACTGATCAAAAGTTGACTGTCCGATATAAAAGGTCTCCTGTAAACATTCATATCATATATATGTGGCACAATGTTTGTATTGATTGTAATTGTAATGTTGGCAATAATTAGTAATTTCGTGGTAGAAATAGATGGTCGACTTGAGGTGCATTAGCATTGTTTGCATTTTAAAACTTTTATAAAACAATTAAAAGTCATGTTCATTTGGTTTTTGGAAAATATTCTGCCAACTTGAAAATAACACATGGGCATTTTTAAGTAAAATACTTGTGCTTCATTATTAACTGTTGTATTTGCAGAAGAGTCAAGAAAATACACCAGGATATTACATCCTCTCTGTAACTGCATGTCTTGCAGAATTCAAATCCATTCAAGAAGAGGGCTCTACTTTTGTTGGTTATAATTAAAACCCAAACATAGAAATTAATGTTGTAAGAGTGAAAAAGATCATCAATCATGCTAGTGTTTTTTCAGCCCACCGTAAATCTATTATGTTAAACACAGTTGTAGCCCTGTCAGTGATAAAAGAGCCCTAATGCTTATTTTCCTTTATTTATTTTTATTTTTTTAGTATTGATACACTAACAAAACTAACAAAATACTGTATTTTATTTGTCACTGCCTTCTTAAGTGACCCATATTAATATTGGGTAAAGATGGTGGTTCGGGTGAGAAAAAACTTCAGCTTGTTACTGTTACATTTCAATTCAAAAAAGGACCCAAATGCAGACACAGAGACAGGGAAATGCAGTCCAGTGATTTAATAACAAAAAAGCTAACTCAAACCGAAAACAGTCAAAAAGGAGACAATATAACTCAAAGTACAAAACCAGAAAATCCAACAAGAACAAAATAATCAGAACCAGAAAATCCAAGACAAATCAAAGTACAAAGCACAAAACCAAGAAAACTTACAGAAAAGAAACTGATGAGAAATGCAGGAAATCACAGGGGCTGACAGGGAGAAAACAGGACAAAACAGGACAAAACAGGGCAAGGCAGGGCAAGGCAGGGCAAGGCTAGGCAGGGTATAACAGAGTATAACAGACAACTGACAAAGAGCGGAAGAAACACAGACTAAATACACAGGTAAACGAGAGGAGATGGGGAACAGGTGGCACAGGGAGGAGGAGACAACCAGAAACAGGTGGAAATGATCAGACAATTACAGTGGAGGGAAAATGAAGAGGGAAACCTTAAAAAGAAAACATGAGGAGGATACAATAATAAACTAACAAGACAAAGCAAACATAAACACAGGGAAAGGGAGCGAATTTGGAACTAAAAAACATCGAAGACTAAAACAGACAGAGGAACCAAAAGGGTAAAACATACCATAAGAAAACACAGGAAATGCAAAGCAAAAACACATGACATGGAAAACAGACTTTCAAAATAAAACAGGAAACAGAAAACATAGAACCTACAAAACTGGTGGTTTGGTGGAGTGGAAATGAAAGTGGAGTGAAATCAAATCAAAGGGTGAATAGACAAATAATTTTTTACTTCCATAGAATGAGTGGGTTGGCCCTTCCTCCCCGGATTGAGAGAGCAAGGCTGCATGAGCCAAACAGTGAATGAAGGGAGGCAGCGGTGTTAGCGACAAGAAAACAGTGAAACAGAGAAATAAAATGTTATTTTCTGAGCACAAGCACATATTGTATAACCATGCACACACATGCACATCCAAAAGACCTGCCTGCTGCTCCTTATACATCAATGACGCAGACAAAGCTGAATAATAAAGAAGACATAAGGTGCAGACAGGGCATCTGAGTGTACCACCACACACTTCTCGTGCGTCATAGGTGATGACTGAGAAGTGATGCTGATGCTTCAGCTACACACAACCATATTTTCACACGGTCGTTTTAATTTTTGAAATATATCCACACATATAGAGGTTGTGTTTGCAGATTTTCATATTACAGAGGAGTTGTTTATTGGCCTTGGTGGAGGTATGCAGTCTCTGAGTGCATTTCTGGCTCTATGGCAACCTTCAGGTTGAATAGTTGTTGCAAGGCTCTGAATTTTTTGAGATGAGATTTTTTCCTTGAGATTGTTTCATTTGTATATATACACAGAAATTTGAAAACTTCTCTTTCCACTGTTTGTTATTATCATCTCTGTCTCTCAGTCTGGTCTTCTGCAGTGATTCCATGTCTGCCAGATGATGTTTAAGTGCCTCCACAGCCATCCAGAGAGCAGGCTGTCTGTCTCAATCCTGCCTTGTTCAGGTTCTTTCTGGTGCTTTTTAAAAAAATCATCCATCTCTTTGTGGAGACTGTTGGGAGGGCTTGATGGCTTAGTTGGTTGATCGTCTGGTTCTTATCTACATGGTTTTAAGGGTACTGGAGCCGACTTGTGATTTTGGGTCAGCAGTGGTGTACGTCTTGGAGTTTGGGCATGGAGCCCTTATGTAAATTTAGTTCTTAACAGAAATAACTCATCAAAAATGACTAATGAAAGACAGTTGTCTATATAATAGAAGCAACTTCACACTAGATCAGATATGTGCCCTACTTGACCCCACATAGTGTACGACGCATCAGCGAACATAAAAGCTGATATATTTCACTATCTCCCCAGTTTAGCGTTCATTTTCTGTGCTTGTTCTTCAAATAACGGACTTCCTGTTGCTACCGCATCATTAAATCCCCCGGAGTAGGTTGCACACCTGAACATATTACTACAACGTCACACCCGTTCCGCAACGCCAGGGCACTTCATTCATACAGACACCTGTTTCGGCCCTGTTACTGCTTCCTGAGGTGTCACAGAAGTGGAACAAACTGACAACCCACTACGCCTTAATTGTGTTCAGACAGACGTCGGGGGGGGGAATAAAGGAGCAACAGGCCCGGAATGAAAATGCTGTCTGAATGGGGCTTGTGTCAAATTGTAATGTCCATCTTTAAACAGGGGTGGGGTTCTATGCCAGCACCTATCACCCACATACAATGCAGTCATCGCATTTCTCCCCAGAAACTTTCACCACCATTCACACATTTAATCAAGTGAAACCGATAATAATGCTAACGAGTCACATGACGGCCTAGTAGGCAAACAAACCACTTGTTTCCTCATTGACCCCTAATGACCCATAATAGTGCTGTTTGAGTCAACTGTAAAAGTGTGACCTTAATGACTCTCAATGTGGTAATGACCTAACAAGAGTTTATATTCCATAAACTCCCCACCAGTCAGTTGGAACTGAAGAAGACTTTTGGATGAGAGGTGAAACGTCCTCAAGCCTTAAATAGAAATCCACTTTCTTCTGATTCAACCTTTGAGGATTACCATGACCTAGATCAACGAGAATCCACACAAGACAGATTGGGACTCTACTGCTGAATGAAGTCTATGAAGGCTGGCACAGTGTTTTAACAACATCTGATTAGCAAACATGTGCTCTTATGAGGGCTGCCATTCAGAGGTTGAATAATTCTGATACTGCAATGGTCATTAAAAGCAGCATTTTCTGTTGAATGTGGGGAAAAACTTAAAATCTTTCGCACTGAACTATTTAAACTATTCTTGTGTGATATGGTTATTGCAAAAAGCTGATTAATAGTATATTTTGCCAATAAACCTAGGGTGTTGAATAATTTTGCTTCTAACTGTACCTTCGATAAAAAACATTTCACAAAAGCCAGACGATCTTCCTTAGATCAGATCAGCCTTGGCTGAGGTATGAGGTGTTATATTAATGATAATATGGTTTCAGTTTTAGCAGCAGCAGCACTGCTTTATGCCAGTGGAGTAAGCCAAACACGGGTAGTTTGTTTAATGCATCGTAAAGCACATTTCCTACACACAGCAGGCATTCAAGAAAATAATTTGTTATTTTAATAAATGGAGGCCCAAACCCCAGTGGAGCTTTATGCCTATCGACACCCCTGGCACAGATTAAACTCATATCAAATCTATCATCTAACTTTCCACCAAACAAGATGACACACCAAAATGTCAGAGTCTTCTTTTATGATTTACAGTGTCTAATCAAACATACAATTATTCAACTAGGAACGCAGTGACATTTTCTAGTGGCTCTATAGTCATTTCACTACATTATTCTCCATTTTACTTCTTTACTCAATACTGTATGTATGACATGTCAACAATCGAAGACTTTCTTTCCAGTGACATATGAGTTCAAACAATATTCACTTGCTAAGACACTTTGATGGTTGGACGGTAAACCTCAATACAAGTCACTGAAGATCAAACGTAGTCATTTCACGGTATTGCTTCCTCACTTACAGAAATGACATTTTGAGTTTAGCCATCTATCTTTTGAAAAAGTTTGACTTTGCAGCTGACTGAGAGGAAGGATGGAGTGTAACAGATTATTGAAAGGAGTCCCAATAAGATGATTTTAAAATATCCTCCACAGTAAACTGTTGAATGTTATGGTTCTGTACCACTATTGTGAATAAGAGATTAAATTTTAAAAAAGCACAGGACTCACCCTGATGCTCATAGCTGCCTCATAATTAGCAGTGCATTTCAGGTAACGTCAAGTACAGATCCTGTATTGGTCCCGAGTGAGGTTTTGAAATTCAGAGCAGGTTGATCTTTCTGACTGAGGGTCAACCTTGTCCCCCCAGCTGGATCCTTCATTGTCAGTGGGATTCCTGCATGACTGCCAATTAATTTAAAAAAAAAAGAAATACCACACAGCATAGTTGAAAAACATACTAGACTTCATGTCCAGTGAAAAGGGAAGGCTTTATCTGTAAATGATAACAATAAACAATATCTGTAAAAAAAAAAGAAAAAAAAAAGAAAAAAAAGAACTATCATTTTCAGAATGTGAAGAAGTTTTTGATGTTAAGTCAAAAATGTATTGTGTTGTGGAAAAATCATCTCATGTTAGCAGGCTCACCAGCTGTAGCTGCAGCCCATCCTGTATCTCTGAAGGTGGTAGTCCGATAGTGCCGTGTAGATTCAGCTGTCAGATGCACATGAGGGAGAAGTCTGCTTTGTTTCATAAGCTCTCTTAGCATTTAACAAAACTCATCTTCTTATACCTGTTTTCCTTACCAAACAGAAAAATACAGACGCACACCTTCTTAATTCAAGTTTGCATCTTACAAAATAAGACAACCTTAATTGCCTTATTATAAAACACTCAAAACAACTCATGAAACACACTTCATTGAAACAACATGCATGTAAACAAGTAAAACCCACCCAAATTGTTTTAGTTTGTCTTTAGTTACCTCTGGTTTCATAACATTTAAAAACATAATTCACTGAATGAGATGTACAAATATGCTCTGCAGACCATTTTTGTCTGCTTCCGATGCGCCACTCACTTCTTTTCCGCTTCACCGCCGTTCTTTCCCACCTTTTGTGTCCTCTGGTCATTGCCCTTGTTGGAGCCGCTGTAAATCACCTCCTTACTTTATCCCATGTCATCAAATTGTTCTCCGTTGGTCTCCGAGGCTGTGTGTGGTCCTGTGGGGAACTGTGTCCCCATTAAGAAAGGTGCTGTACTCAGCTTAAGTTCATTATTTAAATCTCCTGACATGCAGGATCTAAATGTTAATGGAGGTTTTGTGTTCTTCTGCACTTCAAAAGGTCAGTCTATGTTCATACAGTGTAATTGTTTGTATAAGCAGATGTTCTCCTGATAAATCCAATTTCTAACAACAGTTTCTAGTTTTTATGCTTAAATGTGCCACAATATTTGCTGCAGTGACATTACGTTTTTAAATGGAATTATTTCAATTTAATCAAATTTGGTTCTCTAAGTTTATAAATGTGGTTTTAGATGAGGTCAAAGCTGATCCATGCATCATTGTGTGTAAAGGCAGGGTGTACTCTTGAAGGACACTCACTTCACTCTTGAAGTGAACCCAGCTATGCAGCACATCTTCTCTATCTGAATAATGCAGCCTTTAAATAGCAGGGAAACTAGATTAGGTTTTGATTGGTCAATGGTACAATGTCTTTTTGCTGCCTCAAGATAGAAATGCGACCACACCTCATCTTAAGACCATCATAAAATGTCAATGCACAGATGGGTCCAAGTATATTTGTTACTTATTTATGCCAGGCGATGATGGTCCTCACTGCCAATAGTGTGCACTGATTATGTTTTCAAACATGGCTCAGCTAAACCATTGCGAGGGCTGGGACCACAGTATAAGTTGCTGATCATTTGAATAAAATGGCATATTGTTTTCAAGAGAAATGGCAACATGATATCATTGAACTGTGTGTTTTCCTTTTTGATTTTTTACACGTAATGGAAGGTGGGTTTTTTTTTCATTTGTTTGTTTATCTGCTTCCAGAGAGTGAACTGTGAGGTCATTGACTACCAAGCCCCTGAGGACACTGGCAGATGGCTGATGCATTTAAGGCTTAGGTGTTGAATATTTCCTCGTTGCAGCAAATGCATGAACACCGTTCAAACGCAGAATGTTTTTTATCAATCAGTCGTTGGTTTAGTGTGCTGGTTCCCTGACAGCTCAATACATATAACAAGAACACATACTGTATGTGTAATTGTACTAGATACTCTGTTTGGGCAGCACAGTATTAATGTGGCTTTACTCCCTCACTCTTGTAAAGCGTAAAGAGCTTGTCTTTGCACTAAAAGTGACACATAATCTGCCAAGCAGTCAATGAAGCTGGGTAACAGTGATAGCAACGACACACAGGAAAAGGCATATTGAGCGAGCCCCACATCTGATCTTCACCACACAGTGGGCCTATAGAGAATCAATGTCATTGATCTCAGTATTATTGTCCAGACCAGACAATAATGCTGTGTAAAGGAAGAATCAAGAATTGGACCAAAAAAATCACATCTTATTAATGTCTTGTAAGTTTTTTTTTTTCCAAAAATAGATTGACTGAATGTGGGGGGTGCAGTCCATTATCCCTGTCAATCAAATGCTCTGTAAACTAAGTGGAAAACCTCCTTGCAGACGGTATAAATTCTGTTGACCTGTTTTAACACTGGGAGAACGTAGTCATACAGTAGTTTCTTTGGATAGTGAAATGTGCTTAAAGCATTTTGTGGCCGATGTACAGTTACATCACATGATGATGTGTATAGTTTGTCATCAAAGCCCTTTCTTTGGGATGATGTTTCACTCTATCGCCACAAAGTTACTGCTTCCATGAGAGGGAGATGAGAGCTCTGAAATTAAAATAAAACAACAGCTGAAAAAAGTAAGAATCTTGCGCAGGTAGTTGTCACTCATCTTTGCAGTCGGTCAGACACTAAGTACTAGAGCGCAAAGCCTTAATCCAAGAAATCTAGAGCTGCAAAAATCTCACACATATCTATCAGCATCCAATGCCCTGACTCGTTTACTCTTCTTTTTCATCTCCCAGCTTACTGAGATAAGAAGGGATTCCTCACAACTAGTGCTGATCGATTGTCCAGAGTAAGCAGAAATTTGATCTATAAATTGTCCACAGTAAAACATCCCCTAGTGGAAATG
Organism: Chaunax sp. Z400; assembly: GCA_037577475.1. Lineage (NCBI taxonomy): Eukaryota > Metazoa > Chordata > Actinopteri > Lophiiformes > Chaunacidae > Chaunax > Chaunax sp. Z400. The sequence goes on from CM075184.1 coordinate 17,215,977, forward strand.
ACTGAAAGGCAGAGAATATATAAAGCACAACACACAAGGGAAACCCTAGTGTGACGTCAAGTTATGTCTGGATCCAACCTGGAGGAGTTATAGGAAGATATTGGGGAAGTGGACATCTGGGTCTCTCTTCTTCTTTTGCTGGACCAGCTGGCCTGTGTCACAATTCCACAAATAACATAGACTAAAAATTGAGTGTCACACCTCTGATTAGATTTTTGAGTATAGTCTTATTTAGAACTATTCACCATGTCGAAACAATAGACAAAACTGTCTTTCTCTGAAACAAAGATGAAATAATTAAATTGGTGGGCATAAACCCATTTTTTATTATCTCTGAAAGTCCCATATTTTTACCTATATTTGTAATTTAGGATGTGCATTCGAATAAAAATTCAAATGGGAACACAGAATGGGCAAAAACAGCTCCAGAAACAGCAGCTCTTCCATGCGTGCAACTCATTTCACATGCTAAGGTGAGATATCTGACCATTCTGGCATGCAAGAATTTGTTAATGAGCCCTCAGTACAGCTGAGGCTAATGGAATTAGCTCTCACAGGTATTTGGTCATAGCGTAAAGTACTGAATGATCAAAGTCAAATGTTGGCTTTATTGAATATTACTAGAAAAGGGATTACCAATTTAATTAGGATTATCTTCTGTGCACCATACATGTCTATGCCAAATTGCATGACCTCCAGGGCTGGGCTCGTTTTCAACTTTAAAATCGTAACTGATTGTGGAATCAGATTTCATCATGCACATTACATGAATCTCCTCAGATCATCTTCTCTTTAATCTCAAACATGCACACACTACAAAATTCAAAAGTGACAGGCATCACACACCACAGGACTTCATTAACAGCCTCGTGCACGATATAGAACGGCGTCCCATGATCTCTCAGAAGCAGCTATATAAATAAACTGAATGACCGATGAAGATGCCTCAGCGAACGGACTTTACAGTGAGAAAACATGAAAACAAAAGAAACAAGAGTGGATGAGGAAATGGTTGGGAAGACTCAGTCAATATGTGCTGTCTATCCTTCAGCAAAAACTGGAGGTGAGATTCAGTTTCTGTCAACAGTAGTATGGCTAACATTAGCCTAAAAGGTTCAAATGTTTGCTGCTGCTTGGCAGCACCATCAGCTGCTCCAGAATGTCTCTCTCATTGCCTAATGCGATCCTGCTTGGAGAGTACTGATGTTATCATCCAGATTTACACTCCTGAAAACCATGTTTGTTTGAAAATTATTGGGGCAACCCCGATTGTCCAAAAGCAGATCCCGAGTCATAAGACTGGATGAATGATGGATGGTTACTGCAGAGAACAAGGGCGGCATATAAATACCCACGGATACCATTTTGCATGAAATGGTGAGCGCGTTAAACCATTTAAGCAAAAGCTATACTGCATTTGACCCATACCTGAGGAGCAGTGGGCAGCCTTTACAGCGCCCAGGGAGCAAATTGGGGTTCAGTATCTTGCTCAAGGATACTTCAACTTGTAGACTTGGAGGGGCTGGGGATTGAACCACAGATCTTTCGTTCTGTGAAAGACCGCTCTACCTCCTGAGCCACAACCGCCCTAATTTATCTTTAGTCAAATGAAAAAGGTGGCAGGTTTGACATGCCATTCGCAGTCAAATGTTGCGGCCGTCATTTCCTGTAAGTACACCACGGGAGTATCCAATTTGAGACAACACTACACTGTCGAAATTCATGCACTACGCAATTAAGTATGCTTGTGTGTGAGTATACTAATGGAAGTATGCAATTTGCAGCATGTCCAAAAAGTTGAGTTTAAAATGTTTAGTTTATGGGTGTTGGCACACAGCCCAAGAGGAGAAAGTCAGCTGAGTATACACTGCACTGATGATTGGGGATTTTGTAGAAAACACGTTCTAAAGAGCAGAACCAATATCAATCTCTAGCAGGTGTTCAAAAGCAGATTTGGAGGGATTTAGCTCACCTGCCAACACTGGTCTACCATGCACTCGACTGTTAACTGTTTTTCTCTGTGCCTCCTCTTTTCTTAAAACTTTGTGTGTAAAGAGCAGAGCATGTCAATTAAAAGATTGTGTATTATCATGTCTCAGTGTTTATGCAGTCAAAGCAGTAACAATAACAGCACATTAATATTTATAGCACACACTGTGCTGTGAGCAAAAAGAAATATTGTTTGTTGGCACAAAGCTTATTCTGTTCTCCTTCTGGCCTCCAGATTATTCTATAATTAAAATGGGACTCAGACCCCTTCAGTCCCATCAAGACAGTTTTGGCTTGTAAATCTCTGAGACAGTAACAGCATGACTGCGGCAACAGAGGGCTATTGTGGGATGGTACAAAGAAAATGGCAAAGTCGCAACAGACGTCCAATCCCAGAAGAAACGTAGACTTTTCTTCACATACACATGGCCAAACATTTAATGGACCAAGAGAAGCATCATCAAGCTCCAAATGGTCTATAAACTGTTTCTGTGCATCACCCACTCTCCCCCAGATAGTCCACAGCATTTTCCATTATGACTCTGAATGAGTGATCATGCTGAAAAAATCGAGGGTTAATTTTCAGTTCAAGAGGGGGGCCTGCTTACCTTAGGTCAGGCTGCAGGGATTAATTAATCAAGTCATCTCTATACAGCATCCAGGTTTGCGCTCCAGTTTACATCATACGAGTGAGATTGATGGAGAGACACAAAAATAAAAGCAAAGCACAGTTGCATTTTCTACTCTGCTTTTTTTCTCATATAACCGCACAACTTTCACTGTATCATACATTTGAACGAGTAAATGATGAGGCAAAATCTATTTATCTATTTCCTGCACTCAGCTAATGTCCTTCAAAAAATCGAAAAGACACAAGCCTCACAGCACACATCGCATGCTGGAATATACTGCCTCTATAGTTACAGTCAATGACACCACATGATACCATCTGCAAACGTACACGTCAGATCACTCTACAACTGAAACACAACCCATTTCATGCATATGAACAGGATATGGTTGTGGGTCCAAGCAGGGGCAGCTCTGTCTTTTCTTGAGTCTACCTCCATTCTTGAACTCACTAAACATATTTGAGATTAATTGTAGAATAGAATAGAGTAGAAAGCCTTTATTGTCATTATACAGTGTACAATGAAATTAAAGTGCAAATTCCCTTAAGGTGCACACAAGATATATCAAAAATATCAAAAATATATACATTATTATGGCATAATGTTAATTAGGAAGACAGAGATCTCTGTTTACAAGTCGATTTACTTTCCTACCCTCACCTATGATCATGAGCTCTGGGGTTTGGCCAAAGAATGAGATTGTGGATACAAGCTTCCTCTGTAAGGTGGCTGAGCGATAGTGATAGGGCGAGGAGCTCGTACATCTTGAGGGAGCTTGGAGTAGCTGCTCCTTCACGGTGAGAGGAGACAGCTGGGGCGGTTCAGGCATCTGGTTAGGATGTCTCCTGGGCTCCTCGCTTCAGAGGTTTTCCATGCACATATACCGTACGTCTAGGAGGAGACCCCGGGATAGACCCAGGATTCTCTGGAGGGATTACATATCTCATCTAACCTGGGAATGCCTCAGGATCCCCCAGGAGGAGCTGGGAAGTCTTTCTGTGGATTACCTTTCTGCCACTGCGACCTGACCCCAGATAAGCAGAAGAAGATGGATGGATGGATGGATGGCAGTAAAAGGTGCCAAAGGTTAGGTGAGATTTCGGCATTCAGGTTAAATCATGTTTTTCCCTCTCATTTGGGCCTTGCGGTACGAATCAGGCTGTGATACCCACAATCATACATCCTCCAAGCCTCATGACTGGTGACACCATTTTTTAGAGCTAACCTGATGTAGGCTTTTAATCTATTTAACTCTGACTCTCACCCAAACAAAATATCAGATACCCAGCCATAGCTTTCCCCCCTGCTTTGATAGGCAGTGTCCTCTTAATGCCCTCTCATATGTCCATCATTTTATCATTGCCCGGAACAGACAAACAAAACACTGGTTTTAGAGGGCCCTTCTTTTTTTGGTGACCGCCACAGGTTGTCTATACCTCTACGCTCAGAGGTTGGGATGATGGGTAGTTGGTTGCGATCTTAAACGATTCTGCAAGATGTCAATAAACCTTCTACACTGCACCTTTAATGCAAAATGGAAAAAAGGAAAACAAAAACAGACATCTGAAGATAGAATGACAACTGGGAGAACTACATTTGCTAATGTGATCTGATCAGAAGCCTGTGAGCAGCTACTGAATAGATCTTGAGTGAAAATGTTTTGTCAATTGCAGAATTAACTTTGCATCCAAATATTGCTTGATATCCTCAGTTTAAAGTCCCTGAAAACTTAATAACTCAATCAACGTCCCACCATTAGTGGCATGAGGTCTGACGAATAAGAGCCTCCATACCACTTTCAAATGTAATAATGTTTTGCTACTTTTAGCTTCTGCTGTGACAGAGTGAGTAACCATGATTAATAGAGACTCAGTCATGTGTCGTCTGTCACAGATAAATAGTTGACAGATGCACAGTGTTTATCCGCTGTGTGACTTCTGATAGATTGCACCTCTGATACGGGTTTGTAGATAGATGCAGACACTGTCAGTGAACATTAAAACAAAATGTCTTGTTTTGAAGTTTCCCTCGCAGTTAGCAAATGTTAGTGATGTATTACTCCCACAATGGATGTGCTTGCTGTGGACAGCACAAAATTTGTCTGACAGTGGTTTCACTGATGTCATTCTGACTGTTAGTTTTAGAAAGTGCACCATGTCCATCATTCATCAGAAGACTGACAATTATAGAGATTTAACCATGAAATACAGTAAACTCATGTAAACCCATCAGATAAATGGAAAACCATCAAACACTCGCACTTTCTGTCTTACTCTGTCTTCTAATTGCAGCTTTGTCTTCAACCTCTCAGACTCAAAAACTGATGCCACAACACGATTGCTTACTTTGTTGTGGGCTACCAGTAATATCCTGTCACTATAAATCATTATCTCAGTCCAGACCTGATCACCTGACCTGATTATTCTGGAAACATGAATGTCTAAACTATCAAAATAAATAGGCGTGATGAATTATATGGAGCAAAGCCTGTGACCCGTGAACAAGCTCAGGCACTGAACTCGAGATGCACTGCTGGACACACAACAGCCTCATTCTCCTCGTCACCAAACACACCCTTAATCCTACTTTTCAGTGAAGCTGAAACAATGATCAATTAGGCAACAAGAGCGCTCAGAGAGTGCAAACCTCTGCCAAGGCCCAGCAATCCATGACATAATTATTCCAGCAGTATCAGTCCCATCTCTCAGTTTCTGGTGCAGTCTGATTATTCTATACCCTAAAATATCTGCATCTCTAACTACAGTAGAAATAACACTTATGACAAAAATTGCTGGGGCCTAAGAAATATTTTAACAGTAGAACAAAAGTGATCATTTTGCTTCCTCTATCCATAACACACACACACACACACAATATTTCAAGCATACGTCTCTGTTTGAGCTAAAGAAATTCCTTTATTCAAGTACTCTGGAATTTATTCTGATGCAGTAAAATATAGCCTTTTGGTCATGGGTATCATAAATATACAATGCTACGTTGAAAAATGTTAATAATAATCCTAATTAATAAAAAATACTCAGATCCTGATCTGGATCAGCACCAAAGTATAATCACCTCTAGGATATGCTAGGATCCATCTTTGGTGACAATTTCATGCAAATTCGCCCATTTGTTTTTGCAGAATTCTGCTAACAAACAGACAAACAAACAAACAGAAAAACAAACGGATCCAATCACATGAAATCCTTGGCGGAGGTAATGACTAACTGCATTATTCAGATCAGAGTTCAGGTCATATACTTTTTCCTACTGATAACCTTCCTTGCCAAATCAAAGCATTAAACATGTCCCATCGCACAATAACTCAATGGTAAAGGCCACTGGGGATGAAAGTCAGGTAATTTCAGGTCATTTGAGCTATCGCTAAACATGTCAGAATGGTTTGATAGACTCAAATGTCTCCTCCAGTGGGAAACCTGGGGCATTTTCTCCTCCAGGCATGAATGAGGGGAGCGACTTTTCCCTTTTCCTGTGATTTTATCTCCTGTTTATGTCTGTGTTTGACTTTTTTCCACTCCAGAAGTTTACCCAATAATGGAGGTCCTTTTATGTCCAGTTAGCTTTCTTTTCACGTATACTAAAGGCATGTACAACACATGTGGTCATTAGTTTTAAATAAAAGACTGGCACATATAGTAATTAAACAGATTTGTTTTATACAAAGGTTAATAATAACAGCTATTTAAGTATTTATGGCTTTGTATTAATCTACATATAAGTGTTCGCCTGTATCTGTTCTGAAGGGACATTTCTTTGACACTTAAAATATAGCATCTGTTTTATTAAACCAGTAAATAACCTTAGAAAAACATGACATTGATAGATAAATATAGATAGTCATACTGTGCAATTCAAAGAAATTCCTCTACTGTATATTGTTTACTTTACATTTATATATTACTGTGGTGACTGAATGTCAATTAATTATCAAACTACACTGTTAGCCAAGGGATTGTGAATCTCAATATGACTGTTTGCTTCAAAGATGTGAACAGGAATTTCCTAATTTCCATATTTACCTTCCACACATTAATAGAAATAGAGATATTACCATCTTTTTCCTGATAGAATGAACCTTGCTTTCATTAGTTTGAGAATGGAGCCGTTCAGATGGAGCACGGGACAAAATTAAGTCCATTTATCTCCTACAGAGACAGTAAGCCACTGGAGGCTCTAAATTGGTGCCTCTCTATGTTGGCTTATTCAAAAACAGAGATAATGGTTTGTAACATATTCGGGTTTTATTATCTGTTTACTTCTCACACTGATAGCCCATAAATTGGGTGTTGCAAGCAAAAGCTAACCCTGTCTTATTTCTGTGCCATTGTTAAAGATACAAAAAGAATTAAAGCTGCAAGCAGCGTTGACGGGCCCTCACTACCCGGCGATCGTCGGGGCGTGTGCCCATTGGGGCGTGCGCCAACTTCGTCCTCACTACTGCACAGCTGGATAAATGCAAGGCTCTGTATCTACATGCATTATGGACACTGAGGGAGGGATTGTGATTTACCTTATTTTGTCCACTATGTGGCGCTAGACACCACTTAATAATTTTGACTCATCTTTGATTATGTCATGTGAAGCCCAAACCATGAAAATGTAATCAAAATCAAACAAAAATTGTCACACGAGACATTTTTGCATTTGCCAATTAAATTAATTTAATTAATTTCACCTCAGTGAAATGGAGCAACAACTAGGGAGGGAGCTGACGGATGGTTCAGTGAGGCTGTCCGAAGGTAGACTTGTGGGGAGAGTCGTCGTCGAGATCGAGGTGGAGATGCTGTCGGTTTTCCTAAACAAGGTTCAACGACAGACTGACGGCACCTTGTGTCGCCAAGAGAAAGACCTGATGGAGAAGGAGATCTCTGGTCTCAAAGCCCAGCTGGCTCAGACCAATCAGGAGAACTCCTCAGAGGACGTCAAGGATCTGAAGTCACAGCTGGAAACCCTCAGTGAGAGGCTATGCAACGTTCAGACCAACCTTGGGCAGCAGACCTCCTACAGCTCGTCTCTCCTTCAGGAGACAGAAGCCCTGAAAAAGGGTCTTCTGGAAAAGGAGGAGGAGTGGAAGGAGAAGGAGAGCACCATGACATCCCTGATGGAGAAGATTGGTAGATATGAGGCTCAGCTTGAGGTGCAGAAGGAGGAGATGAACACCATTAAGGCTGCCCTGCAGCAGGCTGAGTGTCAGTCGGACACCGATCGGATCCGATGGCAGGAGGAGAAATCGTCCCTCGTTCAGGAGACAGAGGCTCTGAAGAAGACTCTGCTGAAGAAGGAGCAGGAGTGGGAGGAGAAGGAGACCGCCTTGAACACCCAGCTTGACAACATGGAGAAATCCAGATCTGTGGCTCAGCACGAGGAGCAGAAACTGTTCAACACCCTTACTGCTGCTCTGAAGGAGGCTGAACAACAGGTGGAGACCAATCGGGTCCACTGGCAGGAGGACAGGTCATCACACCTTCAGGAGACAGAGGCCCTTAAAAAGGATCTGCTGAAGAATCAGCAGGAGTGGGAGGAGAAGGAGAGGGTCATGACATCCCAGCTGGTAGAGCTCGAGGCCCAGATCCAGAAGAAGAAGAAGAAGAAGTGGTACAGGAGATTTTTCTAGAGCCCAGACCTGCAGTCAGGAACAGAGAGTCATTGGTTTTTGTATCTTTAACTGGATGGACAGCCTAAACCCGGGGAAAAAAACGGTTTGAGCGTCAAGATTTGGAGACACCAGAAAAGTCAGGCCAAACAAAGTGGTCTCACTTTTCAGGTGTAAACCCGAATCTGGTCTTCGTGAAGATACGAGAGCAGATATTAACCTGGTCCTGATCTGGGTCTGTCGGACTGAACAAACCTCCAGCCACACAAATGTTCTGTTATTAACTTCTGGACTTAAAATAAAAAAATAGAAAATAGAAAAAAAAAGTCCTGTTTGTTGTTGGGTTGTTTTTTAGTATCTAAAGTTACATTACAGTCATGTGTTTTATTAAATATGTTTGATTGAGACATCAGGGGATGAGGACTGATCAGTTCTCATCACTGAAAAACTCTGAACATGTGACAACTTTCTGTTTCATGGCGAAACGTCAAAATTTGATGAAAGTTGACGCATAGCCACGCCCACACCATTCAACGAAAACTCAGGATTTTAACAACTTTTCATCCTCATGGGGTTTAGATAGTACTGACCAAATTTGAAATCGATCGGGTAAAATCTCTAGGAGTTCGTTTGATTGTGTTTTTTTCAAAAAATGGCAAAGATGGTCACAAAACTCAAAATGGCCTACTTCCTCTTTGTTTGAAGGCATTGCTCCAAGAGACTTTTTTGTCGGTCTTGGTCAGTTACATAAGTGTACCAAGTTTCATACATATACGTTAAACTGGAGGCAGGGGCTGAACGTTAGCGGGTGCTAATGAGCCATTTTGCTACGCCCATTTCCAATCACCATACCACACGTAAATTTCACACCCGATTAATCTTTCCGCCAACTTTCATGAGTTTTTGAATATGGGAAAGTCCCCAAAAAGGCAATTCATTTGGCAGAAAAATAATAATAATTCCTTGCAGAACAATAGGGTCCTCGCACGCTTAGTGCTCGGGCCCTAATTACAGGTTCAATCCATTTAAAGTGTCAATCAGTGAGAGTGTAAGTGTCTTTTAAAGTGTGGCTTAAGGTACTGATTATGTTGATTGAGTGATTTATAAAGAAATGCGCCAATGATTGGGTAGTAATAAAAACATATTGAGCCACCTCTTATCCTCCTCTAGCTGGTTACGTTAACTGTGTAACTGCTCCCATCACAGTGGCACATATTAGTTTGACATTTGTTTAAATTCAACTTACTACATTTTTAAAAGTGAATTTCATTGTCTTTTTGCATGTGTTTGTTTAATTTAGGTAAAGTAGTCCTTGCTTTACCCTGTACATTTAGGGGTTTACATTTTACAGTGCCTGTAAGATTATTGAAGTTACTAGTTACTAATTATGCAACTTCAAGAAATGTAAACAATGATAAACACTGATGACTTCCTGTTTTCCCAGGAAAAGACAAGAGATCATTAATCACTTTCAACAATAGCATAAAACCATAAACTGGAAGGTGCTTCAATAAAATCAAATCCTCACCTCAGTTCAGTAAGATGTCACGCTCATGAACATGTCTAGCTTTTACACTTGTAAATAAATTTCAATAAATGATAAACACCTTGCATAACAATGTGAAATACAGGAGGAGGAGGAGCTCAAATAACACACCCCAGCATTAATCTTAAACATATTTGTTGAGAGTAACACATAAATCAACCTGCCTAAATAACAAGACTCTACATTTTCCAATCTATCTTAAGTTCACACAAATTTCTGCATAAAATGCCTAGTGATTCATTCAGGTAACCTTAAATAGCCTAACATCCTTATTGTCTGTTTCAGATTCATCCTGAATCACAGATGCATAGTGTTCTTCATCTTTAGGGCACATTTATAATATTTAGTCCATAGCAGATGTCATTTTCCAATAGGACAGCACTCAGTTATGACCTTTGTATTTTGGAGTCAATGTACATTACTGTTAACTTGATGCAGACATAATATTCATAAATTCAGAATATGTCACTATAGACAGACTTTGATTGGACTGCAGGGAAAACAGCTACTGTACAGCAGATATCAGTTGTCTGTCTCAAGAGGACTCAAGAAGCTCAAGAGGACTGTCAAGAGACATTTGTATTTCTTACTCTCTTACTACATATTTGTCCATATATGACTGTTATATAATATGAGCTATTTCTCTTTTACTCAACAGCCCTGACACTGGTGACATTTTATGTCTGATTCTGAACGATTTACTCCACTGTAACTCTACTGTAGCTGGAAATGTCTGAATATGAAGTCACCCTGGCTGCCATTTATCTGTGGACTGAGACAAATTAATACGAAGGCCTGGAAGTGAGAAGATATAACCAGTGGCATTCAATAGTTTCTCATTACTGCAAAGAAAATTAAGAATATTTTGCACTGTCGATATATGTACTTTCACAGTCGATATATGTACTTTCACCCAAAGTTTAGCCAAACTTAAGTTTGATGAGCGGCGACATACAAATAGCAGTGACATGTTTATTAGCCCAGAGGTTATACTACACCGCTGTTCCATTCAATGAATCATACTCACTGAGACAATATTCATACAGTACATGTACAATCTTAATGCCCTCTCCCATGACTATGAGCTCATTTAACTTGGTTAACACATAATTGCCCATCATCATCGTGGACCAGAAAATCAGCAATATCTCAAAAGAATCATTGTTGCCTTCATCTTGCTGCATCTTCTGGCAACCCAGAAGCATCATTTCCTTACACACAGATATTACACACCAACATCGTAACATCTCTCTCTTTTAATTTAGTGTATTATTCTTGTAACGCATTGTATGATTTGTTGATATCTGCCGGCACTGAGAGATTCTAACAGTATGAGAAGTGTCAAAGGGCATAATTGGCTCTCTGTGCTCCTCATGGTTTGTATTGTACTTCAGGTTGTTATGTCTCACTGATTCATACAGCAGGAGCTGCATCTTCATGGCTCAATGTTGCTGCCGACATATACAGTAGTGGATGACATCATTACCAGTAGCAGTTGGTCTCAATATGCTTGGCTCATGATAATTTAACAAACATAACAGCAGTGGCATTTATGTCTAATCACGACCCTGCCATACGCACTGGTAAATGTGCACAGCGCTAAATGGTTCAATAAAACAATCATCATCCTTTATTATGTTGTTTTTATGTATGACGTCGGTCGTATTGATGAACCCACGGTGAAATATCACCTGAATCTGCAACTTTATGGAGCTTTACAGTGAATGTTAATTCTTTGTTTAGCTGTCCAACTGTAGCATCTCCTGAACACCGACTGCTTAGCACCAGACAAACCTCATTTAGGGACTAGCTGGTTAAATTACTGAAACATTTTGCATCTAAAGAGCTGTATATTTCCCTTAGTAGTTGATAGAGATAACACAAGTCAAATTAGAGTTGATATACAGTATGTCTTAAATTTTACACTTGACCAGATAGGATTTTCTTTTATAAAGATTAATATTGTGGATGATCTGATTTGTTCTTAAGTTTATAGAGAGAACTGCAGTACATACATACATACAGTACATATACAGTATATACTGTATACATTGTATTCTGTTCCTTAGTTTAGATTAGAACCGATGTAATGCAGCGTACCTTGACTGAAATGTCACTGTTGGTTAGAGTGCGTAATGATATGATGTAAGGTAATGAAGTGTATCACATATGTGGTCAGTGTTCAGTCGCTCTGCGGTTGAGAAGCATCATTAAAATGGGCGACGTTGCACAGATGAAGCTGTCCCTGAGCTCTGGGAGTAACCAGTCTTATACTGGTAGCATTACAAAAGAAAACTATATGCTAACAATGTCAGTATATAAACTTAAAGGGTGTCACTGTTGTGTTCAGCTTGTTGCCGTTGCCCTATAGTGGACAAAAAATCAGTTAAATAGAAAAGAGAAGAAGACCTTAAAAGGTGCTTGACCAATCGAGAAAAATAAAGAAAAAAAAGGAAGTAGCCTTATCCACTATTATTCTACTCTTTCTTACTTTCACTTGGTTAAAGCAGCCTACAGGATGAACAACAAACAAACACATTTAATTGTATGCAAAGCAAACAAATGGATTGGAAATTTTGTCATTCCCCACATTTAAAGTCTAATGGAAGCAGGTTTATGAAGCTTGGACTGCTGTGTCCAACTGGTCAACAAGGTACTCTAGAGTATAATTATTATGATATCTGTGGATGTGTCACTGAGTCACATTTGAATGTCCTGTATTCTGAAAAGGTTGTTAGTTGCAGACGGGTAGACCAACCTCTAGATGAGAATGGTAGTTTCATTTCATTTTCCTAGAGACCTTCCTTTTCATACATATTGACAGAAATGTGCCCATTCAAGCTGGGAGGGCATGTGCCCCTCAATCTTTTTTTTCAAACCTGTGAAAATGAAATGCTTTAATTATTCATACAAACCCAACTGCATTTGAGAAATCTCATTTGCTTTGAAAGATACTTATAACAGTGTCTGTTAGGATGGTTATAGGTTCTATGTACTTTGACTAGTGGTGATGATGGATCTTTCAAGGAGGCTGAGCAGTTTGGACAATATGTTACTGCTGCTCATTCTGTGTTTTATTGGCAATGGAGCAGACAGTACTATGTCATGTCAGCACAGTCTTATCTGTACTCATGCTGCTCCCTATGCATTGTGTTTAAAAATACAGCTATTACTGTGTTGGCAGGTTCCTTTCAAATGTGGCTTTATCATCTCTCTGAATTCATTTGCATTGTGTACCATAGTCTTCTTATGTAAATGTATGCCCCTTAGTATTTTGGCAAAGTAGGCAGGATTTAGCTCTTTTTTGTGGAAAAAATAGTGAATTTTGGCTTACATGTCACCCCCACTACATATGAGTGTTAAAACCTCTAGAAGGTCTTATTTACATTTTGACATAAGATGAAAGCTTCGTGGAGGTATTAACATATTTATAGATTCACACATAGTTCATCTTTCTGCTGAGTGCATATGTTTGTTGTAGGGAATTTCTAAGCAGATTATACTGCAGCCACATTAGTGGGGGGGGCATCAGTGTCTGTAGGTCAGGCTTTCCACCACATTGGCCCAGACTGTATCTCAACAACTTCTGGATGGATTGCCATGAAATTTGAGGCAGGCATTAATGGTCCCCAGGTGATATCCTGGCTTTACCTTCAACACCACTTTCAGATTGACTGCTTTGAGCAAAGTGTATCCACTGTTAGAGGGACTGCAATGAAATTTGATTCAGACATTCATGTCCTCCCCAGGATGAAATGTTATAATTATTTCTATCCTGCCCTTTCAGCAGGTTTGTTTGACCGAACACCTGCAAAGCTAATGCCATTCCTATCAACCTAAGCTCTAGTTTCTGTATAATGCAAATTAGTATATTTTGCATTCTAATGGCTCTGTGTATCTTTTGGTTATTATTTTTCTTTTCTTTCTTTTCTTTTTTTCTTGGTTATTTGATTATCATTTTCAAACACAACATTTCAAATTGAAATACAAGGCACTTTTCTTTTTCATTACCAAATAGTGATGAATGGAAGTTGAAAAGCTTTGATTATAATTTAAATTTTGTCATAACAAAAATTAATATCACTTGAAATGATCTTTTATTTCATATTTAGAGATGTGCTCATTTATCAGAGCATCAAATGCAGGATTGTCAGTCTGCTAGACGGTGCTGCTTTAGTCCAGATTGATGTATTTGGAATCAGAGTTTAATATGATCCACAAGTAAACAAGACCTGTCATCCTCCAAAAATCAATCTGAGCTCCTTCATTTTCAATCCAGTTAAGCCACCTGCTGTTTGAATTTTGACGTTCATTTATTCACACTGATGCATGCATTGAAAAGGACTAAAGACTTGCATTACAGGAAGATTTCCCTTCAATACTTTACACATCACATTTTTTTCCAATGATTTTACTTTTTGTTATACATTGTACTAAATCAAAAATGAAAATCAAACCATTTTTTTTAACTTTAATTTTGTAATTAAAGTGAAAAACAAATAACAGCAGCATGTCAGCACTGCCATTGTGATCATAATAGAATGGCAACTCTTGTTTTTTTTTTTATTTCCTCCATAAAAATGATAAGGAAATGCACTTGATTATTCATGTTGTGGGAAAACTCATTTTGAATGCTAATAGTGTGGGAGGGTATGTTTTCCCATAAGCAGTGACAATGACTGAGATGAAACACAAATGAATGTGAAAATTAGAAGAGACAGAATGTGAATTGAATGCATGAGGAACCAGGAGTGGGAGATAATGAGTGGGACACAATGCAAGACTCTGATATGACATGGCTTGACAGTGCCAACTTTCCCCAGACATTCACTTTATCTCAACTAAAAATCCCAACTACAGCCTCTTCTTATAAGCCGTGTCTTCTCTTCTTCCTAAGCGGTGTGTGTGTGACTCTTGAATCTAGATGACTCATCTATTGACATGTTTTAATCGACTTGCTTGTCCAAGGATGCTGAGGAGGCTGCTGCTAGTGATTTGGAACACTGCATCTCTTGAAAATAATATGCACTGCCATGTGAAACACAATGCACTCTGCTAAGGTGCTTAACAGATATATTCTCAAATCCTTTCATTGTTCGTCAAAGTAAGTTTGAGAAATACAGCACATACATAGTATAAATATATATGTGGCTGGGGGATACAGAGCATGTCAGACACAATGACAATATCCACATCAGAGGAGTTGGAGAGAAGCATTTCAAAGGTGTGTTATGTGCCCTCTGGGGATGAAGCAGACAGCTAATTACCACTGAGATACCATACTCCCCATCTCTCATTAGTCATTTCCTCATTGCAGACAGGCAGGAGGCAACCAGCCACAGAGAATACAACCAATGTCTCCTCTTCTTCCTGTCTTTACAGTGCCTCGAGTTAGACCTCCTAACCATAGCAGCAGTAGGGAAGCCCAGCTGAGTTTAAAGGCATTATCAAGGTATAATCTGATAACATGGAGGCAATTCGTTGATTCCACTAAACAACAGCACCTTGTCCCAGGATGCAATACCACTGCTTATTTTATTGCCTGTGAATGTTAAGCGGTGGCGAGTGTTCTTTAATTGTGGCCATAAATCACACGGCCAGGCATAAAAAGGGTTATGAAACAGAGAGCGAGAGAGCTCACCTGCGGCTCACAGCCCCGCTGGACATTCAGTGGTCCAGCAAAGGACAGTAGCCATCACAATCAGTGCCTCCTCTTTTTCATAATAACATGAGGACAGCCTCCTCCTGGAGCCCCCACAGCATCCTGCATCTTCGTCCCTGAATCTGACAAAAATGAAGGTCTACGTCTCCCCGCAAGTAGGTGTCACCATGGAAACAACCGTTACAGAGTGCTCTCAACAATAGCCGATAAATGAAAGAGACGTGGAATTAAACAGTATAGGCTTAGTTCCTCTTTGCATGCAGTAAGTACTCATAGCATCTGCAGCCAGACCACATCATGTGTACATGATAGTACAGCCTATTCAGCCTTACACTCTTCATCAAGTGCATCAATACCATACTGTCATTTCTATTCATCACTCCTCTGCAGCAGTGAGTGGTGACAAAATGTTGTTGTTTTTTTAGATGAATGCTGATATCAGTGACTCAGAGCAGAGGAAACTGGATGACAAAAGCAAACAGATGTAACATATAATTTTTGACAAAATCATTACAGCTTCATTAAATATCATGACAAATCAAAGAGACAGTTTCGGTTTAATGATGGAATTTATTATGCAACTGCAAAACAGAGAGCTTCAACTACATGAACAGAGGTTTGTGCGAATGCAGGCTTGCATATTAGCATATCATAAGACCCAAAGGAATGACTGCACAGTACAGCCTAACAATAAAAGTGAGCATGCAATAATCCCTTTTTTTCCTTTTAAAGAAATCAAATATTTTCTAATGGTGCATGGGCCTGCCTTTCACCCACATGGCCAGCAGTTACACCAGTTGCATATTAGGGTGGATGGGTGAAAGAGAGAGTGTGTGTATGGGAAATTTCAAATACATCAGCATAGTGTAAAACCTATGACTGTCTCACAATGGTGTTAGATAAGGGGAAACTATCAGCTCAGTGAATTCTTCCCAGCTTTTTTTTCATCTGCAGTCCATGATGGCCACATGAACTGTAGTCTTATTGCCTCCAGTGTTTCAGCCCACTGGTGTCCACAAATGATGGTTTCCCATGAGGACACGACTGTAGTTTTCATAAATATTTTAAGAGTGATGACACCAAATGGCTGAGCACTTGGGCTCAACTATCTCTTGCACATAATGACGCTCCTTTGAATACTTTAACATTCCATACATAATTGATCGTGATCAAACATGTCATTTGACATGAAAAAGCTAAAGGATTAAATATCTTTCCAAAAGATATTTAGAGATATTTGTTAGGAACAAATATGATAAGGCTTTAAAGACCCATGCATCACATTAACACGTATTACCATAAGACATCTAATACATTTTGTAATTCATGTAACCTCGCAAGAACATTAAATATTTGTTGTCTCAATGACATTATATCTGAACCAAGAAAACACTTACACTGGCATTGTTGTATTACTTAATTGACAATTAAAACAAATATAATTTAGGGAGGTGGTATCTAAGAGTGTGTGGAATTTGGTGCCAAATAAGAATCTAAATACACCAAAATTAAAAGGTTGGCTGTTACAAATCCAGTAACCTTAAATTATGGTTACAGGGCTATTAGTTTGATTTTGGATAAGGCTTGATTGAATCAAAGGGACCTTGACGTAGGTGTGCCCTCTACTGAGTGCCATTATAGTTCGATCAGGAAATAATGATTTGTATGTTCTGAGGTCAGTCTATTGCATCACATCTCATGGAAATGTGAGTATATGGGAACCATTTAGGCTGGTGCAGCTCATAACCTGAGACAAGGTAGCAATAAGGTGTTACAGGTAATACAGAGTATATAGTACAGAGTAAATCACATGAATTACAATAGTAATTCTGATGCCTCTCAGATATACAGTAAACATGTGAGCTGGTTTGCCCTCAAGGAGCAGAACTATTAGTGGATATCTACACATATTTTTATCTCGTCAGGACAAGTAGTAGATTTTTAGGTGAGATTTTTGTGATTAGTGAGGAATCATCATCTGAGAATGGCAACTTTTTGGTCAACCTTCTTGTGTTGTAAATCTTTAATTTTCTATTTATTAGGAATCCTAAAATGACATATTGTACTTTTTACAATGAAGATTTTAGTATGTAGGACTGTATGAAGTTGCATAAAAATACAAAAAGAAATTGTCGATCCCACAAAAATACTGAAGGTTCTCAACTTTCTTAATTTTTGCTTCCCTGTTGTAAACTAGTCACATGGAGCTGAGCATCCTTTGTGAGCCACCCTGGATCATTTACATTCAAGGAACTGAGTATGGCTCCAAATCTAGGCCTGCAGAATCAATAGGCCTCATCCTGTGATCTGCAGTGACTGAAGAATCCTCAATAGTTGTGGTGTTCAAAGGAATTCAGAGAGCAGCCAACAGTAGAGCTAACTGTGTTTAGGTGCATTCATGAGAAGTCAATAGTCTGTGTCTGGGGAGGGCTGGTGAAGCTCTAGAGGACAAATCAAAGTTAGATTCATATTTGTAGCCTGGGGGTAGATATATATGTCAGAGTACATAGCTGCAAAGACTAGATATCCTTCCTGTGTATTTAACAGTGGGGATAGCTTGGTTTTCAGCCTAGTGAATTAGTCACTGTCCAGAGTTGCTCAGAGCACAAATAAGCAGTATAGGATAAATACAAGAACACTAAGAAAATATACAACATATATGATCATTACTGGAACAGACCGTTGTGCCAAACCAAACAATACTACGGTTAGTATAATGTGAAAAATAAGGTTTCAAAACAGTGGCGCATTTATGTTGTTGATGCCAACAATCAGACTGCTGGTATGGTATACAACAATGTTTGGGCTTTATTCATAAAATATTTTAAAACATTTGAAGGATATTAATTCTCTTGGGATCAGATCAGATGTTTTATTTCTTTAACACAGTGGAATATTAGTTTGCATATGAAATCAACCAAGGGAAGGGCAAGAACAAGATCTATTGCAGCAAATCATTTTTCAGCTCTGAGGACTTTGTGGGCTTTATGTTTCATTTGTCCTCACCTTCTTATGAGTTGAACTCATCTGTGTTGTTTTTTTTTAAATTTCTGCTTGTTAAAACTAATGAAACATTTTGTTTAGTGGGGGTCATGGTTTCATGCACAGGTAATAAAAACATTGAAACTCCAGGAGGAGAAGGAGGAGGATGCCTTTTGATAACTGAAAACATTTCAATGAAAGTCTTAAACATTCTTCCTCAGTTGACTTCTTCGAGTTTGGTTAGATGGCAATAATCACGCAGCTATTTACAATAACAGTACCTCAAACAGCCTCTTGTTTTTTTTACACTTTAAAGGTTTAGGTCGTGCTTTAACCTCTGGAACATCAACACCCTTCTTTGGAAAATATGCCAAAACACGACACTGCTTTTTCTGACCTGTTCCAAGCTGAACACTATGACAACAATATGGCACGGTCCTGCCAGGGCAGGTAAAAGTAAAGGTTATAGCTTCTTGAATAAAATGAACTAAAGCTCAATTGAATGATGCAAAAACAAAATGCACCCATCCAAATAAATATAATCCTTCAGGCAAGAGTTAAATGGAATGACTCACACAACAATTCTTCTGCCGACATGCACTGATGATCAACTAATTAATATTCTTTTATGGCAAGACATTTTATAATAGTCACTGAGGCATTTTGGTGATTCAGTCAGACATGTCACAATTTTGAAATGTTTATTACAGCAGCAGAGCATAATTGAAGTCTAGGCTCTGACCTCATCACTCCCCACAGATAGGTTTACATAGAGATATTGTAGAGTGATAAGCAAACATCTTGAACCCAATTAACAAGCGCTTAGGGGCTCAAAGAGCAGGCAGCAATACAAACACAGTGCAGCAGAGACATTGACGGACAGAGGGAGGGATGTGAATGAGACATGCCACGTGTTGACTAGCTGGTTGGCTTCGCTCCATTGGTGCGTTTTAGATTTTTGAATTTAACTGACTTAACTCATTTAAGTGTTTCACAGCACTCACTGTGGTCAGTTTTGTTCTATCATCTAAACTGTTTTGTGCTCAATAGTTAAGTTCGCTGTGAAACATCCAGTATAATTATATTGCACTCAAAAAGTGACACAAAGGGAAAAAATAATGTGCTGCCTGTATGATGGCTGGTTCAGGGATGTCAGAAGGAAGCAGGAAGCATGACCTCAATAGCTAATACCGCAGCCTCCTTACAATAGACCAAAAAAATAGAGTGTGATCATTCATCTTCTCTTGGAGAAAAATGTTCTGGTTTTGTTCAACACTAACCTCAGAAAAGGCAACATTTCTTTACCGCACAGCAAACCAAACACATCCCCTCTTCAACCTGTCAGCTGATGACCTGCTGCTTACTGTCTCGCTGTGACCTGTTAGCTCCCTGTTGTAACGGAAAAAGCATACGAGCACAAGCTTTAGCAAATATCACACACTGAACTTATGTGACTTGAAGTTTCACAGATGCACATGGTGAACAGGTCTGAGGTGGTGACAAGCCAGAAATAAAGATTTTTCCAATGCTACCTGGCTTTAAGAAGACCTTATCACTGAAGGTTTGGTTTTTTATCCTTATTTATGTGATCGCTTTACACAGAATACTCCAACTTGGCAACTTGCACCGCTTACTGCTAAATGCACTCAGGATTTGCTAGATAGGGCTGGTGTCAATCATATATAGTTCATGCTGGTGTATTTTGAAAGAGAGCTAATAATTTTAGCAATAGGCTATGATAGTTTATGTTTCACTAGGAAAAAGCATGAATGATTTTTCCACTAGTCTGTTCCAATGTCAACTCATGGTAGGTTGATTTTAAATTTTGACCTGTCTGTAATACAAAATAATGTCAATCCTGTAGCCACACAGACTCAAGTATGTGAGTTTAAATGGAATAAATATTGTTCAAATTTAGTAAACTGTTATTTGTTGGGACATACTGTTTAGCACAGTACAATAAATCTTCAAATAATCTGAGGATATCACATAAGACAACAGGTGATAAATGTCATGGGCAGGTGGGAATAATGAGCGTGCATCCAATCATCAGGTCGGAGCAGATTGGCCTGCATGCCTAAACATTTGGAGATCCTCATGATGCTGAAACAGCTGGATGGTCAATTTGCAAAGTCAATGAGAAATGCCGGAGCAGAGAAATTTTAAAAAAAAGTCTCCGTAGCACTGTCCTAGTGTAAACACTGTGATGGCAGTGGAAAATTAAGTGAATGAGTAACAGCACGTTTAGAAAGATTCTCTCTTTAGTCCTTGTCCAAAATGGTGAAGCATGCGTTCTTTCTCCCTCTAAGTTTACCAGATTGGTGCTGTGGTCAAAGCTTGGTCCAAGAGACAGGGTGCGTTGTTATTCTGTTGGGGTGGTGGCGACTGGACTCAGGATGGGGGTCAGTAAGCCCCTCACAGGACACATAGGGGAGATGGCCTTATGGCTGTAGTACTCTACAACTTGCTTAGGCACCTCTGCCAGAACACATTTGGCCAGGGCTGCCGGTGAGGCCTGCAACAGAGACAGAACAGTAGGAGTTGTCAAAACCACTGTTACATATCATACAATCTGAGATACAGAACTTTTTCCAGTGAACCTTTTAAGTTTTTTCCCTGAGCAGTGACAAAATGGCAGCATTGGATGCCCTCGGAATGAGACAGGGCTGGTGTCCTATGCTATGGTCTCCATCATCACCAGATCTTAAACCAGTTATGATCAATGATTTGGTCATTGTCTCTGTAACTCTACTGGAGTGAAGAGACTTTTTTTTCTTTTTCTCTCATTTGCCAGCCATCCGTACATAGTAAAAACATAATGTCACACACATTTTGAGAAATGATTCTGTGAAGAACATGAGACATCAACCATAACAAGTCATATACAGCCAGCTGAAATGTTGCTGATTTCATGTAGATAGAATATCGTGATCTCCTCCAGTCGATGATGCCCATCTATGGCACTGACAAAGCCAGCAAAAGCCTCCTGTTTTGTCCTTTAGTATAAAAAGGGAGGGGGATGTTATATAAAAAAAACAACATGTGCATAAGCAGCACAGCAGTCAGAAGGAGTGGCGTGAGGGGAAATCTGAAAGACAACAAGTTAGGATTGACGGAGAGAAGAACTGACCGTTTTGAAGTCTCTGAAGGGCACGAACTGCACGATGTCCCTGAGGACTGGTTCTCCCTTCGGTGAGCGTAGCACGCCATCATCTCCATCCAAAATCTGCATGTCTGTGAAGTCTGCATTTCCCACACCAACAATGATTATGGAGAGAGGCTGGTAGGAGGCTCGCACAATGGCTTCACGTGTGTCTGCCATATCTGTCACCACACCATCCGTGAGGATGAGCAGGATGTGGTATCGCTGGAAGACCATAAGAGCATTCAGTGTGAATCAGTCTATGTTAATGTTAACCCATCATTAATGGCAACCTACGGTTCTAAGCAAGGACGCCTCTCAGTGGGTGATTTGGTTTGAAGTAGGCCATTCATGCTGTCTTGGATAATTTCACAGTCTACAGTATGAAGATCTATGAAGAACTCTTGTGCACTTAGTTTAAGCACTACATACAAAACAAAGAGACGAAGAGCAGATTAAAAAAAAGGAGTGCATTAAAAATGTATGTGTGCTTGCACGAATGTGTGAAATTAATTTCAGCACGTTGCAGTATGCAGTAATCATTGTTGAGTGTTCCTATGTGCAGTGGTTAGTTTGTTGATAATCTATGAGCGTGTGTACTTCTAATGCATGTCCTGCCGTTTACAGCAACTAATTTAATTATCATAACAGGACTGACGTTGAGGGTTAAATAATAACCTGAAGTTCAGCACGATTACAGGAGTGTAATGGCTGAGAACAGCCATTGTCCATGTAGCCAGTGGGCAATTTAAGAAAGACAAATAGATAAAAGACGAGAGTTTTTACTCTCAAAGGGGTATTAAAAAAAAAGATATGGAGCGCAGTAACTCTATAAGCCCCTGTTGTTAAATTGCATTTTTACTGCAGTTCATGTGGTAATTTCTAACCTAAGATATTGAAATAAGACTAAAGTGCACGACCAATACGGCGCTTTATGACTTCAAACCATACTTTAAAGAATACAAATTTGTTCAATAATAGGACCCTTCCTCTTCAGCACTACAGGGCATCATTAATATAAACAGTGAGGTGAACCAGAGGCTGCTCACTCTGGGAGCTCAAGTGACTGTGCAAGTGCATAGCAATAAACCATATATTACATCCATACAGTACATTTTTTAACAGAGCATAAAGGGACACTCACAGAAGCATCTTTAATGTTCCCGTCACCTGCTGCCAGCTTGGCTATTCTGTTAATTATGGGGGAAACATTGGTTGGGCCATACAGTTGGATCTTAGGAAGGCAATTCTGGTAAGCCTCGACCACCCCTTGGATCTCTGATGGAGGAAAGCGCACAGAAAAATGAAGGAAGCCTCGATACATTTATGACAAGCAACCGTAAACCAAAATATACAGTCAGATGAATCATTCTCTATAAGTGGACTGAATTGTCAAATCCTCTAAAAGTAGTTAAGGTTCAGTTTTGGGCTCATTCATGTGTGCTGAAAATTTGCAGATTAATTCTAGCATAGCTTTTTTTTAAGGGAACTGGTGCAAAAAAAAACAACCCTTCCTTACCTTCACATTCATCATCTTCAGGGTTGAAATTAATGGCAAAATCATGAGACACCTTTGGATGAAGATAGAGAAAAATGTTAACACTGCTAATTGGTAGGCTTTGTGCTCTGCCATCCTTTCCCTGTTCCATAATGTACCAGAAATGGTCACCATGTTCTTTCTTCTGGTACTGAAGAAGTTGCTTTGGTAATGCATAGCTAAGACCTAAGAGCTCAGAAGAACTAAAAATTACCAAAACTGAAAATGGGAAACATCTGCAATGGAATATACTGTATATCATTCTGGGAACAGGGATGATAGATTGTTTCATAGGGCTGTGTTGTTTGTGATTACTCTAGTGATACGGTATGTGCTCAGAGTAGATATTTTTACGTTTGAGTGGAGGAATTCTAATGGCTGAAATACATTACGATACTGCTGTATGCTGATGTAACTATTAATTAAATATGGCAGTTTTCATGAGAATGTGTATGCTTGATATCTGGTTTCTGAGAGATTGCAACCTCTCTTCTTTTATCTGGTCTACTCTTCCCATAGAAATGTCAGAATGACATCGCAAAGCTGTTGAAATGGCAAAAATTAAATCCTCCTCTGATACCTCCTCTCACCAGAAACCATTTTTTTCCAGAAGCACCAACTGTCAGGCAGATCAGTGACAACTGACTCCTCTCCAGCTGGCAATGTATTTGTCTTCTTTTTTCTCTCTCAGTCATTTCAAATTCATTTTTGTCTTTAATGTGATTAACACCCTGAATTCAGTCACTGTATGGATAAATATGAGAAAGAGAAATGAGTCATACAGACCATTATTTAGTGAATTTCATCGGGCCACTGCAGGAGAACTTGTTTTGTATCTTGTTTAACAGCAGACCTTCTGATATGACAGCATGAAATGGACAGGCTTTACTAATAACATCAATAATTGCTGCCTTTTATTAAGGTGTAATGTTGTAAGTTTCTGGTATTGTGTAGGATGGTTCACTGGCATGGGTTAAAGGGCAACCTTGTCGTTTAGAAATTACATTTATGTCATTTGCAAAAGCAAATATGTTTATAAAGGAATTGTAATTGCTGCCTGGACTGTGTTAAGAGATATTTATCTGACTGAAAGAAATGCTACATTGAGTCAGAGGAAGGCAGGCAGGCAGGCGGTGGACGGTAGGCACACAAAGTGCAGGGCTCTGACACCAGGAGCTGGCTTGAGTTCATTCTCGGGTCTGTGGAGAAGTGTGGGCATCAAAACACTTTGGTAAGGTAAGAAGAACCTAACCTAATTGTTCAACAATATAATATATAGTTTAAAATTTGCTGTTGCAATTTAGTTGTGTATCAATGTTATTTCTAGGAGACAGAACTGTATCGGGAGATTTAAAAGGAATGGTGCATTTCTAAGCGTCAGTACCGTTTTTACACTCCTGCTTTTCCTGCTAATGTATGATAGTCAGTCATTCAGTATCACAATTTATCTTTTAGCTTTTGCTTTGTTTGCTTTGTTTTCCCATCAGTGCAAAAACAAAACCTAAATGTAAATGTTTCAGTGGTCTACTTGGGGGATGACCACAAAATTTCCTGCCAAAATCTGAAGTCAGTTTTGTCATTTCAAGAGAGAAATGTCAGATTTTTTGCTAGAGAGGTTCTCAATGGCTTGAAGAGTACAGGCCTCATTTATGAAAAAATAAACAAATAAATAAGGTGCAATTCAAAAATATGCTTTGACAAACTATTCAGAATTTTACATAAGTTACATCTAAATCTGATCACAACTGTGGGTTTTTTGCTTATGCAGGCAGACCATTGTCAATCATTATAGTAGAAAAGCAATAGTTAAAAAAACATTTTAAAAAACATCTTTCTTTTCCCTTTATGGCCCCAAATTGTTTGTAGTTTATCTAGTTAATAACACAAAACTAACTACTTTAATCAGTATGTAAATGTTAATGTAGTTGCGCTACAATCAAGGTAAATGTAGTTAAACTACTAGTTTAATTGCATGTAGAACTTTAATCCCCAACAGTGGAAATAAGCAATTAATCACACTGTGAGTATTTGACTGTAAACTGGTTACACCTTATGAATAATGACAAAGATATAGAGACAGCATTATTGTGGGGTGTTGGTTAGTTAATGAACTGGTTTAGAATGTCAAACTGACCAATGAAAATTCTTGCATTCACATTACACGTTTCCATGGTTACCAAAGGATTTTCATGAATATGTTCCTTTCGTAAACATTTTCCAATCAGTAGATGGATTTAACATGATAAATCCATTATACCCATTATAATGTGAAGATGTATCCCATCATAAAATCCTGTGATTGTTCCTTTTGCAAGGTAATAAAGCAATATTTAATATTTGAAACCACCAATGATTAAAATTAAGGCTTCAGTGAGCAGTAACCATTGTAAGTTTGGTTGAAATCATTTGGACCATTGCTTGTCATGTCATGTTCAGTTTTGTAAGAAAACATAAAATAGACCAAGTAACTAGCAAATCACAGACTCTGCACAAACAGAATAAGACGTAACTGTCAGAGTAGAAATGATATTAATTTGATGGTTAGTGAGTGATGGTAACAGTTGACAACCTTGATGCTCCAGTTCAGGCCAAGCAAAACACATGTCTGTTCATATGGTGAGAGAGGCTTGACAGACTGATATGAGGCAGCAGAGAGTATGGTGGAAGGTTTCGCATTGTGTTTGTCAAATTTCCAAACACAATAGGCCATGTTCCCTGGCTGGCATCAGACTTCCCCTTAATTCACACAACTCACTATCTGATGCGTCCTTTGCTGTCAAAATGTCATATATTCATAGTTGCTTTCTAGTCTAGTTTCTAGTCTATAAGACATAATTAAAGCTACAAAAGTACACAACAATACATAATGAGAAAAAGGGCTTGGTGTGCTGACAGGTGTCTGGCTTTCACAGTGTTGTTGCCTGAGTCCATAGATACAGCTCGTGATGAATTGTTTTACTTAATTAGCATTTATCTCCATCAGTAACAACACTGTGGCAACAGCAGGCAGTAAAATACATTTGAGTCCTTAAAGGCAGTCACAGACACTGCAAATTCACAAGTAATAGTTTGTTTTATCTGAGCTGCAAATCTTTGTTGGGTTGAAATTATAATTATTTATCTTTCACTTCAGCAGCACTACAACATTTTACATTAAACATAGGTCACTGTGGTTTGATAGATTATCAAACAGCGTAGTGATTTAAATGTGCATGTGTGAGCACATGTCAGACATCCTCCCCAGGGCTTTATTCAGTATCTCGGAAGGGTTTTGGTCCAATTTGCTTTAACAAAGGCCCTCATGAATTCTTATGGAGATTGAACATCAACACTACAGGGCTTTTATGTGATTGGAACATGATATTTACTCAAGACAAGTTGATATTTCAAGACAAGGGGCTTATGCATAAAAATAAACTCAGTAATTAGTTTTAAATGTGAAATTTTGACAGAATGACAAGCTGTCAAAAACAGGTTATGAAATCAGCTTGCTTATCAGGGAGGTGGAAAATACCAGGCTTTGGTAAGAGCACATGAATGTACAATGTATATAATATTATTCATGCACTAAAAACAAGCAGGGCAGAGATACAAACAGAGATACTCACCTCATAATTTGGAGGGATTCTGGCACCAAACCCCAAAGCTGAAAATCTTTTGTCACTGAAATGATGAGCAAATTAATCATTGTTTTTTTTAATCTGCAACAGCATTTGATAGTAATCTGAAAAATATTGATGGCTTATCTCTCTGTTCACATTTCCAAGGGCAACCTTGCGTCTTGCTTGCATTTCATAAATGTTAAAGGCTTGAATTACAATTTGAAATGTATCCCTTAGTCCCTGCAGACAGCATTTGCACCTGTTCAGAGTCCCTCGACGTCTTTATTTATCCTCTCCATTTTTCATCGAACCATTTAAATGACCAGATATTAGTGTAAGAGGCTCTGCTCAGCTGGATTGTGTGCTCCTCGTAAAAGGTCAGGGTGCACAGTTTTGTATAAATATCAAGGAGGATTTTATTTTTGTATCTGAATTATAAGAAAGACAGAGAGAACGCAAGAGTAAAAATAAGACCTGAACCCAGTCGCCCACACCCTCCCAGCTGTCAACAACAACAAAGGTGATGAATGAGCCACACAAAGGGAATACTAAGTGAGGATACACTACAAGACTCAACACTTGCCACTTGATGGTTCAATAGCATATAGGAGGTGTGTGGAACATCCTCTAGGACTGAATCAATCGTACTGTACAGTGCAATCCAAAAATAAAATGCACTGCAGAAGTCAATGCTGCTATGTGGTGCTTAATGGTAAAATGAGCTTTTTCTCCTATTTTGACCATCTTTGTTCTAATATTCCTATTAGAAATAATATTTATCTTTTATCTTTGCTGCTTCTTTTTTGAATGACATGTGTTTTTACCATAACAAATGATCTGTAGTGTATATTCTTAACCTGTATTTTGCAAGTGCCCTAAATGTCTGAGTCATAAGAAATTATTGGAGTACGCCATTAATGCAATATAAATATATATACATTAAACATACATTACGTTTGCACATTCATTACATTCAGGACTGACAAAACACCCACATATTCTTCAGTCCAGTTCAATCAGAAATCATATCTCCAACTCAACAGAATCTTAGTTTGGGGCATAAACATTTTAAATTCTGTGTTTTATTAATTTACCCTGGATATGGTGTGGGTGTGTCAGATTGTGCACAGCAGAGTTCACAGTGTTAATTTAAGTGTTGATGTATTTGGTGCTCTGACAAGTGTTGATTGGAGATTTGTTTGTCCCCTCATTGAGCTAATATGGCTGTGAGGCAGCTTTTCGGAGCGATCAGTGGAGCTTAATTAACTGTGATGGGTGTGGACTTGTTTAAAATCTGTCAGTGAGATGATTTTTAAACTGAGTAACAACCTCTAAACCATAACAAACCAATCCTCACAGCACTAGTAATAAACAGAAACAGATCATAACTTTATTATTACAATCATTATCTTCTCATGAAAGACAAACATTTGAATGAGTCCAATTGTTTTTTGTTTGTTTGTTTTTTTGCATCCTCTCCATATGCCTTGGCTAATATGCTGCATTGTATCCAGACATAAACTCAAAGTCTCCAGTAAGAATATGTCAAACAAATGAATTGATTTCTAGATTTAGATTTTGATACAACAGCACGTAAAGATATATTTTCCCATCCACTCAATACATGCTGTACTCCCATGCCCTTTAAAACACATTACAGCATGTGGCTTGGATGCAAATTGATGGGAAGAAATAAATAGTGGTTTCTGGTACATACTGATGTTGCCAGCTTTACCAAAATAACAAGAGGACAGAGAAGACTTCTGACAATCCATTTTCATCCTATGAAATTTGCCTGGAAGTGCATGGTGGTCCCTGCTATCTCACTTTTTGTCTGCACGTGTGAGGAGCCACAGGGAGATGTGCCTGGTATAATGGCCCTCTCAGCGACGTAAATGAGCCTCTGCCCACACAGACAAAAGCTAATCACTCCAGTTCCATAATGCACTCCTCTGCAAGGACCCTAAAATCCTACATTACTGATATTCACTAAAGGCTAAAAGGTTTGCTTGCCCACGTTTCACACCTCAACAACAGAGGACAGGGCTGCCTACACTTGCAGTCACTATTCGCTCAGAGGCTTTTTTCCTTTTCTGATGCTATTGTGTGCAGATGCAGTATATATGTAAACACAACAAATGATAGAGCGACAAGGCTGCGATGCTAATTTTTATTGGGTAGGTTTTTCAGTGTCTGCGGTGCTATTTCTTGGATGCTATTATTAGCCAGAAAGTGCTCCCCTGACAGTCAATATGAGGATCTACATAAATCACGAGTGTTAATCCACATCTGGCTTAGTTACAATAGATGAGATGGTCTTTCTCTAAAGCGATTCTGTAAATTATTTCCGACTAATAAGCAAGTACCTGCAAACCTACTAAAAAAGAAAAAAAAACAACTCTTCAGTTTATTTGCACATTTTTACGGGGTTTAATATTTCTTCTTAATAAGACAAAACAATAATATCTGATGATTTTATCAGTGAGTACATTTATATTTTCAGTAACAGGAATTCTCATGAAATATAACTTTACATCAGATTCTATGCCACGCTGTTATTCCTCCAGCCATAACGCCTACCACTTCTTCTTTTTTCACGTGCTTGCCATCCTGGTGTTAGCCCCTTTCTCTGCATGTGCTTCACTGCAGTTCAGGCTAATGAACCTATGAAAGCTAAGAAGGAAGACCAGTAGCTGCCACAGATGCTGAGAGGAAACTATATGATCGAGTTATCCAGGGGCGAAAACACAGACCAAAGAGACTGTGAAGCATTCGCAAAAACAGGCATGCTCTGCAATAATGTACTGTATGTCTCCATGTGTGGATTCTATATTGACTCCTAACTTTATCCATGAATTTCCCCTTTACACACATACTGTACTCTGATCACATGTGATCCAACACAGTATTGTATGGTTACATAGTCTTTGCATGAATGCTGCATGCTTTAGAGACATGCAAATAATGCATACCGTATGTATTTTAACCACGAGACCAGGAAGATGTTCAACTTGATGTTCAACAAAGAATAATGCTACTGTTGTGGCATTAGATGTTTGTGTGCCACAACAACACATCATGTAAAGGAGAATAAAGATATATCTTTGTATTTTTATCCTAAAATTCAACAACAACGTCCTTCGTCTAAAGAACTGTGACTGTAACTCTGCCTTGGTCTGAATCTTCACTAAATTTGTTTGTTTCATTAAACATCTTTTTTACATTACATTTATCATCCATTCTATGTATGTATGTATGTTATGTATATATTTTCACTTATTATCATTATTATTAGTACTTTTTTTCTTTCTCTCGAATATCTTACAGAGACAGGTATTATTGTTTTTGATTAATGTTATATATAAAAATGGGATCCATATCTAATGTAACGGTTGTTCTGAGATGTATATATTGCTTATCCCAATAAAGAAATTAACAACATAAATTGCTTGATTCATGGCCTAAAAAGGAAAAAACAATATGGCCTCACCCATGGGCAATCCAGGCACAATTTTTTTTCTTTTCTTCATGTTTATTTTTAACCATCCACTTGAGTACCATTGATTTTCTCTGCCAGACCCCATCCATGGATGATTTATTTTACCCTCCAAGAGCATCAGTACTTGTGGAGGACACCAAGTTCCTGTTTGTATTTATATTCTTCACTGAAAACTGTTTAAGATCTTTGAGATAGCCTGTTAACCAACAGACATACAAATAAAAACCAGGTCAATTTTTATCTGAATGCAGCACAGCTACTCCAAAGGAACTTGTGCAGGTAAATCAAGCAAGATTAAAAAGTCACATTACTTAGTGACAATAAATGGCAAGAAACCGAAGTTTCATAAAATACTGATGTTCGTGATTTGGTCATAATAACATGGATTTCTTATATAATACAAAAGGAAAAGGATTTGCATTATATTTAGTATACTTTACAGTTTTTTTCATTTATATGTTATAATACTAGATGCATTTCTTAACCTTTTTAATGGTCACTGCATTTGTTTTCACTGTGTTATCTGCAAAGAGAAACCTTAATATGGGGAATATTTATTTTATTTTCCAAAATATGACACCAGAATGGCTTCGAAATAAATCGCTTCGAAATATCCACCAAAAAAAGTCAGCATGCAAACAAATCCATAACTTATGTCTGCACGGGATTTAAATGCCTGTTTGTGATATAAAGGTCAAAATGTCATATTTCTGAGAGATCATTAAATTATGGAAATGAACTGATATTTTGAAAAATAGCTAGCCCGCAAGGAACCATAAATTAGTGTGTCAGTGTCCTTGACTGACGTCTTCAGCCCCAGATTAGCCTCATGCATAAGTAATGCAAATACAGGCCATATTCATTTGCTCTAATTTCACTAGGTACAAGCAGTTTCTTATGTATTACTTACCCATACGTTTTAACACAGATTCAAATTGACTTGCTAATGTGAAAATGATTTGGACAATATGTGTTTCTGCTGCAAGCGAGCAGCTGCTTTTTTGTGAGCTTGAAGCTCACCTATTGAAGATCATTCAAAATGAAAATACATTTCAGTGAAATGGGAATCAGGGATGGAGGAGCTTGCAGTCAACAGTTCCATCAGCTTTATAACAAGCTGGTGAGCGGATATGTAATAACCTGCAGGGCTGTCTCTGCCATTCAGTACTCGATGATTTCCATTACAATCTTGGTGCTGCGGTTCAGATGGAGTGGTTCATTTCAGTGTGCAAGATCCCACCAAAATGGCATGCAAGGAGCGCTCTGCAGCTCTATTTCTCAACAGCAGAGACTGACAATCCCTGTAGGCACCAAAGAGCCTTTACTGAGAAACAAAACATTGACAAACCTATCATAGTCTTGACAGATCTCCCCCACTGCTATCAGAGCCTTCAGGTACTCATTGGGCTGGTAAGGGTTGATGTAATGCAATGAGCAGCTGTTCCTGGGGTCTCCATTGGAGGCTGTGAAGTCAATGGCAACCTGGTAGAGAGAATTGTAAATATGCAACATGAACAATATTGCTAAATCAATCAAGTTTTTTTTCTGTGGCGACTTAACTTTTTGCAGACATTTATTTGGCTGCACATTCCGCGTTAAGCCTGCAATATGACTTAAGGCGGTATAAATCATCTGATCAGAGATAGGCATTTTCACTTGTAACACCCACATAGATTGAAGCAGCTATATCTCCCTTATACTGTAAATTCAAGCAGCCAACTGTTTCAACAAGGAGGAACCGCATCTACCATGGCAGTCCTCATTATGAATATTCACTGCTTCAGTGATCCAGCTGGAGAGAGAGTGGTAGAACTATGGAGAGCAGACCAAAGGGCAAGAGTTGAACATGATTTGAATTTATTCTGTGAAGC
Organism: Chaunax sp. Z400; assembly: GCA_037577475.1. NCBI lineage: Eukaryota > Metazoa > Chordata > Actinopteri > Lophiiformes > Chaunacidae > Chaunax > Chaunax sp. Z400. Next base: position 17,248,053 of record CM075184.1, read on the forward strand.
TTGCTACAAAAAAACAACAACAACAAAAAACAATGGCAAAACTGTTGCAAGGATAAATAGATCTTTAAATACTGTCATTGCTGGAGGAAATATTCAGATCCCTTCCTTAAGTAAAAGTAGTAATACCACACTGTAAAAATACTCCAAGTAAACATCTGGAATTTAAAGTTTTATTGAAGAAAAAGTACATAACTATAAGGAAAATTAATCAAAAAATAATATTATCAAAACTAAAATGACTCAATGCAGAAAAGTGTCTTTTGTACTATTATATAATAGTTTATAATATATTATCAATGGATGTACTCATGTATGACTATCAAAGCAGCCTTTTACTGTTTAATGGTTATTGTTATTGTTAGAGATGGCTATAACTATTTTGTATAGGACTCACCTATAATTTCATATTCATGTTTTCATTATGGATTCATCTGCAGATAATCTTCTTGATAAACTGATTTATTGTTTGGTTTGTAAACATTCTGAAAATGGTGAAATCTTGTCACAACTATCCAGAGCCCAAAGAAACACCTTCACAATGCTTTGTATTGTCCTCCCAGTGAGACAAACTTCAAAATTATATGAAAAAATAAAAATATATCTTAATTATATAAAGTAGCAAATGTTCGCATTTCAGAAAGATGAAATGTTTTTTTGCATATTTGTATATTTTCATATGTTTTGTGTACAAACATCTTAATTTGTTAAGTAACAAAAGCTGATAAATGTAGTGGATTTAAAAGTACAATATGTCCATCTCATTTGTAGTGGAGTAGAATCATAAAGCAGCACAAGGTTAGAATAGGTAAGCTCAGTACAAGTACTAGAGGAAGTGTGCTCAGTTACCTCCCACTGCTGAATGATGTGTAATATCTCACAATTAGAAAATGCATGCTAATTGACCAGCAAAGACATGCCAAGATATGTTTATCTATAAGCAAAGTAACATGCAGGTAATTTGACAGTATTCAGTGGCCTAAGTCATAAAACTAGGGCCAGTGCAGTTAAAAGCTCAATGGCAATGAGGCATCAATAAACACAGACTGCTGAAATTACCGTAAAGTGAATCTGGCATCCTCCCATGATGTAATCTAAGAAGGAGTAGACTCTGTGGAGCTGCAAAAATAAAAAAAAATAAAACCTCAGATGAATTAAAGCAGAATCAACGCAACAGATTTGTTGACTGTAAAGGGTGAAAAATATTATGTGTCCAATGTTCACTGCTAAATACTGTATGATTGTGTTGCAGCTTTCTACCTTCAGGTCACTGAGGATGACGACTCCTGAATTCTTGTAGTTTCTCTTCTTCTGTTTGTACTTGGGATTCACACAATCCCACATCACCTGAAACAAAACAAAGACAAACCAAACAGCAACATTCAGGGCAAGCACCACAATATTTGTTTCATCTGTGACAGGAGTTCAGTAAAGTAAAATGAGAAGCACATTGGAAATGGATGAAACTGTGTCTCCTTTGCTCTTCTCAATATCTCTGTTTACTGACCTTATTTCCACTGGAAATTTTCTGCATTTCCCTAAAAGTGGCGTAGAACTCCCCGATGAAGTCATGCTTCCCCCTGGAGTCATAATCCCACACTAGGCACTGTGGCACACACATACAGCACTGTTTACTATGTTTACTGTTTACTACTTATGGTTTGGCTGTACAGTACATACTGTATTTGTAAAATATTTATTGATTCATCCCTCAAATATTCCTAGAACCTATTCCCTGTGATATATATCCCATTGTGGACTTAGTAAAAATCTGTTACCTTGAGCTTCCGCTCCTCATCGCAGCTGCAAAGGGATATTAGAGACACTTTGAAGGGCTCCCACACAGGATTCAGGTTATTTTTAATCACCTGTGAGAGAAGAAACACATTACATATGAAGCAAAGTGGCAGAAACAGCTGTTGATGCAAATGAGAGAATATGAGGAATTTACCTCAGTTCTGTGCACAAGTTGTTCACTTTCATCGTCGTTGATTCGATAGATTTCCAAAAATGGGTCTGACTTGCTGAAGAGATCCTGCAGAGAAAACAGCATCAAAACAAGTAACCCAGTGACTCCTACTGTAATGTTAGAAGAAGACCCTGCAGCATTTGTTTGTTAGGAAAAATTACATCGTCTACTTAATGGTTTCTTCTGGTAAAAGGAAAATTAGGATCAACTCATAGTGGTTTTTTTTGCATGATTTATTAAGAAAGTCTAATTGAGATTAATTCAATAAGAGACAAATGAGAAAATAATTCAATTAAATAATTAAATTAAATAATAATAATACACTGTAAAACTAAACCATACATTTTCAGGAGTTAAGTGGCAGCAACCTCACCTGCAAAGTACTGTACAGAAACGAATATACAGCTCATTACTATAAATTACAACAAAATACTGGTCACAGTTCTGTGTGGAAATTACTGCACATTTACATAATATAAACTGTATTTGAATCTACAGTATGTATCCTGTGTCTAATGATAATTAAAGTATGTTGCTGTAATACTGCTACTAGAGTAGTTAATGGACTGTACTTATAGAGCACCTTTCTAGTCTCGCTGGTCACTCTTTACAACACAAGCCAGCATTCACCCATTCACACATAAGGGCTGCCATGCAAGGCAAGGCGTCACCTGCTCATCAGGAGCGATAACCATTCACATAATCACTCTCAGGGATCACATCTGTCCCTGTATAACTGCTAAAATACTACGGTACTACTAATAGTAATGTGAATACTACTGAAAATGATGATATTTAAAAATAAATAATGAAAAAAAACACTATTACACTTTGACAAGGATAATAGTGCCATTTCCTAAACTGTTCACATTTTAATAAAGAACAAAAATGGTGACTAACTTATGATGTGCATCTGTTTACACTTCTGCAAATAACTGCAGTCTCTTAAAATGCCGTAATCACATACTATTTCTCCCAGATTGCATTACAGTTCATAGTCACTGTATGACATTAATACTGCAGGACATTGTTCGCTGTGAATTTACATCAAAAGTTTCATAGTGCACAACATCACATGGACACTGAGAGTTCAATTTAATTTTACAGAAAATGAGATGAAAACATCTGCCAACTGGGGCTGTGATGAACTTGTGATGAACTTGTGATGAATGCACACACAAAACTGCACACAAGCAGTACCAATATAACTGCAATGTTTGGGTTATTTCAATATGCATCAGGGGTTGTTGGGATAAATTATATGGAGAAAAAAAACATGGCTGTTGACACTGATTTATTGTTTCAGATTGCAAAGGCCAAGTAATTCTCTCTGTGATTAAAGATGAGGGAGAAGCCTGTATAAATATATAGTGCAGCATGAAGGCTCTTTTGGAGCAGACATTCTTTATAAGTTGAAGTAAGATTGAGAAAACATTTTGGTCTGAGAAGAATTTAAGTGTTTTACGAGCTTCCAACTCACACCATTCTCAAATTATTACAATTTGCTCCCTCAATCACTGACCTTTTTCTTGCATCAACAGTCTGATAGGGCGTGCTATTTTCCTCCCCTACATCCTTGCAGTTCAGAAATATCTTTATTGGTTTCTCCAACTTGTTTTGCCCTCCATTACTTTGACCACATCCAAAATGCATCTTAAATAGCCAAGCAATGGATTTTTATCAACATAACACATACAAGTTAACTCAACGGTGACTGTGTCCATTTACATCAACAGTGTTAACGATGTAAACGGACACAGTCCAGCCTGCTAAATTGAAAGCATGCGTAATATTTAGCATCTTCTATGGTTATTTGCCGTAGTGATAAATCATCCCCTGAGTCTAAAGTACATGCGTCTGAGAGCACAGCAACACTCATTATTTAGGTCAATTGATTCTTCACGGAGGAAAACAAATCCTTGCTGTGTGTGTGTGTGTGTGTGTGTGTGTGTGTGTGTGTGTGTGTGTTTGGGGGGCTGTGCCAGTTGGGCGGTGGGTGACAGGGTTTTGTGCAGACTGAATGAGACAGTTAATTCTTCATTTCCTGCCACATTAGCCAGATTCATCTCCCAGCGGACAGGAGGAAAAGGAGCTGTAGCATTCTCTATTTGTCTTGGCAGTCCCCTTGCTAGTGACATCAGCAGCAAGACTAATCAGGTGCACATGTGAAAAGTCAATCGCAGGCAGTAATGTTAATCTTTACCTATTACCATAATCTATGATATCTCATCATTAATCCTCTTATTCATCCACATCTACAATACTGCGGTACTTCAATATTCACAGCAGGTTGAAAGGTGATGGAGCTGACAGACAGATAATTAGAAACAGTCAATCTCTGTTGTCTATGTTAGATAAACTGTTACACCCAAGTGGTCTGTACCAGCCAGATTTAATTGTTACGAAAAAGTCTATGATACATCTCATTGCTGATAAAATCACATTCATTCATTCATTTTCTGTAACCATTTATCCTAGAGTCGCGGGGGACTGGAGCCTATCCCAGCTGACTTCAGGAGGCGGGGCTCACCCTGGACAAGTCGCCAATTCATTGCATGGCCACAAAGAAAGACAAACAACCATTCACACTCACATCCACGCTTACAGTCAATTTAGAGTCACCAATTCACCTATATTTCATGTTTTTGGTGGTGGGAGGAAGCCCGAGAACCCGGAGGGAACCCACGCAGGCACGGGGAGAACATGTAAACTCCACACAGAAAAGTCCCAGGTCCTCAGGTGGATTTGAACCCAGGACCTTCTTGCTGTGAGGCAACAGCGCTAACCCACTGTGCACCTTGCTGCTTGATAAAATCACACTGTCATGGGAATTTTTAAATCATAATATCAAATAGGTTCATTTTCAATTTAAATAGGTTTGGGGGGGCGGCTGGTACAGCCTGCAGACCCTGATTAAAGGGGCAGTGGTCTGGTCACCGCTGCCAGCCTGCCAACCAGAGAGCATTGAGGATAAAGGCCGAAACACTCGGTGAAGGTTGGGCACCTCCTGAAGACCTCGTCCCGGACTAACGCATCCAAAGGAAGTAACCAGCTACAACCAGGCCCTCACCCCGGCCGTCCCCCCACCCAACTGCTCCACCGTCTCCCACCCACAAGCCCAGGTGCAATCAGGATAGTGTAACTACCAAGGGATTGAATCACCTAGTCCTCGGAAGAACCGAACATAGTGTGACAGGAAGCTTAAGTTACATTGCCTGACCTGCTGATGTCCACTATTTGACTTATATTCAGCATCGTCATTTACAGGAATTAACAACTTCAAAATTTTTTATATATTTTTATATTAACAATAGATCAATGAATCAAGAATGGATGAAACGTTTACTGTCTGGTTTTTGTTTACTTGTAAGGACATTTCAATTCTAGATAAAGCCACATATTATGTGTTATATTATGTGCAGATATTAAATTGCAAAACTCCACCAAAGCAGCTCAGTTTCCCCATCAGTTAGAAGCGAAAATCTTCTACATGCCCCTATAACACAATGGTAAAGAATCTTTTTTTTTTTATTCTGGATCCAGATAATGATCCAGACACCACCACAATCTAATGGATTATTCCTTTGGTCATATGTTACCTCTACAAAAAATTCATTTTAAATTATTTTTGAATTTTATTTAACATTACGGCGGTAATACGCTGCTGTAAGGTTTATTCAGAGTGAATAAATGAACACTTTGGGGACTCTGTGGAGTGTAATTACTAGCGCTGATATTCTCCTGTCAGTTGGTTAATTCTTTGTTCGATATGCTCTTGTCTGACCAAATTCTCAATGATCAGACAATCTCTGGTGTTATGGAGAAAACTGCTTCTTAATCCATTATTGTCAGGGGCAGGAGGGACAGACATGATTTATTTTGTTTTACATGATGGGCTATGTTTTGTTAGAAATAACGGTAAGTTAAAAAAAACTTAAGCTGCAGCAGAAGTTGCGCTAAAAGCTGCATTGTTGTTATATGGAAGCTCATTCTCTGTGATCCTCGCTGGTATGTGTGTGTTTGTTGCTGCTGTATGTAAATTAACTTCATGCCCTGAAAGTAACAATATAGATTCCTGTGAAAAGGGAACAGCAGGAAATCATCTCATCAGTATTGTGTAACTTTGATTAGCATGTATTTGGCCTACCAGGTGAGAGTGCTTTCAGTGTACTGTGGCTGATTTAGTTATATTCTGGGGATAACGTTAAGATTTGTTTTTCCCCATTGATAAAGAGTAGGTAGAATTTCAGTCAACCACAATTTTCTTTGGTCAACTACAGTCCTAGTAATTACACGCCACTGCTCCACAGTGACACTCCCACAAGTCTAACACCTGAAAATGTAACAGTGATTTATTTGAATGTGCAGAAATCTCAGCGGCCAACCCAGCACTTCTAGTAGCAGACTGGATATGAATTTTAATTTATCTATTTTTTTTTTATCCCTACCCTCACAAAATGTAGTTTCCCCATCAGGGTAGGTGTGTACGGTTAAATTTAATTTAAAAAATAAATGTACATGCTGTAACAAATTGACATTTTTCTCCCAATACTACTGAGAGTCAAGGGCAACCTGTGTGAGATCCTGAGGCTTGCTCCTCAGCGACTTCGGGTGATCAGAGTTGTAATTGGATGTAAACGCCTGCTGTGTTTATGATTGAAACACGGCTTCAGCAAAGTTTGCCAGTGTGAGATGTGAGAACAGGAGCAGCTAAGGTCCGTGATATCCATTAATATGCCTTAAAGTGAAAACGTTCAACATACGACGCCCATTTGCATGTGAGATTATGTGTAACATTGTACACATGTGACATTATGTGCAGTCATGTAATCTACATGTGATATTGTATCGTCACAAATGATGTACCTGTGTAATGATTGTATAATAATGAATGTGCAAATATATTAGGGTATTATGTCAATACAAAGATGTGGTGTCATGTTTTATTCTTTTTTTCCTCTCCCTGTAACATGAAGTCCTTTTTATGAAAAATAATCTCATATGTGTGCATGGCTTTAAGGTCAGTGATGCATTACTTTACTGTCTGAGGTTGCACTACAGTGATCTCATATCATATTCCTACTACGTACTGCTATCCCAGTCTAGTGCTACTAAGCCATGTCTAATAAAACGTGAAGCGTGTTGGCATTTCCATCAAACTGTGTGCTCTACTCACCTTATCATCGAGCTTCTTGGCACAGAATGAGAGCTCCACATACCCGTTGTTGCCAGAAATTTCCTCAGCATGCACCTGAAAGGAAATGAGATTTATCAATAACATTTTATACTTATGGGCTTCATCGCTCATAGTAATAAATATCGGCTTAACCACATGACCAGTACTTTATTAAGAAATGTATGTAAAAGGAAAAACTTGTAGCTCATCAAAGCATCTGTTGTGTTTAGAAATGAAACCTCACATCTAGAAGAGAATCTAGAAAATCAAGATAAAATAACTAGAGCACATTTCAAACAAAGCCTTTATCAAAGGGCATTCTCAACACACACATACATTTATATATACAGTATATATATATAATTTATTGGAAATTATGCAGTCAGTTCTTTATGAGTATTTATTCATAATTTTATCTGTTTATAACTGTGGTTGTAAAGAAAAACATTCAGGATGGCCACTTTTAAGAATCACCCAGCACCCTCTTCTGCATCCACTAAAGAGTTTCTGAACCACTCAGAGATCTCTCCATTCCTCTATTTGAAACTGGCAGAAACTTGACCTCAAATTGCAGGAACTGTGGCTGTTTAGAGTGTGTACGGTCAGGGCTTGACAAGGCTTCACACTGATGACTGGCAAAGTAGGAAACTTGTACTTTTTTTATCAGACAACTTGTCCTAACAGTTACCAGGCTCAAGGAGAAATCTTTATAAAAGGTGCAGGCAGACGTTGTGTGTGTTCCTCTCCTTAGCCTTGCTCGGAAACAAATTGGGGTTGAGACCTTGAGAGGGATTCTTCTTGTGTGTGCGTACATTGTGTATCTACACGAATGTAAAGATCCATTTTAAAAAGTAAAATCTGTGTTAAAAAGCAAATACTGGACATTAAAATGTCTCATACAGCCAAACAACGTACGAGATGTCACCTTGCCCCTGCAGTCAGCCTGACTCACTCTCTCCCTCAGGTCCAAACTGTGGAGTGGATAACAGAGCCCCACAGGTGTGCATTAATGTATGATATGAACTATTTGTATCATTCAGTGGCAGCTGATAGTACATTTTTATTTATCAGCTCTTATTTCAAAAAGACGGGCTAGAATATCGTCAACAATCGGACGAAGCATTCTCTTATCTTTGTCATAAATTTGGCAGGTGCTAATGTTTAAATCATTCTAATATATACATTTTTATCCCCCTGGCATATAACATGTGGGAATATAGCTATCGCTCTGTCCTTCTGCCTGTTTGTCTGTAAACATTTAATTAACCTGGGCATAACTCAAAAACTGTTAATTACTGTTAACAGATCAAATATAGGAGTGGTGCCTTTTGGTATTTTTAATGTTTTAATTTTTCTTATTTGGAGAAAACTTCCGACTTCCTTCAGTTTCCATGGCACCAACTTATCCCTATTCTTAAAAAAAAAGAAGAAAAAAAATAGTGTGGCTCGTATTTGGAGAATATCTTAGAAAATGGGTAAATCAAAGCTTACTGGTCAGATCTCAAGCTTGTATGGATTGCAATGAGAAATTAGTGGCTTGTGAAAGCATTGTGTCATTTATCAATATTCTGTTTGAAACTTCAACAACTCGCTTGATTTTTATCTTGATATTGTGTGATTTTTCCGGTTTTCATTCCTTATTTATTCCATTATTGTGATATTTATTTCCAACAAACTGTTAAACTGAAAGAGCTTGTATTCATGCAAATACACTCAGTTCCATTTTGCGAGGGCCAGGGGATACAGGCCATCTGCTGATGGCTGTTGTACAATTAGCCTATGTTGATGTTTCTGGATTTGTTATCAATTCATTCCTAAAGTGAAATAAAAGGCTAATTCGGTCAGATCACAGGCTTGGATGAGGTTGATATATCCCATCCATCCATTTTCTATAACTGGTTATCCTTTTGCAGGGTCAGGGTGGGCTGGAGCCTATGCCAGCTGACGGGTGAGAGGACAAGTTGCCAGTTCATTACAGGACAGACACATAGAGAGACAATCAATCACACGAACATTTACACCTACAGTTCACATTTAAGGTCTACGGCATCTAAGGTATAGTTAGAAGTTTATGCTTTCAGTGACGCCAAAATGAAAGGAACAAGCACATTTTTTTTTTTATCTACATTTGATGAGGTACTCTATTAAATGCTGCAGGTTGCTTGGTATCCAGACATGATCCAGTACAGCATAACATCCACACTCTGTACATATGTGGCTAAATAAACAGTAGGTCTTAAAGCATCTAGTCTGCTTCCCTTGTGTGTTCCAAAACAAAGCAGAACCATTACTCTACAGAATGGAACACTGCACGGTCTCGCCTTTCTTGTTTTATCATATGCTACCACCAGTGTAAGTTGGTTTTTAATGAACCACCAGCTCTTCTCCTCCAGATGTGTATGTGATTTCTTATACATGCATCATTTGGTATGGATTTAATTGCTTCCCTATATGTGGAGCAGGAAAAGTGCCCATGGCACCAAAAATGGACACTAGTATGTAGAACTCAGAGATGGTGTAGACTTAAAAGTATCCCCACAAAAAACCCTGTGATGTAAAGCAGCAACATGAAGTCTTTCTACAAGTGGTGATCTCAGTGTCATCTTAAAAGCAATATTTGAAAATAGCCAAAAGCTTAGGGCAGAAAATAAATATGGAAAATATCCGGATATATAGAAGATTAATAGAATTCCACTGAGAATGAATAGATGTTGAAATGTTATTAGATCTCACTGGTCATTGGTGGCAAACCTTCACTTTCACTTTCTTGTGCAGCAGTCCAGAAGATTTCATTCTCCAGAGTACTAAGGTCATAAGCACAAGTTAAGAAACCTACCGTGATGATGGATTTGCCAGCATATTTCCCATACTTCAGCAATAAAGGCTTCACCATCTTCTTTTGGGCCACAATCTGCAAAGGGCAGGATAAACACAGCGTTAGCCTTGAGCCCTCAGCAGTGAAGAGCAGCGTACCGGGATCTGAGTCATCAGAACCAGAGATAAGTCTCCATCGCTTACTCTACCACTCTAAGAAAAAAACAGACAGCCTCAGGTACATTTACTACCAATGTCACAGACGACAGTCGTCGTTTCTGCATGTGTTACATCTTTGATGACAGAAGAATCACAGCTTTTAGGGCACTAAACTAACAGAGCTTAAAACACATCTGTGTAATTTTGATAAACACAACGAATACAACTCAACACAATGAGTTGGTGAGACAGCACCATCTGCTTACCTGGCCGAGAGTGCACTCCACCCCGCCCAGAAAGTCATCATCACGGGTCCCGATGCTGTGAGTGCCATGGATGTCATAGACTTCAAATCGCAGCTTCTGCACCTCCTCAAAGTAGTAGTCCAATGAGAAAACCTTGGCAAAGACTGGATGCAAGTTGCTCTTGATCACCTCTGTCCTGTCCAGCTGAGAGGGAACACACTGACTGAGATTTTGTACTGCCACATGCACCACAACACTGAAATGTTTCTTATTTTACATGTGTGATTAAAGCAGTAGACCTTATTAAGCCTTTCTTTGACTTAAGTATTGCACAGCTTGTATCCTATCCTACATATTTTTACAGTAAGAGCTCTGTAAAATATGATTGTAATATATATATATCATATATACAGCATACAGCATACTGTATATAGAAGGGAAAATGCTCTGTGAAGAAGATGATATGAGAGAAGACTCAGGGGCTCAAACATTCAATCTCAGTACACAGAAAATGTGCATGCAGCGCCATCAGCACATGATGTACATGCATGTACATGTATGTATGTATGATGTGTGTGTGTAGCTCTCACAAAGCTCCATGAACATTTATATGGTGCCCAATTTGTCACAAGGATAAATGATCATAGAACATGGCATCTACTTCTGTTATTTGGTTTTTGTTAGTAAATTAAGGCAAAAAAAGAGTAAATACATGCAATAAATTCATTTTTATAACATGGTGTTTACACATTGTTTATGTATATTGCATGCTTTGGTACTTTAACCTCTGTTTGTAACAGAAAACAACTTGAGATTATCTATTAACATTTAGAATTGTGAGAGGTTTGACATAAGAATCTTTAGTGGTCATCCTCAACATACACTTGTGTACAGTTTTGTCTGTCAACTCTCTAATAACCCAGTATGTCAGAGTATTTGAGAATTATGACGCCTATCACACACACCATTTGTTAATTTATCATCAATCCACTATGAATGCCTTCCAGGAGAGAAAATGATTATTTCTTCTCCCCCTCTCTATGACAACAGGCTCCTCTCCTCATCCTGTCATACAAACGAGTTAATTTCCCCCTTAAGTATTTGTGTCACCACAAGCGTCAATGCTTGGCATATGTCTCTGACCTCTACTAGAGATATGAACGGCATTCTTCCAAGAGATATTCCCTCTGTGACTGTGAAGGCTATTAGACATAGCCCACTCATGGAACCAGCCAGTTACCCCTCGTTCCCTTTGAAGAGTGGTGTTATCATCCCTAAAGAGACCACTCACATCAGGATGGAAATGTTTCATCATAGAATAAAGATTTTTTTTGTTCTTGTTTTTACTTTGAATTGATTTGCTGCAGTGACCCTTCCATCTTAGTCGCATGGACGCATCATTTCTTCTTTCATGGTTTTTCCTGTATTGTTAACAAATCTGTAACTATCTGTCTGATCTGTTTCTTGTATTTTTATGTCTTTTATGCTTGTTTCACACTGTTACCAGTTTGCATGGTGAGGAAGGCCATCTGCCTGAAACATCCTTGACTGAGTAATTTAATTGGCGTGCTGCTCCTGACTTTCTGATTTGTGCTTTTGACCATTCAATACCCTTGTACACATACTTATTCACTCACGATGCAATTTGTCGTTTAGTAAATGGTGAAATATGTCACCATTGTTGCTTACAATACAGGATTAGTTTTATTTGAATTTGCTTGAACTGTACAAAAAAAAAAAATTCAGGGTTGAAAATAACCAGACTTTGGTCTTTGTCATGTCTCTGGATGAATAATCTGAGCGGATTTCTAGCTCACATCATTCTGTCTCCCTTTTCTGAGGTTTGTAATATGCCAGCAATATAATGACAGGAAAACAAAAGAAATGGTTCGTTAGAAGGAGGAATTTCTACACTGTTTCCTTTTCACTCTGGCAAACGTCACAAAGAAAGAACTTCCAAAAAGGACTTCCTCAGCCTCGTTCATACCCTCCTTTAATCATGTATTATTCCCTTCTTCCTCCTCTCTTTGTGCCATCTGGATGGACAGATTTGGGATGAGTGTGTTTGTTGATGAAAGCTAATCAGAGCTACAGAGGATAGGCTGTGCCTGCTTGCTGTTGGTGTGGGGCCAGAACTAGAGAGATCCCTGACATGGAAAATGAAGGCTCCCACAAATCAGTTTTGCTCGGCAGGTAGAGCGTTGTCTATCTCGGTCAATCAAAATAAGCCCCTGTAGCTGAGATATCAGAACAGAACAGACAGACTGGGGTTTGAATGAACTCATTATCATAGGAACATGTGTTCATTTTAAGCAAAAAGAGGAGAAATCATCCCCACATTGCTTCTGCATTTGTCCTTGGGCAAAAGGAGGTGCTGAAAATAAGATAATAATGAAATAAAAGCATTTCAACAAATAGCATTTGCAAGTCAGTGGGGCCATGAGCATGAGAGCAGAAAAGAGAGGGAGGGTGGTGCTGATACGAGTGGCCTCTTACTCAGCTGTTGACGTAAGTTAACAATTTGCATAAGCAATGATTTTCCTAGTACTGAGAGATTTAACAGTGGAGGATAGATAGATAGATAGATAGATAGATAGATAGATAGATAGATAGATAGATAGATAGATAGATAGATAGATAGTTACATATTCATGCAGCCCAAACATTACAGTGAACATGTTCAACTAATGGCTCCCATGTGGCAGGAAATGGGTGAAGTTGCAGTTAATTATTATCTCCCTGAAAAGAGTTTTTTTTTTTTTGGATGAGGGGTTGCAAACAAACAAACAAACAAATCGATACAATTAGTTATCCTCTGCCACATTTTAACACATCCTCTTCTGAATGAAAACCTGTGTTTTGGCTTCCCCTCATGAACTAAATGACTTGACTAACAGGAAAGGGGGAGCGCTCCTGCCCACGTTCAAAATGAGCCTTGGAACTGAACCAAGAAAGTCAACATTTTTAACTGGAACACAACTCATCATCCTGCATTCAACCGACCTACTGTTTGTCCACACATGTAGACCAGTGGGATATACCTGTGTGTACTGTATACTGCTGTGCAAACTGAATCCTACACAGCAGACTGTACAATCTGCTGTAAATGACTGAATGGTGCAGACTAACGTTTGCTCCTCGTCTGCAAATATTCATCACATTTGACATTTTTCATTCTGAGTCAGACAGCTGTTGTGTGAGCCATGATCTTTTGAAAAAGAGCAAATAACAGCTGCAAGTTCACCAACTCATAAGCAGATTGATCTCCCGGGTTGATCTTGCACTACATGGGTTTTCCCCCAAAACATGGGTTTTCGGGGGTGACTGGACTGTGAGTGAATATTCATCCGAATGTTTAAAATTTCACACATCATCTAAAAACCCTAGCATGGTCAGATTTGTGATACTGTATAATGAAGGGAGGGCTGGCCAACAGGCTGTGCAATAATCCAGTTTGCATAATAAGAAAACATGTTGAGATCACCTCAGGGTGCTGTGATTCTAATCTTTTGAACTCTTTTGTGTGTTTGATCTAAAGCATGATATAAAGCATCATTAAATAATCTGGTTAATTACTCAGACAGGGAGATTAATTAAACATGGTGGATTAATTTTTAGATGCTTCATTCTGCTGCCTATAGAATTTGTAATTAAGAAGATATCAGCCTTGCACTTTTCTCCCTAAAGGGCCAACTGTGCACATATGAAAGGGAAAATAGGAGGGGCTCACCTCTGTCCACTGCCCGTTGGTCTGTACCATGAGTATGACACAGGGGTCTGATTTATTCAGCGTGTCTCTGTCCAGCAGAGCTTTGCAAGACACACGCAGCTCTACTTTGGAGACGCAGGTTGCTGGACCGCTGAGGCTGGTCGCAGGGGAGGTGGCCTCCTGAACATCATTCATCCTGGCTCGGGGGCAAGAGGAGCTGACAACCAGCGAAGGGGTACGGTGTGAGGCTGTTGGTCGCACCGAAGGTTGGGAAAGCGCAGTGGTGAGTTGAGGGATCTCAGTAAAGACGTGGCACTCTCACAAGAGACGGGCTCTTTTGACTTGGTACAGACGTCACAGAAAGAACAGAAATTCCAGTTGAGTCCCAGAGGAACAAACCAAACCCAAGCTGTTTTTACTGTCTGTCAGATCTATCCCGTTTGTGAGGAATATCATCTCACCTTGGTAATGAAGAGAGACAGGACATGAGGGTGGTGGGGCTGGGCTTTCAAGAGTCTAGATCAGATCCCTGGAAAGATTCATTAAAGAAAGTCAAATCTGGTCCTTTCTGTTTTGAAGTGCCCTTAAATAATTAAAACACTATCCTCAAATGAATAGATGCACTGATAGATAGACACTACTAATTACTTAATTAAGTTTATATATACATTTTTTATATAATATATTTTTTATTATATTTTGTACAAAATAATTTCCAGTTTCTAGTTTGTTTTTTTAATTGAGTGTACTGTATATTTCAACTTTGTTATTTTTTTGTGCTAATTTTAAACTGTATTTATTACATCAGCTATATTTAGAGTCACCAATTCATCTATATTGCATATAGGTGGACTGTGGGATGGAACCCATGCAGACACAGGATGAACCTGCAAACCCCACACAGAAAGGCCTCAGGTCAGGATTCAAACCCAGAACCTTCTTCTTCTTCTTGCTGTGAGGCAACAGTGCTAACCACCAGTCCACCATGCTGCCCCTAAACAAAAGAAAATCCCTGCCTCCAGAACAAAGTGGCCCCATGTGTCTGCACATGCACAGACAGGTCAGTCTGTGGAAATTAAATTGCACATGTTTTTTTTTTCTAATTACTTTTAATCGAGTGATTGATTTAATCCATGTTAGTACATTTAAAAATTAATTTAAAAAAATTAGTATATAATAATAAGAAAATCTATTTAAATAAACCTGATTTCAAACATGTTACATAGATAGATAGATAGAATACTAAACATGAAACAGCAAACAATTCAAGTGTACAAAAACACATCTCCACCCTTCTTCAACAATATCAAATCAAGTGAAAGTGGCTGATAAAGTAGGGGATCCGACAGACACATGGCTGAATGTCCTTTAACTAAGAAAATCTACTGCCTAAGTGTCCTTGAGCAAAGGGTTTTTGACCCCACTTAACTGTTCTAGAGTATCGTTTTCTCTACCAGCGTAAGTGTCTCATTCTTAGGAGACAAATAAACAAGAGTACGGTTTGACTTTCAGCACCACAGACAGCGCCCGTGAATGTGTTTGCTGGCTGTTAGCCCGCAAATTAGATGTTGTCCCAAAATCATTAATCTGACATTTGATTCAATGAAGCTCAGTCAGAACAAGCTGAATACGAGCCAAGCAAAAGTTGTAATGTAAAACAATAAATAAATAAATAAATAAAAACGTCTAGGTAAAGCAACATGACAGAAAAGGCTGCCAGTTCAATCCAATAAGTTGATGCAGGCGATACAGGAGACGCTCCTAGACGGTTTCATCACAATGAATCAACAAATCCCTGAAAAGCCAACAACAGTTGGCGTCCAGGCTGGTAAATTAACGACCTGTCTGAACTAATTCTAACAATAAGCGAAGCTAAAAATGAACAATCTACTTTGGTGACATCGTTTATCGTTGACTGCTTTCTCACTTCGAATAAGAAAAATAAATCACAAACCGCGCTGAATCCCCGCTGCAGACGATCAAGTTAAAAAAAAGTCACTTCTTACCTGTCCTTTACTCTTAAACACGCTCGTTTAATCCTCCCCCATAACACACAGTCTGATTTTTTTTTCCCCTCCACCGAAACTCACTGGTGATACTGGTGAGGAGGGAGTCGGGCTCGGCGCGTGGAGATGGGGAGTGGACAGGAATCAGCTGCTGATGTAAGGAAGAGGGTTTTTTTGCTGGGACTCGATTATTGGCAGTAAAAAACGGAGCGTCAAAAACATGAGCCGCCTCCAGAATGCATGAAAGCCTGAGACGAACGCAGGGTTTTCTCTGATTTGCTGACATTTAGGCTGAAAAAAAACAAACATTTCTGGTGTGAAAATATCATTCACTTTCACAATGTCCCCTCTTTGTACCCATAATCCTCTGCAGGCTCACTAGATGGGATTTTAAAATACTTTGATATATCGATCAGATTTTTATCTACCTTCAGTAAGTAAAGTGTCACAACGTGATCATCTTATATTGCATACATATCACTGATTTGAGGCTTCATGTTCCCTCAGCTGCTCATGTGAAACACTGCCCACATTAAGGAACTATCTCTTGTCATTTATTGGACTAATCATGCAACAAATTGCTCAAATGAGATGATGCTCCACTGCACATTATAATGCTTGAATAATACTCTCTGTAGGATCTATAGATTTCCAATTTGTTAAGAGATGAACCAATTCCAGCCTAAATAAACTGGTCCTATAGCTGGCTTTGGGTCCCAATACTAAACATGTCATATGATGCATTTCACATGCAGTAAAACAACAGGAGAACTAGACATCACTCAAGGAGCACAAACCCAAGGCAGCTCAATTTAGTTTAAAGCAATAGTCCCATGACAGTTTGACCCTCATAATATGACTCAATGACCATTAAAACCTACCCCTAGAATTTACAATCACATTGGAATCATTAATAGTTTGATAGTTATTCAAGAAAAACGATGTTTTACAAATTTTCTTCAGGATCTAACTCATTAACTTTTTAAGATACGTCAAATGTGACACCTGTTTCCACAGTTTCATTGATCTCAGTTTAATTCTGTAACATTATTCGTTACCTCACAGTGTTGAATTTGCCCCGAGCTCTATAAATGTAAACATTCCTGATCAACAGATCTGGAATATCATTTGGATTCAGATCATGGATTTAATGTGTGGCAGATCTTATGGGGATGTCATTGTGTAATATCTGTCCAAGCATTGTGGACATTATCCATACAGTTAGGAGCCAAAATCTTGTAATTGGCCATATTTAAAAAGCAAAACATCCTGGATCCGGATGACGATGTGGATCACCACCAAAATATAATAGATTTTTCCTTTGGCCATATACCCTACCTCTCCAGAAAATTTTGTTTAAATTTGTTTATAACTATCTTTGAGTTATTGCCAACAAGCAAACAATCGCCAGCAAAAACAATGTCCTTGGCAGAGATAATAAAAAGGGAGTCCTTCCAGCAGCACCAGATCCCAACCATATCTTCATGTTGCAGCTCCAGAGGACCGTTGACTCTCTCCCCTCTTACCTTCATCAAATACACACATACACAAACATGTATATGTACCTACGCCAGTCCAGTGTGACACCATAAATTGTTGATGAACTAAATTTTATGTAGATTTTCAATCATTTGACAACAAAGCTGGTTATGTAATGTCTTGTTTCTACACATTTATGCTTGAACCTTTCACAGTCCACCCACAAATGTATTATTTTCATGAATGTATTTCCAGACATTGCATAACATTTATAGATTTTTTTTAGAGTGCATTGACATGACAGCAGCTCTTTTGCAGAGTTTCTGCAAAACAGAAGCGAAGGCCACGAAAAACAAAATAGCTATAAGGAAAAAAATACATTTCTATTTGGATCCTCAAGAAATAGTTTAAACCCTGTTGACAAGCACCTTGTGTGGCTGACTGTGTACTTCATGATAAGACAAATGTGTAGGCTTCCGCTGATGCAACAATTTATGTGTGTGTTCCGTGTCCTTCACACAGACATAACATTTTCATGAGAGCTTTGTGGCATTACACAGCATTAAGTTTGTCTTTGATTACAAGAGGACTTGGCTGATTCTTTGGGAGTTGAGCCATTCAGAAGCTTTCAGATGGTAAAGAGCCGTGGGTAGCAGACTGGCAGGTCGATTGAATTATTCACACAGAATGGAAAATAAGACTTCAGCTCCCTGCTTTTTAATCATCTGCTCTATTAAGCTAATAACGTACATGCCAGACAACACAAAGACCAGATAAATATCTCTTACAGGTTGATGCAATCAGTGAAATTCTTTCAGGAATTAAAAAATTCATGCCTGAATCTGCACACATGCACACACTGTGATTAAGAAGAAAACTTGCTGCTTTCAGACATCACCTATAGTCATCTCTCTCCTGCAGTTTTCCCCCCCACTGCCTCTTCTTCCACAGTTATTCAGAGTCTGCTCTGGGGCACACACCTGAGCCCTGTTATGCCCCCCGCTCCGAACAGCGACCATCTGCCGCTGCTGTCAGTTCAACACTTAACAGGACGTTCCCTGCGTTTACACATGGATCACCTCCTCAGACTCCCCCCCTGCTGCCTCTTCCCAGTCACACTGACTGCTCGCCTTGGTGCTGCTGACCATATTGCGTGCACAATAACCCAAATAGGGAGATCACTTAGCATGACCTAATGCTCTCACATTTTCAGTCAAAGTCACGTCAGCATGTTTATGTAACATCATCTACAGTTTTCCACCAACACCTCCCTCAACTAAGGGTATTTTTAGACTTAGGTAGGTTTTTAGAAATCCTCAAAGACATTATTACTACCTCCACCAAGGAGGGAATGTTTTCACCCGAGTTGGTTTGTCTGCCTGTTAGCAGGATTACATGAAAACTGCTTGATATTTTTTAAAGAAACTTGTTGGGAGGGTTGGGCATATGACAAGGAAGAACTCCAGGAATTGTTTTTAACATTGCAAAGTAGGGCTTTTGTTTTTCATGAAACTTGGTAGGATCGTCGGGCATGTAGCATGGAAGAAGCCATGAACTGTGGAAGTGATCCGGGTAAAGGGGCGGAGTCACAGATTAATTTTTCTACTCTTGAATATTGGCTTTTTTTTTTTTTTTTTACCATTTTTGTCTATTAAACAAAATCTACTTAACGGATTACCATGAAACTTTGAATTTTGGAGTAGAAGATAAAGATGTGGAACAGTTATTTATTTATGTATTTATTTTCATTACTTAGGCAGAACAGTCCAGCCATTGTGATAGTGCATATATCTTGTTGGACAAAAACTACACCATGACATTCCCATAAGATTTAATCTGGATACAGGGTAATATTCCAGATCTGGTGATCCAGAACGTGTCAATCTATACGGCTGATGGAAAATTTACTACAGTGAGACAACAAATATGTCAAATTATAGCTGAAACTATGTTGATTCAGTTTGGTGTCAAATTTAACATATCTTCAAAAGTTATTGAGTTAGATCCTGAAGACAATTACCATTAGTAAAACATTGATTTTCTTGACTATCAAACTAATAATGATAATAATGTGGTTCCAGATTCTAGGGGTAGTTTTTTATTAGCCAATGAATCATATTATGAGGGTCACATCATGGGACTATTGCTTTTAGGTGCAGCGACATAATGGGGAACCTGAGCTGCCATGGGGGAGGTTGACGCTGTCTGGTTGATACTAAAGTCTTTCTTCTTGGTGATGGTGAATAGCTGTAGCATCCCTGTTAATGGTAATCAATCACTGAGCGTGTGTATCAGGAGGATTGACTTTAAGCAACATTGAATAGAAACATTATCTCCACCATCATAATTGCCTTACTGACCTACAAATACTGTGGTCAGTTTTCCTTTTACAAAATAAACCTGATACACACAATACATCACAGAGGTGAAGGTGACACTGCAGGATACAGGCTCATTGATTTTCAGTAATTGCAGCAAAAGGAGAAGTACAAACAAATAGAGTTTTAAAAGGGGCTCTCTGCAGGACATTTACAGATCAGATGAGCAACACGAGTTTACACTGTGCACAAACATGGGGAAATGAAACTGCAACCAAAGCAGGTATTAAACCTAAAATAATTAGCTCCTTAAAAAATAAGTGACACAGTGAGTCTATAGCTGGACTATTTTCAGTATCTAATGTTTTTTTTCCAGTTAATTGATTATTAGTTTGGTCTATAAATAATCAGAAAATGGCAAAACAAAAAACTTCCAGAGCCAAAGGTGACATCTTTTTTTCTCACTACCAAAACTCTAAAACACTGATCAGTTTGTGATTTTCTGTCAATAGATTAATGATTAATTGACTCGGTATTCCTTTCATCTCTGGGTCAGTCTTGTATAATATACATTGATTTAACATAATCCTGTTTGGAATCAAGACATTTAGATCACATCTTGCATCACAAGTGATGGATTTGCTATCTGGTATCGCTTTCATTTGCAGTTTATCATAGGACCAACAAAAAAATCACATCACTGGGAAATAATGAAATGTAGCAATTCTTCAATGTCCTAATCCTGACTAAGTGATTCTGTTCTCAGAGGCCATTTTCATTTGATTTGAACTGTGGGAAAGGTGGAAAGTCCATGGTGTCCTGTTACATTTGAGTTTTAGGAAATTGATTATTTTTGCAGTACCCTATCTTAAGAGTGAATTTTAAAGATAGTCAATTTGAGTTCCCGTTTCAGCCATATCAATCATCGTGGTCCAACATGGCTCGACTATCCACTCACCTCCATTAACTGAATAATTGATTTGCATTCAAACAGTTGGAACACAGAGGACAGACGGACAAGGACATTCAGTTTCACCACATCCTGATTCAGTCCGTATATGATGCTCCACTTCGGGTTATTTTTGTATGCTATTTTTATTTTCATTTATTTCACCTCATCAAAACAACATAGCACAATCCAACATGTGCAAAAGTTTAGACATCTGTTGTCAAAGCAACATTTCATATTTTAGTTCATGTTTGGCAGCGCACCATGTTCTGTGTTGAACATTAAACTCCCCAGTCTGCAGCTGAGTCTAAATGTCCCATTCAGACTATTCTCTCCTGACCTTCCTCTGCCTCGAGGATGCTCGATGCCCACCATTTTAATACCTGTGCTTTTAATATTCGAATAAACTGTAATGATCTGCCTTGTTCAACTGGTAAAACTTTATTTCTGAAGAAAATTAGTTAATTGGACAAGTTTGAATTTCTGTTAGTTTCTACCTAAACCTTTCTTCTACAGACTATGCAGCCAATAGGCTGTTGAATGCCTGCCAATTATACTGTCACATCAGGTTAACAACCTGCTTTCAAAAAATCCAGTTGTTTAAAAATGGATTCACAATCCTAAAGTATGGTCACCCTCATTATAAACACTTCTGTCTCCATGGATGAGCTACATGTTGTGCCTCTAGTGCCACCTACTGCTGTGTTTATGAGGCTGACAGACAATCTTGACTTTTAGTTCACAGCATGTACATCAAGACTGACGTAAATTGTAAATGTAAATAAGTACAGTGTCTTTTGCACCACCGGCTGCTCTAATTTCCCACCACAGCTATTTGGGTCTCAGTGAAAATAATGCAAAATATTACATTATGAATTATATAAGCCTTTTTTTTTTAAACAAGGTATTTTGACAAGTTAGAAATGCATGTGTAAATTATAGGATCTTTGACTGAATTCTATGAAGTTGCACCAATTTCAGGATCCTAGTTCTGTGCAGGCTGGCTCACTGCCATGGATTAGAGGAAGCCATGGTTGTGGCTGGAACAAGTTAACTGCACCTTATTGGTATGCAAAGGGTCACAATGTCACCATTTCTACAGATGGTAGCATTTCCATTTCCAGTGACAATGGAGTAACGGAATGGTTTCAGTTCAAAGATAAGCTCTACATGAGAATCAACCCTGGTCTCCTTTGGTATAATCCTGTATCCGAGCCACATCTCTCCATCATTAGTAACAGCATATTTCATTGTAGTTGCATGGTTAAAAAGTTAACACACTTGTTTTAACCGAAACCTACACTTGTTGGTGACTAAACTGATTGTTGGTGTCAAATAAGCTAAATTTTTGTTGTCAGATACAATATTGTTGGCGACAGACATACCTCTCAAAAAACCATCATATAATTATTACTGCAACTATTATTAGTAGCACCTGTGCCGTTTTATTCAGCACTTTGTCTGATTTTTGTTTTTATTCTCAGGTCCTAAATTAATAGTATGGTTGAAGCAAACATCTACTGTATACTGCCAGTACTGTTAAAATTTCTACTTTAAACCATATGTATTCACCATATTCACATGCTATGTTATATGAAACAATAAGTTATTTCAACCCATCTACAGTGTAAATCAGATCTTGTATGTGTTCATACATATAAAGGTGATGCAGAGTTTAAATTTACATCCAGTTCTTCCAAGTGGTCACAACATTCTATGTCATGTTCCCCGACTGTGTGGTTCTACTCCATGACCCCCCCCCAAATATTTAGGCCATAAAGACACAAGATCATAATTATGACATTATCCCAATGATCTTTTTTAACACTTTATTTTGCAAAGTTCCATAGTGACTATTTTCACTTCTTTTTCTCCACATCTTGCTCAGCAGCCTCTTTGGCTCGCTTGGCACGGATGCCGAACAGGCGAGCATTGGCGCGGGCCATACGCAGGCTGGCGAAAGCCTTGAAGTTCTTCTCATCCTCAGAGATAACCCGGGCCTTCTCCTTTTTGTGCACCTGGAGGAGAAGAAAAAAAAAAACAGTAAGCACATACCTCACTTTAACTACCACAGCCTAATTAAAAACAACATTTTGAGATGATCAATCTCTTTGTCTGGCTCGATTTGAAAAGCAGTCATCAGAAACAGTGGTTCAAATGTTTCATCAAGAAAATACAGAGATTCCGGAGATTTATCATCATCTGACTGCTGGGATTCAAAACAGGTTCTTACACTTCTGAACATTTACAACATAATGGCCAAGTAAATAGCTAAATCCAGCCCGTTCCATATTAACTGTTGTGCAATTTCAAGGATATACTTTGGTCTTATTTTACACAGAACTTATCACATTTATTTCAAGTGTTCTCACTGTAATCTTTTTTTTTTTACAATATGGGATGTGGGTGCCAGTGGAATCTCTTAGACTTACATTTTTGATGGGCATAACTGGACCAGTGAGCTGAGTGGCCATCTTCAGTTCCTCCTCCTGAAAAGATTAAAAATGATCGATTATTTCAAGGCAACAAATACATCCACTTTGCTTCATAAGGTTTACTATGAGACAGATAAACATCTAGATGTCACCAACGTTGGCGTTGAGATAACTCAAAGGGTGAAATTAATGGCCAAGTCGGACAGTTTTCAATAAGGCTGGTTATTAATTTTTAATCAAAGTGATCCATTTGCAGACTGATTGGATGACAAGTGTAATATTAAATCTGTTCCGAGATCTGATTTGATCTGAGTGCACTGATGAGTGAGGAAGAGTGAGCAGTCATGTTTTATTGATAATCTTGAGAGATCTTGATCTCTAAAACTCAAAATTCATCAATATATGGGGGGGAAAAGTGAAGAAAGTTGAAAAGTTCAAGTGTGTCTCAAATTTCATTAGGTAACCTTAAGTCCAAACCAGTCTAATAACTCCTGACACAAACAATCCAGTAAAATGGCATTTAGAACACAAATTATGATCCTTCACTAAAGGTGTGCAGCTGTCTGTTTAGCTTAATAAAGCGTGTGGTGCAGAGATGGCAGAGGAGCTGTTATGACTGCAGTGCACTTACTGGTAATACAAAAAAGATGCACAATAGTTCTAAATCCTATCCTTGAGCTCCCTCAAGGACAAATCTGTACAATGTCTCCTGATATTTCAAAATGAATGAGGAATAAATTCTTATTTCAGAAAGGTCTTTTAGTTTAATACTCGCTGCTAATATGTGTAAACAAAGAGCTCTCCAGGGCTCTCAAAATGTACTCTTGAGAGATGACTCATTCCTGACCTCATGCCTTTGTTGAATGTTTTAACTCTTTGTTTTGCTTTGGGAGAATGAGCCAATCTATCACTTCATTAACATTCTGTTTTACAGTCTATCACATGCTTTGCACATAGGATGTGAAGTTTCTTAAATTTTACCGATCCATGCGACAGCATGAAAAACAAACTTACAGTGCTGTCTCCCTTCTTGGGAGCAGAAGCCTTCCTGGGGAACAGGATGAGTTTGGAACGATACTCTTTCAGACGCTGTACGTTGGCCTGGAGAGATTCTGTGGATCTGTTGCGACGGCGAGGGTCAACAGCGATGCCAATGGTGCGGGCTGTCTTTCTGTGGATGCCAGCTGCCTGCAGGGAGGAGCACAGAACATCAGGAGTTAACAATGAAAACACATTCCATTTGGTTTTCCGTTTGAGAAAGCAGTAATCAGATTAAAGGGTTCAGAGTATTCATCAAGCAAATACAGAGCTTCCGGAGATTTGTCATCATCTGACTACTGTGACACCAAACACAAGAGTTTTCACTAGGGATGCACAGCATATATTGAACCGATAAATAATCAGCTAATAATGAAATTAAAGACTGATAATTGAGCAGATAATACAAACCCTAATTGCATTTATTGACTTAAAAGCACAGCATCTACGCACCAATACACACAATACAGTAATGTGGTGTTATGATCCTTTAAAAGTTGGTTTGTGATCCGCCAACAAACAAAGAACAAGCACTGCACACTGTTGTTGATCTCACAACAACATGTGAGCCATGCAGTGTTAACATGCAGTGTTGACCAAAGAGCTACATCTCACCATGTGGAATTATTTATTTTTTTGTTTGTTTCAGCAAGGGGAGAAAACGTCTTTCTTGAACTCTCGATTATTAAACCTCCATCTTTGTTCACTAAATCTGTAGCCTCTTACTCTCAGGTGGACATAAACTACAGGTTATCAATTTATTTAAAAAAAAAAAAGTTTAGTTATATCAGCTACAAGTAGCAGGTAATTATTGGTTATTGAATCACCCTGGAAAAAATTAAATACATCATGAGTCCCAAGTTCTTCCACTTCTAAATGCATCTGTAAACACTGACAGGCCAGCCCAAGTACCTCACATGCTTTTCTTTTACATGGGACAGAGCTCAAACAAATATCGGACCGTCCCACATTGTATTTTGTTGTTGCTCTGACCATAGTACGCTGTCTGCATGCGTGCATATGGCTGGAACCATAATAAGCATGCGCGAACCTGGGCTGTGACATCCTGTGTTTTGCTCATTTACACAATGACGGTTAGGTGGTGTTTTCAAAAGATTGCGTTCTCAGGGCCCAAAAATGCTGTTCTCGTGTAAAGAACAGCCAAAACGCAACAAAACTATTGTTTTAGGGTGAAACAATTGTCATGTAAATGGCGTCTTAGCCTTCCTCCCACAGGCCACGTACACTTGAGGAGCAACATTACATTTTTGAACAGCAATTTTGTGTTCTTCTAATCTTTCATCACAAAGCTGAGCCTGTTCTGTTGCTCAGTTGTCATCAATAGCATTTCCAAAATGCAGGTCACCTTAAGACACTTTTTGGGGTCCCAGGCAACCTGGCATACAAATGAGTTTCGAAGTAACCAAAATAATAACAGACATCACTCGGTTCATTTGCTGATTTTTGGTGTCAAGTTCTTTCACTTTTCAAACACTACCGACACGTAAGAGTCTGTTGTTGCTGATTGATGAATTATTAGCATGTTTGATAATAGACAAGAAAGAATTACCTTCAGTTCCTCCAAGGTGAAGCCACGTCCGGCACGGATCTTCGTGTGGTACCTTATGGTGGGACACCTAACCTGTGGCCTCAGTGGTCCAGCGACAGGGCGGGGAGCAATACGACGGGCTTTCACCTGACGAGCCTTTCGCCTAAATAGAGAGGCAACTAATTTAATCTACTGTAATTAAAGCTCTTTTTCTGTTCCAGGAACTAACTAAAATCTTTGTGATGATTTGTGGTAGGAAAAAGTCTTCATTGTGGATATCATGTACTGCAACCACAGTATGTTTGTGCTAGATTTGATTTGTCAAATGTGTTTACAGACATCCATGATATTCTATTAAACACATAATACTATAAATTATCAAAATGCGGGCACAAATATCTTAAGTGTTCCAAGCCAATACCATGATTTGCCTTGCCTTAAAGACATCCTGGCTTTGACTATTACAATTCAATCACCACATCAACACCATCACTTGCATCACTATACGTTTAGCCCATTGGTGCATTCAAATGCATTACATTACAGAGCTGGTACAACAAAAACATAGGTCAACATTAAGATAAGTTGCTGCACATATCTGGATTGAAGTAAGCTGAAAAGGACTTTATCTGTTTATTATATTGGCTTACACATCTCGTCAGTGTCTCAGCAGTCAAAATATTCACGGTTCTCAGGGCCCATGAAACGCAAGCCAGTTCTCACCTGCGGATTTTCCTGGCTGGCTGGTTGAACCAGGTGCGCACTCTTTTCTGCCAGTCTTTGTGGAAGTGAGGGTTCAGAATCATTCCATTCCGGCTTGGGGCCATGGCTGCCTACGTCCCTGCAACACGACAGGCACACGGACATGAGCAGGCCGTCATGCCGGCACACCAATCCTCACATACGTATGGGATGCTAAGCTAGCAGGTTAACCCGGCTATTGGTTGTTTCTGTGAATAAATGCTTAAGGTTTCTGCATGCCACATACGCGATTCATTATAGTCTATCCATATGTTCCATTAGGTTAATTTAATTTTCAGCTACACTATTAGGATATGGAGCAACAAAAGTTAGCATAAAGTACTGGTACATTTGACAGGGGAACACAATTTACTGAGACTGTGTCAATACAACGAGGAAATCTTTGAAACTAATCACTTTATTACAACGGTGAAAAATCAGACTATCTCGAGCTGTGAGTTAAATTTACAAATATTGACAAAATACCAAGGATTAGAGCAGATTCTTTCTAATTATGTTGAGGAAATTTTGTCATACCTACGAGGGAGGAAAATGGCCGAAAGGAAAAAGGAAGTTGTAAAGCGGTGGATTGTGGCATATGTGTCAACCAGCCAATAGACGAACAGATCTTCTTCTTTTATGGTGGTTAGCATCCAGCTTTTTGGTACATTACCGCCACCATCTGCTCCGGAGTGTGGACCAGAGACTTCGCTTACAATCTGACTTTATAATAATAAAAAATGCTATGCTATGCTATGCTATCTATACCATTTCATCCTCAATGAAATCTTATTCCTATATCCCTAAGTCCTCAGATCCTATAAAAGAGCCCTGTGGCCCTTTAGAAATCTAACAGCACACTGACCTGTGCTCTCTCACCCATGCTCAGTACGCCTTTTAATGTGAATTCCTGTACCCCTAATTCCCTCATTATTCCTCATTGTCTCCTTCTGTCTCATGTCTCCTACAGTTCAGTACTACATGTTCCAATGATGACTCCTCCTCACAGCCCTCACACAAACCTTAGATGAACAGATATTATCAGAGAGTGTGGAGAATTATCCATGTTGTTAAACCATAAAAGGGAACAAAGATATTCCTTATTAATGTA
Source organism: Chaunax sp. Z400 (assembly GCA_037577475.1). Lineage (NCBI taxonomy): Eukaryota > Metazoa > Chordata > Actinopteri > Lophiiformes > Chaunacidae > Chaunax > Chaunax sp. Z400. The sequence goes on from CM075184.1 coordinate 17,275,748, forward strand.
AGAATATCAAAGACGTTATTTGATCATTGTGACACAGTACATATAACAAAAATGCTCAGTCACACTATTTGATATCTGTAAATTAGACCACATATGTCTTTTAAAAGAAGTTTTGCAAGAGGTTATGGAGAATTGCATTTTGATCGCCTTTCACGTCACAAACACTTGACAAGGATGAATGAAAGTGTAATCATTTTAAGAAGATTGGGATTATTTAATAAATATAATTGATGTTTGCAAACCTTTATATGTCTATGCTTATGTTGCTAGTTTCATTTCATTTCATGATGTCATTCTGTGTTCAGAAGTTTGATAGTGTGTATTATAAATTGGTGGTAGAGATTTTCTTATCACTTAGTTTTGACAATATACAGGCTTAAACAAATACCACAAATTATTTCCTTGACATTAGCCATCATACAGTCACAAGACAATTTCTTTATGATAGGAGGATGAAAAAAGTCATAAGTTTCAAAGTAGTAACTTGTGTTAAATACTCATCTTGACAGTTTTTTTTTTTTATTTACAGGTTTTTAACCACCTTTCACAATATTTCAGTTCTTCAGTTTTAGCCATTTTTCAGCCAACCACAGCACTCATTTCTGCATTATCAGCTTGTGAGTGCAGTTTTTTTGTTCAGTCACTGATTCTAAAACCTCAGCTTCATTAATCATTGATCAACTTGATTCTGAAATTTCTGCTATCTTCACCTATGGGCAAAGGTCAAGGTGTGTGGTGCTTTATTAGGCAGAACGTAACAGCATTCCCTTTCAGCTCATATAATAGCAACATATATGAATGGACATAATGTAACGACACAAATTGTGTACAAGTCTTGTTTTTTGTTGCTGTGTCTGTAAACTGGTCTCACCTTGACATCAACACACCACATTCCTGTTATTGATTTCCACATAACTACCAAAAACGTGAGAAAATTATGTTTCAATTTTAAAACCAAAAGAAAAAACACAGGGGTGTCAGTTCAAATGTAAGAACGTTTTATTAAATGAATACGACAAAACACTTTGCAGTCTCTCCGTGCTCATTTAAAAATGAAGCATAGCTCCAGACAAAGACCCAATAATATCGACAGATCTTGAGATGAGCCCTTTGCTACTTTGCTAAACAAATTCTAACCTTTTAAGAGAATGTTACTGAGGATTAAAATCATCGTGATAGCACAGTTACATTATCAAAATAAATACCACATATAAGATGAGGAAAGTATCACACAAGATGTTAGTAACCCTGCCCACTAGTCTCTGATTGCATTACATCATAAAACAGCACAGTGAGTTCAGGGATTTATTCTTCAAGTGACTTAATAAATTTATCATAAGCAGATTGATCCATGAGGCCGTCAAGCTCTTCAGGCTTTTCAATTGCCATCTTGATTAGCCACCCTGGAAAAAAGAAAGTACTTTAATTGATATTTTAAAATTCAGACGTGACATGCTCTGGAACAAGCAGTTACAATAATCTGGTTTGGGAACCTGTCATCTGCCTTGGCAACAAATCTAAAGAGAAATTCCAGGAGGTGACTGAGACAACTGGAAACCGGAAATGAACAACAGTGATTACAATATGCTTACCTTCTCCATAGCAGGCTTTATTCACAAGTCCAGGATTCTCTGTCAGTTTTGTATTGATCTCAGTCACTTCTCCTGTCAGTGGGGAGTATAACTCGCTGGCAGCCTTTACGCTTTCCAGAGCACCAAACTCCTCTACCACACACACAAACACAGAGTGAGTGAGTGAGTGAGTGAGAACGACAAAGGGACACATATCGCATTGCTAGACTCAATTACTTATAAAATATGCAGTGTTTTCCACACTCTTACCCATTTGTTCAAGTTTTTGTCCAACTTCAGGGAGTCCACAGTATACCACGTCACCTAATGCTTCCTAGAGTGATAAAACAAACGGCATGAATATTAACCTACATCATGTGTTACATTAAAGTGAGTAGATAATTATAAAGTGAATAAATAATGTCTTAAATGCAATTCAGTTTTTCAACGGGACAAAGCTGGCTTTATGCTACTTCTTTTATTGTCAGCAAGCTCCACAAAAAAAGGAAAAGACCGGCGATGCAACCGTCTTTCTTAGGACTTTGACTTCCCAAGCCTGTATGTCTCCCAATTCCATTCATTTATTTTATTTTATTTTTTTACATTTCATTTATTGGTTTATACATACATACGACGACACAAGACAACATTAACCCTGCTATCGACGGACAATAAAACAAACAATAATGATAGAAAAGAAAGTTAATTAGGATTAATTAAGAAATTAAAAATAAAAAAATTGCTGTTTTACACTCAAACAATGAAATAATCCTGACAAAAAAAAGTCAGGTTATGCTATCAGTTCACGTACAACATTTAGTATCACACTACTGGGATCCATTCATTTATACTGAAGGTGTCGATCTTCAACTACCTAATTTATGGAGCCCAAACTGCACTGATCAATACTTTGGAAACACAGGCATGAGACCCAAACTGTTCACGTCACCGTGATGTAAAACATTCACTGCTCATTCACAGGCAATAAACTCAAATGACTGTAACTAAGTATAGAGACACAGTAGCAGGTTTGCATTTCCACCATGTTGGCAGTGACCAGACATGTTGTCTTTGGCCATTAGAAATTTCTGCACTGCTTGGAACTTAATTTATAAGTTATCTAAATTAAATGTGGTGGCTGGTGAAACATCCACTACTCATGAACACTTGGGGAAGTAGACTAATGAATGAATGTAGAAATGTTTCTCCATACCCAAATAAAAAGTGTGTCTTTGCATGATAAACACCTGACGGAAGTGTGCTGTTTGTTCAGAAACGGATATTTGGCGAGTGATTCTTTGCTTTTGCATTAAACTAGCTATGTGTTTGCACAGAGTCACAGTTAAGCGGTTACCTGATATGTAATAAGTTTTAAAACTGTTGGGAGAGTGAACTTTTTTCAGCTTATGAAGAAAAACTCTGACAGCTCCATTGAGTTAGAGCAACAGCCCCTCAAAATGTCTGTGCGCTTCCCCGTCTTTTAAAGCATTATCTATGTGGCGGATGACATTTCATTTACAACTCCGCTTTCCAAGATGTTGTGAGTACTGTACACATGGTAAGAGGTTTGCTCAAAGTTTAAATTGAGTATTAGTAGGAACACATGGTTTAGAAATAATTAAATCCACAGTTTATGAGCATTTCTTTTTGAATGCAGTGGTGATATGAGGATTAATAAAGAATAACCAGAGGCACTGAAAATAATGCAAAAACATTTGTCTGAATATTGTCAAGCTGATATCCAGATAATCTGGATTGCCTATAACATTAGAGATGTGGGTAGAAATAAAAAAAAAATTGACAAATATTTGACAGTGCAGATCTTATTGCTGCAGATATTACATTGGTTTTGCAGCATGGTTTTACAAACAAGGAATACATTAGGTTAAGTTTCTCCATCATGATTTCACAACACCATCTTGCATCACATTGAACTACAATATCACGTGATCGGTCAGCAGCAGCGATAAAGTCGTTTGAACTCTTGATGTCGGTGGCTATGTGGTAAAACCCATCACTGATCATGCTATGAAAGCAACACATCTACAAATTCAATATGCAATCAAGTCAAAGACAAAGACACCAGCCTTCACCCAAAGCTTTGAAAGTGGGCAAGCGAGTGGCTAACCTTGACGTTTTCTGCAGACCACTGCAGTTTGACAGTGATCAATTGTCTCAATAATAGTCATAAAACAGTACAGCTGCTGCAGGTGAGGACAAAGTCCAGCACTGCCCTGCACACTGCAGACATTAGCATATCACTATTTTTACATTTGCATCATTAAAGCTCTGAACTAAGTATGTTGTAAATCAATGATTAATAAGAGCCAACAGCTTACCTGCGCATAATTGCTGACACCAACTGTGCCAATTCCACCTTCCACTCGCACCCACTCGTGCTTATCTGTGAACTTTAAGGCTGCAGAGAAGAGAAACAAATAACTTCAGTTTGGAATAGATGAACCACGATAAAGTCAAAGTTTGGTGCAACGATGAATTCTCATCTATCAAGGGAAGGCCATCAGAGTCAATGGACAGTGATGTCCAAAAGGACACCTTACTGTACTATGAACCAAAGCTGTATGCAGTTTGTTATGCAACATATATAGTTTACTGGTTGCAATGAGAAAAGCTCAAGACATATCTGTAGGTACAGTTTTGGATCCTGACAATCAGTATTTTGATATGGTCACACAGTATCTGGTTGAGTCATATCTTTAAAAAACAAAAACAAACAAACAAATCCACATTACACCAAGGAAATGACCACATTGCCTTAGCAAACAAACAAAGAATACAGGTTTGAACCAGATTATCAGTCAGGGTAGATTCTGATTACTCTGAGAGGAGCAGTGCTTAGATCTGAGAGCTGGATATTCCTGTTGTGAAGGGCCGGAGAGACGTTTTCACCAATTAAATTGGATGAGTCATTTTACAGGGTTGTGGCTCCGATGATGAATCTGTTCACCTTTTGAGGCACATCTTCATTTGAGTGTCATCACTCCACAGATATTTGCAACACACATCCAGGATCATGGCTGACTTTGGCCTGATAATGAACTGCTACTTGGTGCACGTGGCAAGGGTAATTCGTCGATCAGGGTCATTAATCAAAATTAAATAGCACGTGCGTTCCAATGGCATCAAACTAAGGAAAAAATATCCCTCGTTCAGTCGACATGACTTAATATTACACGGTATTACATGACATGGTATTTGCCCTTAGAAAGCCACCTCCAAGTTTAAAAAAAACAAACAACAACAACAAAAACAGCCTTTCAGATCATTCCTCTGTTCCGCTGTGGGAAAATGACACATGTAGGAATGAGTGAGGAGTCAAGAAGAATGTAACACTTCCGATGCTGTGGGCAGCTGTGTTGACATGTTTTCTTTTTATCATTATTTTTTACCTGTGGACAGGACCGAGGTCGTGCTCAGAGTCCGTGGAGACCTCAACCTCCACAACAGCCGAGCCGCCGGGAGCTGCGCTGCCGACGAGAGCTGGGGCAGTCCGGGGGAAAAGTTTGCAGAGAGGCACCGGAGCGCTGTCCTCATCGCCATCTTCACTCAGTGTGTGTCGACTTTCACCGAGTACAAGTTACACATGACGGCGGGAGCGCGCATTATCCTACTGGTCGCGGAGAGGGTGTGTGTGTGTGTGGGTGTGTGTGTGTTCTTGATAGTTACTCAAGACAATCAATATTAGAGTAGAAATAATTCCTGACCCCGCCCATTTTTCCAGTTCCACTCCAAAATTTAATAGATTCTTCCTCACTCCTTGCCCAACTCTCCTACCAGATCACATGGAAATCTGTCAGGTAATTCAAAAATTTTGAAAAAAAAGAAAAAGAAGCTCTATCTGGCAGGGTCAAAGAAAATGAAAACAATTTCCTGACTCCGCCCCTTTATGCGGATCCACTTCAAAAATTTAGTGGCATGGAATTCCCAGTCACATGCTAAACCCTCCTATCAAATTTCACGAAAATCTCTTCAGTCGTCTTTGTGTAATCCTGCTAACAGACATCCTCCTTGGCAGTGGGAAGAATACCATTAAAATTAGTATCAACAGTTAAAGGAGAACTACTTCTTATGCTGAAAGGTCCCTTTCAAACTATTTGATTTTTAGTTATTGGAATAGACTATAATTACCTCTGCCAATGAAGGTTTGAGGAGGTCATGTGATCACTGTTTGTTTGTTTGTTTGTCTGCAAGATATCTCGAAAAGATGCCAATGGATTTTGATCAAATTTTGTATAGGGGTGGATCTTGGATCATGGAAGAATTGTTTACATTTTGAAGTGGATCTCGGTACAAATGCAGATTCTGGATAATTTGTTTCACTTTCCTCAACAATTCCTTTATAGGGCCTTTTCTAAAAACACTTTACCAAGATCATAAAAAGTAATAGTAAAAAGTAAAAAAAAAAGTAATAGTAAAAAATCAAAATACCCAGGCATGGATGATTCATGAAGTTCCACCAATATGTGCAAATGGATCCACATTAAATATATATTGGGGGGTAGAGACATGGCACTGCCACCCATGTTGCTCAGATAATGCATATTTAGAGTCATTCAAATGGATTTCATGTATCTGCGAAAGTTAAGATGTTATATGTACACAAAAATAGGTCTGAATCTAACATAATAGAAAATCATATTTTTGTTGATAACTCATAAAGTACTGATGACAAACACATGATTCCAAATGCTAGGAGTAGGTCTTTAGGATGAAGGAATTAGGTGGTATGGTGACATGGTGACATATCTGGTATCAGACAAGATCCTGGTACCACTTGTATACGTGGACACAAACACCAACAACTTTAAGTAAAATACCCTTGATACATTATGTCCCATGTCATATAGAATTTTAAATCACCACAGCCCCAGAGAGGAGGCAGAAAATCTGAATGTATCATAGGAGATCAATAATCTCTTCTTCCTGACAAATGAGAGCCTCTCAACATTAAAACAGTGCGCAGGGCAGTGAGGCATCTCAGGTTAACTACATGTCAATGCATAAATTCAAACATTCTTCTAAGACACAGATTCAAGTATTCCTAAGTGATCATGCATTTTACCAAACATGCTGTGTTGTACTTTGGATAAAGACTTTCCTCTTTGTCCAATAGATAGCGCTGTGGTTGTTTCAGACACATGGATAGTAGTTTGTTTTATGTATTGATTTTGAAACAGTGGCCTTATATCGTTGTTATTTAGCCTTTTTGTGGTTATGCATGGTTAAATCATTTTGATTAAAAAACTTTGTCACATTTTAAACACCCCTTCAGTGACAGTGGCTGTTTTGAAAACAAGGTGGTGGAGCAAGTCCATTTAAGAAATTGTATAAGAAATAAGTTACCAAACAACTCTTCCTTCAAAATCTCAAATGCCTCAACGACATAGAGCAATTAGTCAAACTGAGGAGGAAATTGTGCCAGCTGGGTCATGCTGGGTGAGGCTCTGTGTAACACCTGTGAAGAGAGAAGAGACCGCATCTGCTGGAGCAGCCAGAACAAATAAAGGTTCTTGGCTCTGCAGCAAGCTTTACTACAAAGTGATTTAACAGGTTTATCCAGACAAATTTAGAAGGAACTTTGAGACGTCTGGTGACTATTTTACATGTCCGTAGCCAACTACAAATACTTAGAATAGAATAGAAAGCCTTTATTGTCATCATACAGTGTACCATGAAATTAAAAGATCCACTCCTTAAGGTGCACAAAAAGTACAGGCCTAGTGTCGAGCAATATTTACATGACAAACAGTATACAGTACATCAAATACTATATATGCGGCTGGAGAATTAAATATATTGCACTGTAAATAAATATATAGTAGTACTGTAGTTGACTATATTGCACTGTAGGTGAATTATTACACAGACATGGGGAGAGAGGTGGGGAGGGGTAGTGGTGCAGAAAAAAGCACCAAAAGGGAGAGCCCTGAGCCACTGCGTCCCGTGCGTGCCACCATCTTACGTTGTTACTGGGACAGTTGAACCGTGAAAAAGCATAACTGCGAAATCAAAGTCACAATTTACAAGAACAATGTCTTGTGAATTTCTATTTTCAATTGTCTTGTTAACAGGCCCAATTCCTGGCAATGTGATTCTTCTGATAACATGTCGAACGTGGGCTAAAATCACAAGCATCTCCTGTTACAGTGTATCTGTGTGTGTGCAGGATTTTAAGTGAATTAACTAACCAAAACCTGTGAGGCCAGTTGACTTCCACAGTGTCTAACTCACACAATGGGTCACACAAGCTAGAGACAGGTTGGCCTTCGGCCTTGGTGGAGATATGTCAACACACCGTTCTGGTTCATTTGAATAACCCCACAAACCTCATGTTCTGAAAATTCAATATGCTGAAATTCAGGTTAAATTACATCTCAATAATTTAATCATCTGAATCTTCTATCATGACACCTTAAACCAAGACACTGGTCAAAGAAACCCAATGGTGGCTTAACATTTGTAATATTTGCTAAGGATGCTTGTTTGAAAATTCACCTAAAATAACCAAAGCTATACCACATACAGGACTGTAGTGCACTTATTGGTGATATCCAAACTGGCTGTAGTGGAACTCTGAAATCAAAGTCTCAGGTCTAGGGGCTGCTTACGCTTTCCTTTGCATGAAACTCTTGTCCTGAATTTTGTTTTGCAAAAAGACCATTAGCATCATGAGTATCCAGTCATATGCATTTTATTCAGACATGTTAAAATGTCTAGGTAGAGGAATCTGTGGAGTCTTAATAAACAATGAGACCCGATACAAACAGATTGATAAACAGAGGATTTAAAATAGTACAGAGGTGCCTGAGCTTTGTTATTATGTGGTGTGTCTTTTCTGTATTTGGTAGAATCCAGGTCTGCATACAAAAGCAAACCTTACAAACCATACATCAGTTCCTGACCAATTACCATTCTTTTATTGTTTGGATGACAACAAGGATTAAAATCTGTCTTATGTCAAACAAGAAGGACAAATGTGATTGCAAAAGCGTAAGAAAAAAATTGGAGACAGGATTATTCCCTCAATGAGAGCAAAGATCAAACAGAATAACATTGATATCCACAAAACCCACAGGCTCTACTGATGACCACAGTGAGACAAAGGCTCCATACAGACTCCTTCACAGATCTGATCGTGTCAGCGGTCGTAGCATTAGACGGAGGTTCCCTCTGTGGGAGCTGAGGTCTTGTTGTCATCAGGCTTCATGGCAGGAAACAGCAACACCTCCTGTGAAGCAAAAAATCCTGTGAAACAGCTGAGGCTTTTTTTTGCTCCTTACAGCATGAATGTAAAAAGAGGACTTCATCTGCCAGCATATGTTGACATCTCATGTGCATACAGTGCAAGGAATTTGTTTTCTTGATGCTATCACTTTAAACCATTGTTCTTTGCATATCTTTAATCACGTGATCGTATGTTGTAATTCAGTCTCAACAGTCTAAAGGTCTTGAAAGGACAAGGCACAGAGACAAAGAACCATGTGGTCACATGTACTACATGATTAACAAGCGGATCTAATTATTTACAGTAATTTATTACTTTGAATGAGTCCTTTTAGAACTGCATTTTTGTCGTTTAAATTCAATTCTTAACATCATGAACTTGAAGGAAATACATAACTTGAAGCCGAATAGTGCAAAACAATTGGTGTGGATTGGGAGGGAATTGACGTTTGCATCACGTTGCAAACTCAAAAAGTAATTTCCCAAATGTTAGTTGAAAATAAGATGTTGATGGAATGCAAAAAAGGTGCACCTCAACTGAAAGGACAGTGCAGCACCCTGAGAGTCTACAGCATGTAAAAGCTGGAGATATCAGGTAATTTACCTGATATCTTTATCTAATTTACCTCCACACAAAGAACCGATTCATGTTTATTTGGATTTAATGTCTAAATAATTACATTTGCAAAGTGAACACAAAGTATGTTGGGATGAGCGTAGATCTGCAGGATTAAATAACTAAGACCAAGTGTACTGTGTGCTTCAAAAACCCTGCGCCTAGCCAGCATCTTGTACAACAATGGCTTTTCCTGGAGATAACAGTGCAGCAGATAAGCTGCTCACCACTGCTGGAGTCGTAACGTCAATAAAAACACAGCACAGTACTGTGTTTCTCATTTTATTATTCTCATATGACCGACATGCCCTATCTTAAAAGCTAGCACATGGAAGCATTTTAGCTTGAAGCTGAAGGGCAAGGGCTCCGTGACAAGAGCCACATTGTATGCAAATTGTGTCCAACTAAACTGATTATGGATCATTACAATGATGCTTTGCCTTAATTGTATCGAACAGACACACAGTCAGGAAAAACAAATCATGTCGCCAAGATACTGATGCATCAAGATACATCGAATCGCAGCCCTATAAGTCTGATTTGAACTGAGTCATGTGGTAGCAAATGATTCCCACCACTAGTCTGTATGTCTTCATGTGCATACATTCACAGAAAGAGAAATGCTCCACAGTGCCATTAGAGGTCAAAGACCATCTTAATTACAGATCGGCCAATGCTCATATGGTTGTTTTGGAAGACAACAACACACAAACCATTTTGTTATTTAGGTTTTACGGACTTAATGCATCAATTATCATTAGCCTGATTCAGACAGCGTATTCATTCCAGGCCTGATGCGCCTTTTGCACGGAACAGGTGTGACATTGTGGTAATATGGGGGATTTAACAATGTGGTAGCAACAGGAAGTCCGTTATTTGAAGAACAAGCAGAGAAAATGATGGCTAAATTGAAGAGATAGTGAAATATATCAGCTTTTATGTTCGCTGTTGCGTCGTACGTCAAGCCTCTTAACGTTGCAGAAAGCCGGCATACACTCACAAAGGGAATTGGTTTCGGCGTTGTTGCGCAATGCCTGTCTGAAAGTGGCTATTGATAGCTGCATCATGATTCACATGACAACTTCACCTTGATGTTGTTGGAGTCAGTGAGGAACATAGCCAGACGATCGATACCCATCCCCCAACCGGCAGTTGGTGGCAGTCCGTACTCCAGTGCTGTGCAAAAGGTCTCATCAATGAACATGGCTTCATCATCACCCTCAGCTTTGGCCTGAAATATACCCAAGTCTAGTTAATGACATGTACTAATATACAAGCTCACACTGCAACAGAAAGGAGTGTGAACCATCAGAAAATGGTACAATGTACATGGATAGAAGGTGGGAGAAAATGTATCAGTTTTGACTTGTATGCATACCGTGGCTTGCTGCTCGAAAAGCTCCCTCTGTATAACTGGGTCATTTAACTCAGTGTAAGCATTGCAGATTTCCTTCTTCATCACAAAGAGCTCAAAACGCTCCGTTAAGCCTTTCTGCGATCTGTGCCTAGAACAATTCAAGAAGTGTTAGCATGTACCCCGACCATCGCATTTTAAAATGATGAATATGAAGCTAAAACAAGGCAGCCCTCACCATTTTGCTAAAGGACTCATGATTTGAGGGTGATCACAGATAAATGTAGGGTTGATACAGGTGACCTCAAGGAAATCTCCGACCAACTGTGGAGTAAAAAAAAAAAAAAGGTCATTGGTAAAGAAAATTTGAAAAAATGGAGAAGTAATAACCTGTAGAACAGATGATGGTATTCATCAATAGAGCACCTTGTCAAGAAGGCGGGCAGTGGTTCGGGGGTGAGGACATTCAACTCCTTTTTTTGCACAAAGCTCGTCAAAGAATTTGCGCGTCTCTGAAGGTAAAAGTGAGAAAGAAAACGTGAAGAGAAGTCAGAAATGACTTATTACTCAAAGATAAACAGTGAGAGAGAGATATTAAGAAAAAGAATGTCACGGAGCAAAGGGGTTTAGACAAAGGGCTGAAGACAAAAGCTTATCAAGAGATTTTCTACCATCACTGTTGTAGCTGTCAGTTGGAGGGAATTTGACTCCCATGATCTTCTCCAGGTCATGCGTCATGCTCACTCTTCTGAATGGTGGAGTGAAGTCGATCTCATAGGCCTGTCCCTCCGGACCGTCAGGGTGATAAGTCACCTTGTATCCTCCAGTGATGTACTTCACCATTCCTGAAACAATTATGAGTAGAAAAATAGAGTTAGGAGAGCAGTTTTTCTGTATGGTCACAGCAAACGTTTAGAGGAAACGGACATCTGGACAATTCATTCCTGTTGGGATAAAGCCATTGTCAGTGACACAGATATGAATTAATATGTTGTATGTTATCAGGGTTTCTAAACACCAGACACCAGTAAACCAGCTCATTAGTGTCCCCCTTCTGAATTTATACTTTTAATTATTATGGGTAGGAGGTCTGTAGTTTTCTCTTAAGCATGATTATGTTTGCCGTAGTGTCACCACCAGAAGGGGATGCACACCAAAAATTACATCGTAGCGCCTTTCATGTCGGTTCTGAGTGATCAGCAAGATGTCATAGCACTTGGTCGAGCATCTCTGGTCCCTTTCACTGCCACAGATGTTTAATAGAACTTTATACCAGAACCAAAGGTGGCACCTTTTCTTCTAATGAGGCTTTTCTAGTTTCTGGGTTAATGATGGTTTTGTGAACAAGTTTGGCTTGGCCCATAAACTTTTCATTGTGACGATGACAAAGGTGTCTAAGATTGCTTTTTATGGTTCAAGCAGAGTTTTACGAGTGTTCAGAGACAACAAACCTCTGCCAAGTCTGAATATTTTCCCCAAACGATCTCTTCTCCCCACAAGTTTCATTCCTATTTATATGAAACACCTATACTTAGACTCTTTAAACATATATCCAAATTCCCCACTCCAAATAACTTTTGGAGTAGTGAAAACAGCTGTTGCACAAGAGCCACTCCTTAATGTAATGGGTTCTTCCCTGCACATGCCCAACCCTTCCAGCAAGTTTTATGAAAACCCGTCAAGTAGATTTGTGTAAGCCTGCCTTGTGATTTGTATACGCTCCAAAATTAAACAGCCTCTTCCTTAGCCCATGCTACACCCTTAATCCTGCAGACAAACACACTGGACTGAAAACATAACCTCTTTGATGGAAGTAATAAACCATCCCTCAGACTTTTGTTGAAATCAGACCAGCAGTCGCCCTGTTGTGACATAAAATGTGTTTTTTGTCAAGTGGACAGTGAAATCCCTGACTGGCTGTTTTCACTGACCTGAGACAAGTTTCTCTGTGATCTCCATCAAGTCATTGTAATCAGCATATGCCATGTAGAATTCACAGGTGGTGAACTCTGGATTATGAGTAAGATCAATGCCTTCATTCCTGAACTGGCGACCAATCTCATACACTCTGTCGATTCCACCAACCACAAGCATCTGTGGGAAAGATATCATGAACAACAAAAATATTAAGACCTTACAAATACAATTAAAAAAACATGCATTTCTGTACCAACTATTTACAGGCACACCATGAAATTAACAACATATTTACTAAAATCTTCCCTCTGGATTACCTTGTGATAAAGCTCAGGCGCGATCCTCATGTAGAGCTTCATATCCAGCTCATTGTGGTAAGTAACAAATGGACGGGCCACTGCTCCTCCAGGGATGATGTTCATCATCGGAGTCTCAATCTGAAGTAACAGCAGACATGATTCAGCCATGCAAGCTTACATTAAATAATTTTAACTGCCTCAAATGTGGAACAAAGTCCAATTACAAAGTCACATTAAACATTTTTCCTGTAAAACTAAAACTTCAGATATACTGTTCAATTGATTTGCTATGTGACATGGTCAGCAGGGATGTCTCAGTTCACTACAGACAATTATTTACCTCCAAAAAGCCCAGCTGGTCCAGGAAGCTGCGTGTGTATGTGATGATTTTGGAGCGAGTTATAAACTTCTGCCTCACATAGTCATTGAGAATCAGGTCCAAGTAACGCTGGCGGAATCGGGTTTCCTGTGAAAGATTTCACAGTGTTGACAACAAATGCTTCAACATTGGTTACTGCTGCTGTAAAGACAATCAATTTGTCTTCTTCGCATCAACACAGGCTACAGTGATCAAATTCACAAAAGAATTTAACAAGACTAACACTGAAAAGCTTTGAGGGTTTCCACCTTTGAGACACAGCAACAAAGACTATTTTATATAAACAAGAGCCATCAGAAGATGGCATTGAAGCAAACTGCTTTCCCCCATTAGGTCATTTTCCTGATGATACCATGCATTATGATTTATTAATATATTTGTATTAAACGTCCGAGCATGACACAGAGGCAACCTAAACACATGAAAATTCAACACAATGGAACAAAATAAATTAAAATAGCACTGTTTCAGTGTTAGATCATGAGAAAATAAAAGTGCTAATCATGGTGGGCATTACCTTATCTTTGAGGCCAAAGTGGAGATGGGGCAACATGTGCAAGCATGGCGACAGCAGGGTCAACTCTATGGGAATGATACTCAATTCCCCTTTTTTGGTCTTCCCTGGATTACCACGGACACCGATGATATCACCGCGGCGCAGCTTATTGTTGATGGCCACAAAGTCCTCCTCTGACTTGTAGTTCCTGACAGAGTAAAAGAAGATAATTAGAGAAATTAACTCAATGCACTCTGAAGTACCCACATGGAGAAATGCAAGTTGTTTGAGTTGCCACGATATAAGAAATGTTGAATATGCAAATAGGAGTGCCGCTAATCCTACCTATTGGGTATTTTTTCATCTAGGAAATGTGGGTTTGTGGCCAACTAAGGTGACATAGGGTTATCAGCCAAAATTCATTAAAAAATATGTCGAGTGTACTGAACAGTCAGTTGATTGTAGTTACACCACAAGACCAAACACTGTCACAGAAGAGCAGAGCAAAATAATACAAATGATGTTTTGTGGACCACGGTTTTCATTCTGTACCTCGAGTTTGCCATAACTTGCAACTTGACGCCTTCACCCCGCAGATCGTAGAACAGCAGCTTGGCACCAGAAACCCTCTTAGCATGGACACGGCCTGCCAATCATACATTGAGTTTAACAGGGAATCTACTACGGGATTACACTGTACATACAAGATAGAAAGCAAGTGTAGCATCATAAATATTCCAGGTACCTGATACATTAAGAACAACATCAGTCAGCTGGTCTCCAGGCAGTAGATGACTGTATTTCTCAATGAACTCTGTGAGTGACAAGTCTATATGATACTTGTGTGGGTACGGGTCCTCCGCTGTGCCCTTCAGATCCTGGATGGCCTGGGAGCGAATCTTGAAGTATTGCTATGTTACAAGAAAACATATTATTACATTTTCACAAAAAAGACCAAAAAATTAAGTGCATAACAAGTGTAATGAGTAAGGTATATTGACCATAGGAAAATCTCACATTTGGGTCAAGCGTCTCCTCATCTGCACAGACATGTTGTGCTCCCTGGTCATTGGTTTCCTTCGTTTGCTCTATCTGCTCTTTGACCTTGGCTTCTTTTTCGGCCGCCTTCTTTTCAGCTTTCATTCGTCTCTTCAGCTCACTGATAAGAAAGATGGGATGAATCAAAGATGAGTTATCGGTTAAATATTACAGTATGAACTGACATTATGTTAGATCATGAACTTGATTGTTGAAGTTGTTCAATGACTATGATTTCCCACTTAACCACACAGTACGTTTAATCCCAGTGTAGTGTATGAAATGAAACAAAGCAAAGTCACAGCACAATCAAATGATTTCTAATCAAATCTATTAATAACAGAGATGCACAATAAAGACACATGCAGAAGGGGGGGGGGGGGCATTGGCTCTGATGACAAAAGGTTGGTTGTCTTTTTCACTGGAATGGAAAAGCCACCAACCTTTTGTCACCTCTCCAACGCCTCCCGTAAATTTGAGCTGGGACTGCAGCTGAAGGTGGGGGAACACATTTTAACCACTGTCCCCTGACCCCAAAGGCTTGACACAGCTGCTGCCTGGCTGCTCTGACCAGACACAGCATGTTGAGCTAACACAGCCAGCAAACACACCTGAGAAAATAGACATATATAGAGTAAAACATATACAGCAAAAGGCTGTCTTTCGGCCAACAGGGAAAATTAAACACTGATGTGCACCAAACCCACTGAATGTGCACAAATCCAGTCAATGAGTAAAAATTAATAATAATAATAATAATAATAATAATAAAGTACAACAGTAAACTTGTAATGTATCTGACATCAGAGTAACCTATATTTACTTTTACTCAGCGAGGTCAGAGAAAACCTAACGTTGATGCTAATGCACAAAGTCAAGGCGATCTTAGGTCAACACAAGGCACCTTACTTAAGAATTACGCCTGAAATGACAACACTGTGCTCTGTTAGAGAGAAGGGGAGTGCCACGATTAAATATACCATACATTAACGCTTATATAACCTATGACTTTAGAATAAATCCGCACGAATACGCGATCCAACAGGACATTTTTTAACGTATTTTTGGATCTTGTAGTTTTACTCATTGGTAAAGGGCATAAATCCTAATGGCTTCGGATCATAATCAGGACTACAACTACCAGATACACAAACGAATTGAATCATGGGATATGTAGGCTTATTGTCTGTACATATGGAACCCTCAGTATGCTACGATATCCTAGCCGGGCGCCGCATTGTAGCGCTACCACATTAAAAAAGACAAAACTGCTGAAACATCCGATTATTCGAGTAAAATACCACCGCGTACGATGTTGAGAATGGTTGAAATGCGAGGATAGAAATGAATAAACTCACTTTTTGCTGAGTTTCCCTTCGTCCACCGCTGTTACGTCAGCCATGTTGCGGATGCCGCGTTCGAAAAGATCTAGGAACGCGCACGCACCACGACCAAGCGCGAACTTGATGGTGTGTTAAAAAAAGTCGGAAACCAGGCTTTCTTCTCATCTTGTATTTAATAGGCTAATTGCAACCGGGTGGAGCATCATCGCCACCAACCGACGTGTTTAAAAAAATCCTTTATATGTTTTGTAGATCAATGAACTGCTGCTTAGGTAACACAGACCGAGGGTTCAATACTTGTATTGTATCCTAGAGGATACAATGTAATTTATTGCCATTAAAGCTGCCCTTTATATACTGTAATAGTGGGAGTCTGTCGTTTGACCTGATGGTGTCACTATACAACTGAATCATTATAGCTAAAGTCACAGAAATATAGCCATTAGTTTTTGACAGCTAAAACTAGTCTGTAATGACACTCCTCTGTACAATCGTGTATCAGGTGGGCTGTGGTTACATAAAGGCCTCCACTGATTTCTATGCAACAGAAATGACTCTGTATCCAACACAAAGAGATGGATTTCTTTACTCAAGCATGAAGTACACTGGACCTCTTTAAAGTGTCTTTATTTTACAGATGCTTAAAATGCACAAAATAATAACTTTGATTTAAGTACTTTAATGTAACAACTGTAAAATCTTAAGTGACCAAATCTCAGTTTAAAAAACAAACAAACAAAAACAAAAAAACAGGGGTGTAAAAGAAATAGTAGACCGCAGTGAAGTATGTTAAAGGATGGTGGCAGGATAAGGAGCCAGTGGTCAACATCAAAACAAGGTTTAGGTGCTTTCCTTATGTTGCACAAGAAGTCATGACTCAGTATGAGTGCGATCGTTAAACACCAAACTTCCCCATTACACTAGTAATACATGAAAACACCTCTTAACTCCCTAAAATCTAATGCTAAACCCAGTTAGAAAAAAAGTCTTGATGAATTAAAAATAAACATCATTTTCCTTACAGAACAAGAGTGACTTTTGAAAATGTTTTGTCAGATTTTCCCGAAAACTTAGGTATTTGCTTTAAGTCTGCATTAAAAACCGAAGAGCTGAACACAAAATGTAATGAAGCAGCTTAATCTTCTCATAATATGTTTTTGTTTGCTGGTAGATGTGACATGATTTCTTCAAATGTGTGCATGGCTGTGACGTTTAAATCAGTGTTAAAACCACAAGCCATCAGTCATGGGCCGATGACTTCAATTGTGTCACACACTGTAGGGTGTTTGACATGTATTTTGAATCAATCTGTATTCTTGTGCAGAAGCTTACACAAAAAATGTGAAAAAAGAGCTCAAAGGCTTAATTTTTTTGTGTATGTTTTAATATAGATAGCAGCAAGTTTACAGAAATTTAACTGCAAGAGAATAAAACATCCCAATAAAAGCCAAATATAAATTAAGTATTTTCCCCCCAGGGTGATTATATTTGACAGTTGTTCACACAGTTAGAAAACAAAAGGTACAAGTTTCCCCTTTGCTATTTCCAGGACCAACAATAGTCTGTTTACTAGAAGAGTGGTTCACTTGTGATAGGGGAGAGGAGACTTAAAATATATTATAGACAGTAAGCAAAATATTTACGGAAAAAAAACAACAATCAACAGCCTACATTGTGTACAAATGAACTGAATTTGTTTGTCACGTTATTCCCAAATTACAGGATAAAACAAATTAAGTATTCATTGGCTATTGGTCTGTATAAGATGAGTGAGAACGACATATCCTGGCAACCCAGAGGCCCTGAGAGATTTAGAAAGATTAGGAACCACTGCACTAGTAAATAGTGAGCCTGGGCACGAAACAAAACTTCACATAAACCCTGAAAACAAGAAGGGAATAAAGAGGAATGACAAACAACTGACACTCCCCTCCAGATAAAAGAGAAGTTTGGATTTCACTTGACTAAAAGATTTACAATTCGGCTTCAGGTGGCACTCAAAGTTTTAGAAAATATTTCAACAAGCAACATAAATAATAGAAAGAACATCTACTTTGGTTTTATACTTTGGAGAGACTATTTAGAAAAATATATAAAAGGAAAAAAAAACAAATCTACATTTACAGTATATTAGCTGCATAGCAGTTTTAGAGAAAATTTGCCTGCATCTACATTGTTTAACATAAATGCAATGGATACTTCAGTACAAACAAGTTAGATGCATGACAGAAATTGCACAACACACGGATCAACCACAACCACATTTATCGGGTCACTGTTGTCAAGCATTTAAAGTACACTTAAAGTCTTATGGCTTAAAACACTCTCATTAATGAGGAAAGGCAACAACGGCAAAACATCAATCTGGTCACTGCTACAACATCTCCTCAAAACATGTACACAATACCTACCAGTGTCTAAAGTGATGATATCAGATTAAAATGTTCCGTTAAAAGACACAGAGACAGTCAAGAGTCTATAGCATCTTAAAGAAGTATAACAGCTTTTATTCAACAATCCCCCTCTTTTTTCATACAACTAGCATTGAACGCATAGAATCACACTTTAAAATATTTCTGATCTCCAGTCACATTGTAAATACACAAATGAGAAAACCGTCATTTCAAAAAAGTAATTAGTTCTCTTGTATTTGTATAAAAGAACATTCTGCATCTAAGTGAGACATTTCTTTCCATGCTGGATCATCACATTCATAGTAAAAATACTGTACTTGGTCCTGTTGATTTTAGCAGTAAAAATGGTTTGATGTTTGCTATTTGGTCTAAAAGATGTCTGATGTGAGCCTTGATTAAACACATATGTACAGTAAAGGTGTATATTATTACAACTACATCCAAAATCACTAGCGTAACTGTGCACTACATGATATTCGTAGTGTTCGAAGCACATTTATCATCTTCACAAGGTGCCAGTTAGGAGCCAAATCACACTGTTGTCACCATTACAGCGAGAAAATATCTGAACACAACTATGATTACAGGAGGCAATTTAGATAATAAACAACGCACAAATAAATTAGATATGCTTCTCTGAAAAGAGGAACAAGTACTACACCAATAAAAAAAAGATAGTCTTTCTAAATGTTGTAAAACAAACATAAACAAATAAAATCATAAATATCCAATACTGAAAATCTCAGTTCTTCTATTTCACAAGTTGAAGAAAGCCAATCATAGACAGCACTTTTCTCCAAAGTCAGGTTTCCTTCAGGAGTAGAGACCCTTTAAAAACCACTCAAACTGCTCAAATTCATGCCATAGTTCTACAAATGGCATTATTAAAGTTTACATAATCTCCATGCACACATAAAACAAGACAACTGACGCATAAAACTGAGCTAACTCTGTCATTATCAGAAAGAACAGCCCCTTGTTCATGCAAAACATTGAAGTGAAACATGACACAAACATGATTTTTTTTGCCTAAACAAAACAAACACAAGAAGAAAGTGTGTCACTAGATTATCATGTCCAATAATGATGGAGGAAAATAATAGCTTGTTAAAGTTTACTCGAAATAAGAAAAAAATAAAATAAAAGCACACAAGCCATAAAACTGGCCTATCACCAGGATTCATGCAAGGAAGGTTTGAGTCAAACTTTGGTCCTGGGACCACTGGCCAACCCAAAGATGTCACATTTTAAAGCTTGTGCATTTACAAGAAATCATGTAAAATGGTCTCCTGCATGTTAATACCATCAAGTGGAAATGATGTGTAATGTATAGTTGTAGCCAACAAACTATTGTTTCTTGTCAGCGTTCACTAAATCTATGGCATAACAAAACTGTCTCTTTTCTAGCTGGTTTAAGAATACTATTCCAGTTCATGCGTGCCTGACGCAGAATGATGTCATCATAATGACACTGAAACATATGACCCTTATAACTCACCCTTATGACAAAAATAACAATAATATACTTTATTACATTCTACAGACTCTACCGCAGATGCATGCATTTAAATGAGAATTATATGTCAAGTGAAATGACATTATTTGAACAAGAATAAATAATGAATTAGATTTTTGGAATTACAATGATAGTTGTAACATGGTTGGCAAAATATTATTAAATAGCATATATCTAAATTTATGTCCAACAGGAAAAAGGTGGTATCTAACGGAAAATAGGGTAACTGGTTTCATTAATTTAATCATGCTGGCTTAAAACAAAGATAATGCTTGTGAGTCTGCACCACTGTATAAATGTTGCCATACAAACGCAGAACAGCAATGACAATAACTGATGAGTGAGCACATTAAAAAAAGTATCTTCTTCACTGTAAACAATGAGGAAGAGGCGGGTGAGGAAATAAAAACACCACCTCTTGTGGAACTGTACTGTACCCTCGACGAGTAAAGTAGTCACAAAGAAAAGCATCATGAAGCGCTGAATATAATGTGTAAAAAAATCAGTCTGAGATTATTGTTAGCTTTCTAAAAGATTCGTCTTTTTGTAATGTATTAAAAACAGACTCTGTTCTAAAAAGCAGCAAACTGACACAGTTTGGTTTGTATGAATACAGGCTAAAAGTTAGCCTGAACATGCTTAAGTGCTATCTGTACACTCTGGGTTAGATGGTATCGTATATTGAACGATACGTTTCACAGCTGGAGGGAAGCATCTTGACTGAACAGCTGTTGGCTGAACAACAAATCATCTTTTACATTTATTACTATACGTCACATCTAGACAAGACTAGACCTGACTTAAGGCTTTTAAAGAATAACAAAAAAACACCCTGCCTCATTACTTTACTCACACCTCCTCAACAGTTTCTTTCTACATCACATTGTTTATGAAATCCAAAGTCACTTTGTGAGCTGTCAGCGACAGCCAGAGTAAAGGCTTGTCATGTTTTTCATTGCTCTGCCTCCTCTCTATTTCCTTTCAAAACACTGCACTGTTGCATGACGTGAAAACAATTTTCAACCCATGTTAACAGTGGCTACCTTCAACATCTTTCAATTACTCATCCACACATACCACCTTCTGTCCAAACCTTCCTCTTCTACCATACACTCTACCCTCCATGCAACAAACAAAAATACCAAAGCAGTATTAAAGGGAACCCTATTCATGGAAACCACTTAACACTAGACTTTAGAAACCACCATGAAAACCCATAAGATTCTGCAAACATCATCCCTGACAATGTGTCTACAGTTACGCACAAAACTTCACGAGAGAAATGAATAACGAACCCACTAAGTTCATGAACTGTTGGAGGAAAAGCTGAAGAAAAGGAAGGATTAAATGCCTCTTCTCCCACAGAACGGTAATAATACGTTGTCTGTTTTTGCCTGGAGTTCATCTGATATCTCAGCCAAGAGATTCCAAACCAAAACATTCCTAGTTCCTAGATTATCATGGATATTAATTTGCCCTATGTGTCCTTAATAATAATTTCATACAACTCTCACTGCTCTTCTCAAAATAATATTTGTTGATCAGCAAATAATGATCAGTTTGTCTCAAATAGGGATAATTCACAAATCTTTTTACTGCATGTGCTCACCACCAGAGAGTATTTTGACTATTCTGTCTACATTTTACAATTATTATAGATATTATCAGTAATAAATAAAAGACATAAATGTTAGTATGAACGAGTTAAGCTGCTGCCTGTCTCCTGCAGGCTGACTAGCAGGTCATCAATCTTCTCCATGTTCTGAGAGGCTGTGATGCTGTTCTGTACAGACCCAGACGGAGTCAGGGATTGGCTGAGCAGAGACTGGATGTGTGCGTCACTCTCTCTTTGGTTCTGGCCAGACTGGCTGATGGCTATAATCTGGTCCGACACCGTGTTTCCACGAGTGTTCATCAGCTGACCGCATTCTGCAGGGAGAGGAACAGAGAAAGCAGCAATGACTTTACTAACCTCACACAGACAGAGTGCTGTACATGTAGCACGATGCATACTAATGACATAAGAGAGGACATTTTCTAGTTTTGTTCATACCTGAGTTTATAATGCAAGTTTAACCCTCTGAACCCCACAACTCAGGTTTGAAAGATCTGTTTTCTTAAAAAACAAAACAAAACAAAAACACACACACCAAAATTATACTATTGATCATAGCCAGAAACATTAAAAATAGATTACTCTTTACAGTTCACCCTTTATGTCATTTCACCTATAAGCCCATGATAGTTTGACCCTCATAGTACGACTCCTTGACAATGAAAACCAACCCCTAGAATTTGAATCATATTGGTATCATTATTAATTTGATAGTTATTCCAAAATGTCATTAAAATCCATTCCTAACTTTTTGAGTAATCCTGCTAACGCTCAAACAAACGGACGCTGACAAAAACATGACCTCATTGGTCTCTTTGCTGAAGGTCATTTTCATACAATTATCAAATGTCCGATGGTTCTTGAACAAATCGTGTGGTAAACACATTTCACAGGGGAAAGGACAAACAATCACATCTACGCTTACAGTAGAGAGATTTTTTGGTGGCACTGATCTGCATAACATGGCAACAAATCACAAAACGTGAAAGCAAGGTGACGATGCTTTGCAGTTTTTATCTCACCAATGGTTTTGTGTTTTCTGAGTTGCTGTTGTGATACTATAATTTGCACATGTGTTTTGCACTTCAGGGCCACGATATGTCATTAAATTGAATTTATCATACACGTCTCACCTAAAATTTCACCAAAATAAACCATTTGCAGTCACCAGATCCTATCAAAACATTAAGTTCTGCACTCCTCAGCGCAAGTGGGAAGTTCTGAATGACATGGATGAGACCCACATGACAAAAATTGTGTCAATATTCGACTTGGCTGCGGGTGGAGCAGGCAGTGATGAGGAGAGGTTGTTCAAATCTAAATAGTTCAAATTGGATAGTATGTCGCACCCTACTTATTTTTCAAATATTATTAACACTTGTGGGCACTATGTATAACAGTATACCTTATACATGTAAAAACATAATCGTCAATAAATCCATCATTCATTTCATCAGTCATTAATGCTCGCAACGGGTTTAAGGGCATGCACCTTTGTGATCAAGTCCTTACCATTCTGAATCCCAAAAAGGAAGAGGCCAGGTTGTTGAGGCTGGCTGGGCTGACTGATGCTCCCACTGACAGTGGACTGAAACAGAGTCCCTGGCTGCTGAACAGGGGAGGAGGTGGTCGTCTGGAGGGTTGTCACACCGTTTTGTGGTGCAAACATGCCTGATTGTGCGAGCTCCTGTGCCGCGAGTCCCCCCTGCAGCGAGGCCATGTTAGGCTGAGTCATGAAGAGGCCCACAGGCTGCTCCTGACGGTTGCTTGAGCCACTGCCTAACAGCATTGGCTGTTGCTCCTGAAACATCACTTGCTGTTGTGGATTGGTGGGGTTCCCTATTGTCATGGGCTCAGAACGATCCTGCTGGTTTACTGTCACCATGGCAGCTTGGGAAAAGAGAAGAGAGGGGTTTTGGGGCTCTTGGGAAACTAAACTGCTGCTGGTCAGTGGTGGCATCTGACCCTGGCTGCTGAACATGAGGCTGGAGGCCTGGTCCGGAGTGGACAGGGGGTTGTTGCAGAACAACAGGCCAGCCTGTTGTTGCTGCTGCTGG
The DNA here is from genome assembly GCA_037577475.1 of Chaunax sp. Z400. NCBI lineage: Eukaryota > Metazoa > Chordata > Actinopteri > Lophiiformes > Chaunacidae > Chaunax > Chaunax sp. Z400. The sequence continues at coordinate 17,299,608 of CM075184.1, forward strand.
CCTGGAGAGAGTGTGTTTGCAGATGAATGTGGGGAGATGTTCTGAAACAGGGAAGCCTGCTGGGCTGGCTGGGTGTGGGGTTGAGGCTGAGGGGGCTGCTGCTGCTCCATGGGGCTTCCCTGTTGGATGGGGGAGAGCTGTGTCTGCGCCTGAAATATTGATTGTGATTCAGGGGCAGGAGTTTGTAGAGCACTGAGGAAGGCTAGCTGCTGCTGCTGCTGCTGCTGCTGCTGCTGCTGCTGCTGCTGCTGCTGCTGCTGCTGCTGCTGCTGTTGTTGAGCACCGCTGGTTGTCAGTTGTGAGGGCAGGGACGTCTGAGGAAGGAAAAGTCCAGGGGTTGAGGGCTGCTGGTCTGGAGACTGTAGTACCGTCATGGTGTTTTGGAAGAGAGCGGCTTGGACCTGCTCCTGAGAGGCCTTCTGGAACAAACCCCCCTGCGGATCTTGTGTTTCAGCCAAAGAAGTGGCATTGTGGAATATGGGTGGTGAAGGATGAGAGGGTGTCTGCTGGAGGAAGTTGGTCTGAATAGAGAGCAGGTCACTAGCCTGCTGAAAGAGCGCTGCTTGTTGCTGCTGTTGCTGTTGCTGCTGTTGGGCCTGTTGGAAAAGAGTCCCCTGATTTGGCACAACTCCTTGCGTTGAGCCTTGCTGTTCTGCGGTCTTGTCCTGCGAGGCATCCTGAAACATGCCACACTGCATCTGAATCTGTGACTGAAACAACTGCTGCTGTAAATTCTCCAAAACCTGGTGCTGCTGCTGCTGTTGAAGCTGCTGTTGTTGAATATGATGCTGTTGCTGCTGAATTTGCTGTTTTTGGATCTGTTGTTGGTGCTGGATGTGTTGCTGCTGCTCTTTGGCTATTGAGTTGTCAGACTGAAGTGGCAAGTTACAGAACCCTTTGGCTTTAAGTTGCCTCACAGCCTCCTCCAGCTGGGCCACTTCATCTGCGGGGAACAGTGTAAGTTGCTGCTGCTGAGGTGCAGGTTCTCTACACAGTCTCCCCACAGCTCCGGGGACTTCACTGGCCCTCTCCTGCCCGAGGCCCTCTCTGGGCTCCAGGAGGAACTGCTGTGAGCCTTGTTGGAGCAGAGAGTTGGCGGGCACAGAGAAGGAGCTGGTGGCTGCAATGTCCTGCTCCCGGATGGTGCTTAACGGCTCGGTGTTGGTAAAAACAGGACCCTGGCCTTTGTCATGGTCGCCTGCAGGCTGAGACAGGTTATTAGAGAATGGACTGGTTTTATTTAGATGATCTGCCGTCATGTCTGTGTTCTGCTGGGCTGGACACAGGTCACCAGTCTGCTGAAAACAGGTGCATATATTTTTGAGTCACGTCAAAGAATAAGGAATAAATTTAATTTAATTAAATATGAATGTAATTTGTAAAATCAAATCACTTTAATTAAATCTAAATTATTATGTAATAGTTATTAATTGGGTCTTCAATGAGGTACAAGATTGATACATCACCTTAAAAACACCAGAAGATTGGAGGTTGCTGGTGACCTCCATCGGAGTGACGTCTTCTCTCTTCACTAAAGGCATCATCGAAGGCATCAAGGCACCATCTAGAACTGCAGGAGCGAGATCACGGAATTGAGTAAATCTTATGCCTAAAAAGTTTATGCATACACTTAACTGTGCAGTATATGATCAAATAAATAGCTTTCAAATGGGACACTACAATCATGTCATGTAGATTAATTAACAAAGGGAAAAGAACCTTTAATCTGTTCATCAAATGAACACGTCTTCACCGGAGATGGCATCTCTGTCTTCACAGAAATATCATTTTTGGCTGCAAAAGCAAACGTCTTTTAATTATTAAGATTTTTGTAACGATAAAGGAATTGTTCAAATGTGGTGCACAGGACTGTAAATGCCATTATGCCACTTAAGTAACTTTGATGACCACATCTTTCAAAGTCTTTCATCAGGAACCTTCCCATTACAAAAAGGTCTGATGAAAACCCAACAAAGCTGTGATGCAGCAGTAGAGAAGACATGAGTAAAAAAGAATTCTCTGGTTAATGAGCTAACTGTGGTGCCAGTAAGTAAATGTAAAAAGCCCTTTGTAAATAAAGACCTAGTATGCAGACAACAGGCTGGTCTTGATTGTAAAGACAAATGAAGAGATACTTTATGTGATTTAGCAGATTAAGCAGAACAAACCTAAATCTGGAGTGTAGGTAAAAGGCTGGATGTCATGGGATCTCCCAGCATTCGTCACCACATAGATCCCCGCACACACTGAAGAAGTGATGGCCTGACTCTGGTATGGGGGAACCTTCACAATCAAGTGATTCTTGGCGGGGTGATCAGAAATATAGAATGAATACTACAGTAGAATCCAAAGGCACTTACAGCATCTTAACATCTTATCTAAACAGAGCAGGCTTAAATGAAAGAACACTCTGAAAATGTAATGCTCTTGATTTTTGTTCTCGTTTGTCAGGTCCTGCAGACACACACAATAGATTTCAGTCTGAAAAAATGCATATAAACAAATCTGTTTTTCATTACAAGAAAGCTCCACAAAATGTTATCCGAGAATTACACACAAGGACCTCCTCTATTAGCTGCAGATTGATCAATTCATCTACTTCTGACCATTTTGTGTACGAAGGCAAAGGTTTAAAGTGGACTGTTGAGACACACTCAGTATAGCCTCTGAGACAGATTGTAATTAGGTCAGAACACAATGAGACTACTCAAACCTTTGGACCAGCAGCCGTTTAAGATGATTACATCTAAAGCCTAATACAAATCTGAAATGGCTCCTTCTATCTAGTGCAGTGGAAATTGGCTTCAAAAACAACACAAGAACATTCTTACCTCTCTAACATCATTTTTACCTGGTGAAACAGCTCCATGTCAATTTCAGCTTCTGCTTTCCATGATTTGTCATCTGGAACAGCCAAAAGATGCAGCTTGTTTATTTTAGAACAATTTTAAAAAGCATGACGCTGAAGTATCCAAAAAAGACCATACCTGAAATATTTTCATGAAATATGACTTTAGTGTCCTTAAGAAAGTTTTTGCCAATGATAAAGACCTCTTCTCCCCCTCTCACTGAACAACTGTGTAGTGACTTCTTCAGGATTTCAGGCAGCCCTGCAGGCTGAGCTGTAAGCAGAGTATATAGAAAAAGTTTTCAGAATTTGATAGTTATATATTTTTTAAATATACAAATCAAACTTATATATGATCAAATAAATCACACAATTTCACACTAAATGACTTTCATGGCAAATAAATAATACTTCAATAATTCAAAATATTTGTTGGGGAAAAAAAAGGCATGGTACAATTATTTATCATTGGATCATTTTTTTTCTCAGCACCTGTCTGCAGTATAATACCACAATTCTTAGTGATGAATTAAATCAGTGCAACCAAGACCCAGAAAATGAATGGATGGATGGTACAATTAAACATGTTCATCTACATTAGTAGATGACGAGCTTCCAAACCACTAGCAGCAGTGACAGTGTTTACCATAAGTCTGAAGGTGTAGAATGGAACACCACAAAAAAGAAATTAAAAATGCAATGATCCCACCTGTAGGTTATATTTGTATAATGTCTTCTAACACCCTGCAATCATAAAAAAAATCAATTGTGTCCAACGACACAGATGGACTGGAAAAACTATATTAGTGCTGATGTGGATAAACCATAACCTCTATCATAGGTGAATGTGAGCAAACCGACATGGAAATCATCTAACTTCAAATGTGGCTAAAACATGTAAAAGAAAAATAAGCAAAATGAGGAAAGCAATAATGAAATGCACACCATTAGGGCTCCTACAAAGCATATTGTGAAATATAACTGGGGTGGTTTTTGAGGAATGTGGATAGACCACATTCCGTTATTTATGGATGTACTAATGGAGGAACGCCGGGAACACTAAGCACAAAAATGTTTTGTAACCGAACTTGTCAGGTCTTTTCTGAATTGAACGCTTTTTGAAACTTTTCATGACCTGCAAATTCTCTGAACAAAGAAGAAACATTTTCATAAACACTCAAGCACTGGTCATATCTCACAGGCCTCCATGTGGGGCAAAGAGGATCTTGGAAAACCTGAAGCGCAAAATCATTCACCTGAAACCCATTTCACTAAAACTTTTTCACTACCACACACACATACTCAGACACACACACAGACGCCAAGATGGATTACGTTTCTGTTATGTCGAAAGCTATTTTCCTGGATTACATTCTGGCTCTGTGTAAACGATAGGAGTTCACACACCCCTTTTGCTCTCTCAAAGCAGTTAGTCCACATTCACCTTCTCTGAAGCGTTCCTATGGCCCTAACCATCTTTCATGTTTAAGGAACGAACCACACCCTCATACTGTGCGCGTTATTGACTAAAAATTGAATCTGAAGGGATCTTTACACATTGTCTCAAAATGTGGACATCTGAAGACAACATTCTCAGGCTACATTAAACAAGCAGGACATCTCCTGTTAAAGAGAATAGCTTGGTTTATAATGGTTTATTATTAACTAAGTAGGTAACAGGTCAACTGTGTGTTTGCCTCTTTTACAACTTGTTTAAATAGTAAAATAAAAAAAGCAGAATTCATCTAATAATATATAGAATATATATATTTGCAAATATCAACGTTCTAATGCTCGTGCACACTAGTCTACCAATTCATTTAAGAGCATTTCCACGGAGACAAGCGCGAGGAGACTGACTTACTGCACAGAATTGGAGATGAGGGAGTCTGCAGTGTGAGCACTGAACCATCTGGACGGGGGATGTTGACTCGAAACACCAGCCGAGCGCGTGTGCTCTTCTTCTTCGATCCGGCCACACCAATGCGAGCCTCGACATCGGCATTACGGAGCTTCAATATCCCAACGCAATCCACCCTGCACAGACAGATGACTTTAGCTGGAAAAACTAAACAACAAACTTTACATGTTTGCTAAAGTAACAGCGATTTACAACAATGAACATGTAAAAAAAAACACTACAACATTAAAATTAGCTTTATTACGCAATTGTTTTGAATCAATGTGAAGTGCAAGTAGGCACATAAAAGCAATACTCTCAGAAAAAGGCATTCTGTTTGTGGCTCAATTCTTTGTTGAGAAAGAAAAAAAAATGAGAACAATCCAATTTCAATCTCAAGAAAAGAACATACGCAAGTGTCATGTTGGTGCTTGGGTCAAGAGACACCTCGATGACAGTTGTGCCATCAATGTCCACCTCTTTGCAGGCTGTGGTGTTCCGGCCGGTCACCCTGCAGGCTTGGTAAAATCCATGAGGCTTCACACGCCCAGTATCGTTTCCAACGAACACCTGTAAAACCACTGGCTCATTCAACCCGTCCAGCTGCATGAAAAGGACAAAGCGCCATGAGCATTATTAAAATATATTACATAATGTGGAAACATTGTGACCATGCCGGATGAAGATACTATCTAAGTGTTCTTCCTTACCTATCAGTGTGTATTTTGGTCTTTTTTGAAATTCAGATTGATGAGTTCTGCAAATTTACCTTCCCTCAATCAGTCTCAGCTTATTTATCAGCTCTACTTCTTCATTCTACTTCTTATGCAATCAAGGCAGCCTTTTAAAAGCCTATCTGTGTTTGTCATCTTTGACATTTATGAGCCCTAACACTACAAACAAGACAGGAACTGATCTAGCAGAACTTGTCCTGCATTGTGCCCAGATTAATCTCCAGATCACCTCTTGGGCTCACGTCAACAAAACACTTGGGTAATCAGAAACAGCAAAAACCCGTGTCACTCATTGGGTCCGTGTATCTTTTGGTAATTCGATTTTCATTTCAGAAACATATGATTGATTTTTCATTTTAAAATACAAAAAAAAAAAATTTGAAATATACGGCATTTTCCTTTTTGTGGCCATGAAAGGAAAAAAAACCTATTTGATACTCATTTTCTGCTTGGAATAAGAAAAAATAAAATCCCAAGAAAATGCAAAAAGGTCTGGTTTTTTCTTTGTTTTCTGAGACTGGATGTGGTCATCTGGCTACAAAACAAGAGTGAGTGTAAAATTGTTTTATCTAGAAAAAAGATGTTTTTCTATGCATTGCAATATTGACTTAGACTACGGCTACAAATTTTCTGGTTACAGATACAAAGATTTTAACAAATTTGTGCTAAAAATGTGAGAGAAAAAAGTCTTTTGTGTGCATGAAGAAGTCTTCAATCTTTTATTTGAACTTGTGATAAATGGGCACAAAAACAAAAGTGTTCTTTTGTTGGGACCAAAATTCAGAGCAGCTATAAAACAAATAATAATTATACCAAACATATTTAGTCACTGCAGAAACAGACTTCACCTAACCTCATGTATAGCGCTGACAGAAAAGTCATTACAGAGGCTTTGGGTGTTTAACAGTTACCTTAACAGTAGGGAAGCCCTGCTGAGTGCGGTCCTTCACTGACCCTCTGCTGCCTTCAGTCAGATAGCGTGCTCGGTGCTGAGTCTCAGGCTGGATGAGGATCTTCAGTTCTTTTCCCTCACTCTTCTGTGGGTACTGCATCAGAAGAGCTCCTCCTTTCTGATTTGTTGTCTGATGATCATCAGAGCTGCAACAAAGACCACAGAGATCACTTCGAATTCTAGCATTTTCTGTCAGTATTTTTAGTTGCCGCAAGCTTGCTGGAATCACACTTCTGGTATTGTTATGGAAAAAGGAAATTAATGTCTGGAACTTGCTTTTACAGATTATGACCCTGTTCTTATTTTGTTCGATGCAATGCAGAGTTAACAGGCCCACCATCAAACATGCATATTCTATGCCCAACTCTTTAAAGCGTTCAGAGTTATCTGTTTATTTAATCTGCTCTGCTTATCCTAGGTCTTTGAGAGAGGCGCTGTGATTCACTGTGGCTGACCATTGTTTGTACTTCAATATCCTGCCCCTCCCTCCCCTCTGATCTGACCGCTCTTCTTCAGTCAACGTGTGGTGGGAAATTTAGAGCCAGAGGAGTTAGCTGAAGATTTCCATCTGGTGTGCAATCAGTAGTTTCCAAATATTAGTGTGCTGCATAAGTTTATCCAGAAGATCCTTCCAGACATTGGTAATATAGTAACGGCTGAGTACCTATGCAACTGTACAACTACAACTGAGAGAATACGGAATTAATAAAAAGTCGAAAGGTGTAAGACAACAGTACAACAACTTCCTGTTTTCTTTCATCACTGATGGGTAAAAAATGACTAGAAACACTTGAATGCAGATGCTTCCATACAGGAGATGAGACGTCGCTGACCTGCTGACTCTACTTGGGCACAAATGCAATATTTCTGTGCAATGACAATATTTTTGTAACTACAAAACAAGTACCGAAAAAAAAAAAATGCCTTCACAATTTCTTAGAGCTCACTGTGAGACCTTCAGTTGGCTCGTTGGTCTGATCAACAGTCCAGATCATAAATATATTCTATTGACTTTCTAAATGACAAATAAAAACAGTAAATCTTCATATCTGAGATGGTGGAACCAGAGAATGATTGCAATTAGCATGAAAAATGACTGAAACAATGAATTGATTGTTTAAATGGTTGCTGATAAAAATCTAATGAATGGTGTTCTTTCTTCAAGTGGAGTTTGTGATAACCAAACATTTTACAAAGACAGGTAACGTTTTTTAAATTTTATTTCTTCACCCATCTGTGCATGACCATAGCCTCCTTTGGCCACATCAAGAGAAGAAAGAGGGCCATTAAAAAGTAACAGGTCGATCTCAGCTCAAGCAGCCTATTTCAAACTAACTACACCTGAGAGTCACACCAACCTTCCTTTTGGTCCAGTCTTGTTGTCCGGGCCTAGCTGTGACAGGACAAAATGTGGACCTTTGGCACTGTCTGCATCAAACACATCCATGCTGGCTTCTTCTGCAGATACAGACTTGGGACCGGGTCTCTGGCGAGGGGTACGTTTGCGAGACTTTCGCGGCACCTCTGTGTTGTCATTGTAAGAGATAGAGTTTGTGACACTGAAGTTTGAGAGGGAATCATCCATCCAGATGCTGCTACTCTGCTCTGAGTCCAGGGAAGCTTCACCCTGGCAGGACATACGGCTGTCATCGAGTAGGTCTTGTGGTGGTGGAGAGATGTTCAGTACAGTGCGGCGCTTAGATGGAGTCATCTGGTGATGTGGTTGGGCCTCCTGGGGTGTTGCACCTCTTGCTCCTCCTAGCTCACAGCTACCCCTGCAGTTACCGCCACTGTTGCCATTATCGTCCCTGCTGTCACATCCGACAACCTCTGGTACTGCTCTGCAACTCCTGGTGTCCTCTGGCTCAACATTACCTCTGTGAACATGGTTGTGGTCACTGGTTGAAGTACTGGAATGCATGGCGGAGCTGGAAGAGGTGGAAAAGGCACTGCAGGGGCCTTCCATGGTCATAGAAGAGGACATGGCATCTACAGTGCAAATAATTTGACAGTGAATAAAGGCATCCCTATCAGGGTTGGCTAGCAGTCCCATTTAAGCAGCAAAATTTCTTCAAGATAATTTTTTTATTGTTGCTATTTTTTAAGTATTTTTTTAATATGAAGTTCAAGAGAGTCATCTCCATATGTCCATAATGCAATTACAAATTCCCTCTTTCCAATGCATCTTATGTGTGTGTCTGCAGTGCTGATAATATCTAAGGATTTGTAAATGTGCAGGATTTTAAGCGCAGAAGAGATGTGACTAAAAAGAGACCAAGGAACAGATTAGAGGTGAGCAGTACCACTGTTAAAAAATGTGAATATGCTGAATAAAATCATTTGAAACAAAAAAGTCAGATAACTGAATGAATTTATCATTATTACTAGTGTTTTGTTTGTGGTGAACTGACAAAAAGCCAAAATGATAAAGTTTAGAATAATAATATGCAGGCCTAGAATATGATGCATGCCAATTATAAGAGCTTTCATTTTCATTTTTTTTTAAAGTTAATTTTGTTGGGACTGAACGTAGCCACAGAGACAAAATAAACAAGCTTCTGACCTATGAAGCAGAGACCTGCAGACCATTTTATATGCAGACACTCCCTGATTCAGAGGGAATTTCCTGGAATATAAAAATGAGACAGCGAATGAGCAATAAGAGCCGAACAGTAAAAATTTATTCAGATTTAAAAAAAAAAAATAGAAAATAGCACAGGGTATTTTTTTTGTCAGAAAATGTTGCTCCAGCATGCTGACATACACTGTAATTTCAAAAGCATTCAAATAGTTACAATGAACTAGATGAAGAGTGGGGCAGTTTGGTTAAAGGTTAAATATATGACATTCACTGCCAATAGGAATCGCACTGGGTGCAACAGCATCTCAGACCAAAACAAATGCGTGCATCGTTCACTCAACAAAGATGGGAAGACAAAGAAAAAGACACCACATCTACACACTGTTATTAGTGTACACACACACACAATGTGTACACTAATACACTCTGCTCCCAAAACGCAAAATAAAGTGTCAAATTAGGCAATGTTGATACAAAATAAATCGATATTGTGTCACTACACAGTTTATTCTTTGCTTAAAATGTTTTCAGAACTATATTTTGGTGCACAGCGTCGCTCTAAAACAAGGACGTTTATGACGAGACGGCTGCAATTTTGTGTTTTGCTTCAAAAAAGAATTCTTTAACCTCAGCGCTGATGAAACATAACAATGTGTAACTACATAGACTATTTCTCACCTAAAATGTTTTCTCAAATATATTTCAGTGTAAGAATGCTTCTTACGAGGCTGCCAAATTAAAAATGGATGAGATAGGACAGCGAAGTCATGCACTAACATGTACTGCTCACATGCTATAACATGCATGGACTGCCTTCCCAGTTAAAAGACAAAGACCAGAAGAGCTAAATGTTTGCTGCAATATAAATTTTCAAAATATCATATATTTAACCTTTAAATGCAGATATTTAAAAAAAGAGTTAATTGTTCTTGACATTCTGGATTGTTTGGTGACTCATTAGTTTGCAGAAGACACAGAAAGAAAAGGAGGCATATTAAAATATGGAGGTAGTTTCACTTTGAACAAAAATCAAAACACAAGACATAAGATCACAGACTGAAAACATAAAATACGATCTCAAGTCTATGAACAAATACTTTCTGATGTCCAATCTCTGTTATACCCCATTCAATAAATGAGCACAATGAAAGATTTGGAAGTTGGGTGGCTCACTTCTCAGAGGAAAGTTTTGTAGTTGGACACCATAATGTATCAGGAGAACGCACAATAAAAAAATGTGAATAGTCAAAGACAAAGGAAATGTGACAGGAGAATATGCTGAAATGTCTAAGATGATTCTTTAAATATGCCTCATACCTGTATGTCCTCTGTTGTTTATGTTCATCCTTATTTTCTACTTTTTGAATATTTCATGTCAACATAAAACCAGACAACCCAACTGCTGATTTCAGTGAAACGCTGAACTTTTTCCCATTACTGGTGACGGATATGTTTAAAAAATGAAATACTGCCTGGACATCACACATCCAGAAAAACATCTGTGGTTCATCTAAAGTGCATCAAACCATAAGTGTTTTTACAGTTGTGAGTGATCGAGATGCTATTCATTTTCTATAGAAGAAAATTGTACAGTAATTAGCCACTGAATTTCTCTGCCAATATGAATTTCTCCTGTGAACAATAGTTCCACCTTGGAAGTCGAAAATTGTCAAAAAATATGATTATAGCCATTAAGCTCCCTAATTCTCTAAAACACCGACAAAAAATGTCATGCTGAGTTTGCAACACTGTGAAATAATAAGCTTTGTTTGGCTCTCTCCTCATTATTGTGTACTGTATACAGTTTAAACCATTAATCTGTTTTAAAGTAAGTATGACAAAAAAAGTTTGGAAATAGGCAGAGAGCTCGGAATAATTTCTGAATTTTCTAAAACACGTGACTTACATTTCAAGACTTTCTTGCTGCAAAAGACAACAACATACAATAAATCACAAGTATTCACAACAACAATCCCTTTGACAGACATATATTCAGTTGACTTTAGCCCAATAACATAACGTCCTTGTTAAGCAGTTGCTTCGATTGCTTTTTCTGACTGAGGTGTAGGGCTGGGTATCAATACTCAATACCATTAAGTTATCAAACAAAAGTACTGAGTATCATCTCCTTCAGTCAAAGGATTTGAATCATTTTGTGGCCAGATCAAAAGGAAAGTAACTATTTCTATTGTTTTGTTTGCAGCCACTGACAGCAGGCCATCTTCGATTTAATGTGTAGCGTGATTAGCCCACTACCACAGCAGCCACAACCCATACAGTCTGAGCTGTGGTGAAGTTGAGCACGGCGCTTTTGACAGAGATGGCAGTTCAAAATACCAAGACATCAAATGAGGTACTCTACTGGTTTTGGTTTCACTTTAATGGTACTGGTGGTGTAATTTTGTAAACGATACCCAGCCCTACTGATGTGTGAGGATCACAGAATAGCAGGATGGTTGTTGAATGTGCTTTCTTACAATACGCAGGTGTTTCTTTGCTCACAGGCATACAGGCTGTTAGGTGAGTTGTATTTTCTTGACATGGGGCATGAAGAGAAATAAAAGAGGAGAAATAAAGAAAACAGGAGCAGAATCCTACCTGATGGTAGAGCCGCTGAAGGGGGAGGCCCAGCCTCTCCGCCACTCTTTTGACTCATGATTTTTGGATTCTGCTGAGAGAAGGTAGGCAACTGTAGCTCTCTAAGAAGGTCATACGCTGATTCTGTCGAGACAGGAAGAGGGAACCCATATAGAAATGATTAGGTCACATATATTAACAGGAACTCAACAGCAGGAAGAAGAACCCTTGTCGGCTCGATGACCACCTTGTTGTAGACATGAAACAAACATTATTTGTTATTTCAAGTCATTTCTCTATTTAATCTGATTTTAGGCTGATGTAGTAATCGGTCTCATACATTCCTATACAGACCTTTCTCATCAAAACTCAACGTTTTCCCACACACTGTGTTTATTTGCAAATCTGCAGGGGTAGTTCGTTTGCTGTGGAAATTACAACCTGTATTTTGTTCCTTGTCAACTTTTGATTATTATCTTAATTTAATCAACAACAAAAGCAAAGAGACAGAAGAAAAACAACACCAAGAAATTGACACAATCAGTAATTAATGTGTCCTCCAGCAGTAATCCTCCTCCTCATGGACTGGAACAACACCCATGTTATCTTGTGGGATTTAGGTCAGGGCTCATTGCTGGCCTGTCCAAATATGTGATGTCATTCACCTCTGGAAACAGAGCTCATACACAAGCCCAGGGATGGAGTCCCATTAGCACAGCACCACTGTAAGATATTTGGGGCTAAATCATGGCTCAAGACGATCTTTAATTGTTTGGCGGGTACAGGCCTGTTATGGCTACCAGTGGTCTCTGCTGCTGTAGCGGTGGCTGGTCTGAACTTGTTTCTGAGGTGCAGCAGGCGGATATGACGATTCCGATTCTGAGTTGTTACACATGCTCAACAAGGGCGCGGCGGGTCTGTCATTTTTCCTCTGGCTACATAATGCTGGCATAGATGCCACTGTTGTAGAATAGTGACCATTTACCACCCTGGCTTGTTGTCTGGTGGACTGCCCCGCCTCCAGCATGCCAATGCAGGCACGATCCCAGACATGTTGCCCCAGCCATGGCCATCTTGCATATGACATTTTCTACCCAATCTTCATGTTTTTTTAGTTTAACAAAGCAGTGGTCCTTTGGGATTAGGTGGATAAAGGTATTGTGGCTGTTTCTCTAAAAATTTGGGTTTTCACACTCAAAAGACGACTCACAAAAACGAGTCAAGCGTTGCCCAAACCTCATATTTTTAGACTTATCACAAAACTTGCCCTAAATATAGATGTACGACCAATTTTAAAATGGGAAAAAGCTTTTCTCAAATTGGACCAAAAAATGAATGCGTTTTTGAATTTTGTACTTAGATGCTTGCCTTTCTTTACCCATGATTCCCATACCAACACACACAGCTACATGCCTGATCTTTGCCTGGACATACACCAACTTGCCCCACCACTATCTTTTCCTCAAATCTTTCCCTTTGTCTGCTCTGTTGACTCTTTTTCAGCAGCATATTTATATGCTACATGTTATATAGTCACAAAATCAAAAACAAACAATAGCAACTTGCATTTTATTTATATATATATAAATAAAAAATATATTGCGTCAAAAGCAGAACTTTTTTCTTATTATATATAAATATATATGTATATATATATATATAAAATATATATGTATATATATATATATAAAATATATATGTATATATATATATAAAATATATATGTATATATATATATATATAAAATATATATGTATATATATATATAAAATATATATGTATATATATATATATATATATAAAATACATATACTAAAAAAATGTTTTCCCCCCTCACCCTTAAGAAACCAACGATTAGCCAATAAACAAATAATAATAATCAGCAGATTAATTGAGAAAGACAACAATTATTCATTGGAGCAGCACTATGTGTGTTATTTTTGTTTACCATAGCAACCTAGCCTTAAACAGGAAGGCGGTTGATGGATTATGGACGCCCTCTCTCAAGACCGTCCATTTCATGAAAGCTACAATACTAACTCTGGGCTCTGAATACATCCTGAAGAAGACAAACCAAATGAAAAAGAGCACAAAATGACAAGGCTTTTGAGGTGAAAGCAAAAGATTTAGCATATACCAAACAACAACAGATTTCAGGGAAAACTGGCAGCAGGGTCGTACAAAAGCATTGTATTTCCTCTGTGCCTCCCTCAAGCCTGACAGGACACGGGGAGGGGAAAAAAAGCCTTGAGTCAACAGCATGACAACACTTTCACTAGCAGCCTGATTCATCATCAAAATATTATGGTATGAACTTAGAGCTGCCATTACAGTCGCCTGACTCCCTTCTCTGCCAACTGCCAGCTTTAATTACTTGCAGCTGAGTCCCAGGGTTTGGTGTGTATATCAGACACTTAACCCCCCCATTGTTATCACTCGCTGCATACAATAGACAAACCTGGGACATACTGAAACCAGCCCATGCCTCTTCATTCCCAAAGCCCTCCGGTCTCTTACAGCTCGCTTTAGTAGAGCAGGGAATGCAGGTTCCCAGAAAGGGAGCTTAAATCTGGACTAAGCTAACTCATATAACTCACACTTACCACACATGCACACAGGGTTCTAGTGTGGTTTTACAGGCTATTTGCTGAGTTCTCCAAACAAAATCAACGACACACATGCATGCACATGCTCACAAATGCCCCCCCACCACCACCTCCACAAATACACTTTATCTGGCCCTACATTTACACTTAAACTTCAGTCTTCTTGGGACTCTCTTACTAACTGCACATGCAGCGACATGTGCTCTGAGTAAGCAACCATTCCAGTAAACAGATTGCCAACCGCACAGACAGAAAGTATGTACTCTTCTCTCTGAGCTGCGGTCTCGAATCACTGGCTGGCCTGTTCAAAGTGTTTCCACACTCACTCGACAAGACTGAAAAAAGTTCTTATTTTGACTCATGTTTGCTTCCTCATAGGCCAACAGAGTGTAATTCTTTTTCTTTCTTTTTTTTTTACATGTGAAAAAACACTGCTCCTTTCACATAAGGGAAGACAGAAAAAAAAGAAAAAAAGGCCAGCGTCATTATCCAGGAAATAAACCGACTCACACCATGAGACGTTTTGATTTCATCATGAGACTGCAGTCTTGTTGTCCAGACGACTGACAAAAAAACTTTAATTCTTTTCTGTGTGATCATTGTAACATTTTAACGCCTGACCAAAAACAGTCTCACTAGGAGACAACCATGCTCAAATGGTTAGTTTTGATGAGGGTTATGCATGGTATTAATACATTTAGATAAATATCACCTGAACATAAATGTGGTTAACCTCATTAACTGGACCACAAGTTTAATTTGCACTCACGTGCAATGTTAACGGGAGGATAACATGCACTCAAAATACAAGTTTCACGTCAGACTTCTTGCATAAATGTAGATTTTTTTTTTGAGCCAACAGTTTATACCCTCACCATACTTTGTGATATATTTAGTGCAGCCTAAAGGTGAAGAAAGAAAGCACTCACCATGTGAATGGCAGGACTTACACTTCCATTCATTTCCCTCACATTTCACATTCCTGCTGCTTGCTCTTACTAGCCCTGGCACCTGGGGCGTGGTACTGTTGTTTTGGCTGAGTGACTGATTTAACTCCCCCTTCAGTCCCCCTCCTCCACTCCATTTACCCCTCTCTGTGTTGTTTACTGTGTTTCCGAACCATTTTCTGTGCTTCAACCTGTTCGACAGGTTGGTGGCAATGTCATGTGGAACCCTGTCAAGCAGACAATAAAGAAAATAGCAGAAAAAAGCAATAAAGTAACCTATGTTGGAAAATCCGGGCCATACAGAGATACACAAGGTGAGCTTGGCAAAATACTACTTAACAAAAAGTAATGGGGAATACAAGTTTAAGGTCACCTCAACAATATATTTTGACAATATTCTCAGCAGCGAAGAAAACAATAAAAAGTGAAGGGGCTGGCACCTGCAGCAAACCATGTACAACAACCCTGAAATGTTTACAGCCAAGCTTACATGAAGGCTGCCAGTGACTCCATGGAAACACAGATCAGGGAGCAAGCCTTCTGAGCTTTTGCAGGTCTCATGAGATGATGTGGAGAAAATGAGAAAATATAACAGCAATGTCCAATTTAAAATGAAGACGTGGGTAGTTCCGGAGAACACATGAGCAACATTTCATTATTGTGGGAAAGATCCGAGTCACAATACATCACCACATCATTATCTCATTTGTCAACACCCACTACTACGGGGTAAGACTAATACCACAAACAACCCTCTTTGTAATGAGAGGATACCATTCATGCTTAATCAATGCATGACTCTTCAGAATCTAATGCAAGAATCAGCGAATGGCCTATGACAACATTATGAATACTGTAAAACACTGAGTGACACACTGTTAACTGTTATGCTATGGTGTCACTGTATGAAGACTATGGATGTGTTAGTTGCTTCCCAGGGTGTATGTGGATCCCCAGAGGCCGTGAGGCAGTGACGATGTTTTGTGTAAGATGGCCTGCCCGTGATGAGAATTAGGAGCGACAGTAGTTATTGTTCCTGTTAGTTTTGAAAAACATCTGTCAGTGTGTGAGCGGGAGAGAAAAAGCTAAACGATAATGTAGAGGTTACACTGTATACAGGCAGCTTTATTGTTTGGATGTTGGCTATGGTCCAGCAGCCTGTGTTCAGTTAGTGAAATAAGAGCAGTGAAACCAGGGAATGTCTCGTAGCTTCATTGTTGGGGTATGATATCATATTAGAGAATAATCAAGTCACAAAATTAGTAGTTTTGCTATATGTGATTAATTAATAACCTTTTTTTTGCAGTTTGCAATTGATTCATTACATAACATTGTGGATAATGAAGTCATCATACATGTATTAAAGCTGCAGACGAGGGCGGGCTTAGTTTGAAAATATGAATGGGGCCCTTTCAGGTCCTTCCCCTCCCTCCATGCTGGGCTCCAGCCCTGCCTTCTAAAGCCGATCCCCGCAGAGGAGGCTGCTGTGCGTGACTGAGTGGCACATGCAGCCTGAGCACAAAAGTGATTGACACTCCATTAGACACTCCTCCCGGCTCTGATTGGTGGTTTAGATTCAGGCACGGTGGATTCTTGCAAATGCACCTAATGGGTGCACTAGATGGGGGCTATAGGAGTCAGATTTTTCCACAGATTATCTGTCTCATGTAATACTGTGATGAGTTTTAGAATGTATGACAAAAAGTTATTTTTATACAGTTTCATACTTCAGCTTTAATGTTGCTGGCAACACAGATGTTAGACTTCTATCACTTAAGATGAGCAGGAAGAGTGCAAGACAGATTTAAGGGATCCTTATTATTAATGTTTATTTATGATATGTTCTCAAGTCACAAATTCATACTGGCTGATGTATCATCTCATTTTATCATGATAATACTATTAACTCCACCAAGGAGGTTATGCTTTCACCCATGTCAGTTTGTTTGTCGGTTTGTCAGCAGGATTACACAAAAAGTGCAGAGTGGATTTTCATAAAACTCGGTGGGAGTATGGGTCTCGGGCCAGAATAGGCACTATTCAGTTTAGGTGCAGATCTAGATAAAAGGCGGATCCAGGATTTTTTTTAAAACTTTTTTCAACACTGTGAGAGTTTTTGTGACATTTTCTTGAACGTCCTGGGGAATAATGGATGGATCTTGATTTTTTTTTTTAAAACAATCAGGTGGTTTAGGAGGTTGCTATCTATGAGTGTGTGTAGTTTGGTGTGGATCCAAATAAAATTCTGGATCCCTCAGATTTAAATGGTTGGCTGTTTTCAAATCTAGTAGCCTTGAATCATGGTTGCAGGGCTATGAGTTTGATTTTGGACTTGATTGAATTACAGGGGACTGTTGGGCCTTGGTGGAGGTATACGGTCTCCTGAGTGCTATTCTAGTTATTAATGCCTTCCTCTTGATATGATCTTGATTATACATATTTCCGAAAACACCACTCAACAAAAGTCCATCCAATTACTGTATATCAAGATATTACAATATCGAGTTTCATTTGGTTAAATTTACTGAATCAATTAAGGTAGACAAGGCACCTCCTAATATAACGCAATATAGTTCAACACCAACACAAACAGCAGCCTCAAGAAATAAGTTGACTCAAGGCCCCTTTAAAACTGCTTAAACAAAACCTTTACATTATAACCTTCACAAAAGTAGGATTTATTCCAGAACTGTTGCATTAGTGCAATAGTTTAAGGTAGGCCTACCTATTAGTTATGGCTTATTATGACAGCTGGACGTACATTTACAAGCTGGAATAACCTGTCAAAGAAGCCGGCTTATTATTAAATCTGATTGGGAGGAAGGGTTAGGCTTTACTTATGTGGTCAAAAAGATTTTGTTCAAATCCAACCAGTCAAAACTAAAGTCTCTGATCCATAAGAAGATGCTTTAAGCACCACAAGCTAAGAGACATCTTGTTCTGTTAAATCTGAGCGAAGGCAGACACCTTGACAGCTGATATGTCCAAAATTCTGCAACTTTATCAGCAGAATTAGTGCATAGCCTGCCTGTAATTCTGCCAATGGGACGCCCCACCACACACCAACCCAATTTCATCCATCAAATTTTCTCCCATCCATCTATTTTTTTTAAAACTGTGATTCATATGGTACTTAAATCCCAAAAGACTGATTTAAAAGAATTTCAATAGGGGCACTTTTGGATGCTTTACTTTCCATCATTTATGAACATTGAGCCACATGAGTTCTTGATATTTCATATACAAATTGATGCATCGTTCATTACTGTTAAATTATTTAGACATGACTTGTGAACCTTTATCAGACAACCTTAATCAACATCTCTACATCATCACAAGTTATGAGTCATGTACAAATCATCAAGAACATAGAGGGTTTTATATCACTTTATTGTAGGTCAATACAGAAAATGAAGGCTGATGGCAGAAAAATCTGATTTTAGTAATAAATGGAACTCTTTAAAGAGCACACTGCATTTTTAAACAGATTGTTTGCTCTACATATTTTCCTTATAAACAAATGTACAAATTGCACAAAGTGGAATACAGTTTACACAATATTCATCATGCCTGAAGGGTCTGACGCTAATCCAAACGATTACATCAGACATGATAACTCATTTATATTGAGAGGAAGTCATTTCAATGATTACTTTACAGCCTACAACAGAATAGCAGCCATTGTAACTGGAGGAATTATGATTGCGTTAAAAAAGTTATTGCGTTCAGGAAGGAACATGACACCATCATTTGATAAAATGATGAAGAAACAGAGAATTACCACATTAGAGTAGAGAAGACGTGTGAAATCGGTCATTGTGTCTGAGTGAGGCTCCTGTATCCAATGAATATTAGCTTTAATACCGTATCACAACTATTGATTGTTTAAACAGAAACAACCCTCAAGAACAGGCCAGAGGATGAAGACTGCAAGAATTCTTACCCAGACATTGAGAATGATCAGAAATGTACAATATAATGTATAATATAGTACAGAATAATTTCAGACTTAAATGAATGTGCACTGACCATAAGCCAATATGTCTACCTTAACCATCATTCTAACCTGAACCTCATTCTGATCTAGGCCAAAAGCAAATAAGGAGTTTGGTGAAAACCATAGATACTTCATACAAATAAAAAGACTGGAGGTGACAAAGTAGTGATTGTCACTTGTGCCAGAAATGTAAATGTAAAGTAATCCCAATAGTCTTTGAGCTCTGACAGTTTTTTTGGAAACGGCCCACAGCAGACCCGGGCGATAAAATTATCTCTATAGGGGATCCGATAAAAATGTATGACAGTAATAATGATAACCATTGCACGTTTCTACATATGAATAGATCTAACAGCCTATCAAACAGCAGAAGTAAACGCCTCTCTGCCTCTACTCTGTGTCGCTGTTGCAGGGGGTACGACGCGATGCTCACTACGGCAAGCCGTTTTAACATTTAATCAGTAGCAGTAATAGCAATTATAGATATCAACAATTGCTTTTTGACTGGTTAGAAATCCAAGCCAACATATCCGTAATGTAATTTTGACTAGTAGCAATTCTAATTAAAGATATCTACACTTCATTTCTCACTAGTTACAGTGTTATTTATCGATATCAACAATTAATTTCTTACTAGTGGAAATGTCAGTTGTAGATATCTGTAATTCAAGCACAATAGTCAACTTTTACCATTGATCACTATTCAAACTCAGTTACACATATATCTGTAATTCAATTTTGGCATGTTATAATTCCAAGTCGACGTGTGCATAATGCAATTTTTACTAGTTGCAATTCTAATTAATGATATTAACAACTCAACTCTCACAAGTCATCGTGTTAATTCTTGATACCAACAATTCAATTCTTACTAGTGGCAATATTTATTGTAGAGATCTACAGCTGTTCCTACATTATAGATATCATAAATGTAATTCTAGATATCTAAAATTGAATTCTGACGAGTCAAATTAAATCCTTGATATGTTGGCGTGTAATTGTAACTAGTAAGAATGTAATTTCAGATATCTAAAATTGCATTTCTGATATCTAGAACAGCATTTCGGATATCTGAAAATACAATTGTACCTAGTGAAAATTATATTCATACTAGTAAGAATTATATTTAAGATATCTACAAGTCCTTTAAGAACTAGTCATAATTTAATTTTAGATATCAAAACCATCATTGTAGATATCTTAAATGACGCTACTGAATGAAGGAGGGCCACATATCCAAAAAGAATATGTAAATTAGCACGAAATAACGGGAAATAATATGCAATTTATGGTCCCGATTTGCATATTCTGCATACATGTCATTTTGACATGTCAAAAACATTTTTCGGATATGTGGGCGTACCTATGATTAGAATGCCACGCTATTGGTCGACTAGCCTATGTGTACGTCATAGCACTGGCGCTGCATTTGTTTCAGATTGGAAGACAGTAGCAGTCGACTCTGCTGCCACAGTGTGGGTTCCTTCAGTGAAACACGATGGATGGCGTTTGGTAACAGGCTTTATTAACACAAACAATAAATGTAAACTTAACCACAAACTAAACTTAACACAGCTTTTCAGCTTTACAAACGAATAAAACCGAAACTCAAACACACAGACGCTTTTCAGCGCCAGTCCCAGACGCGCCCCTCGCATCTCCAGTCTCCAGGCTGAGACTCTTCCAGCCGGCCTTTTCAGGCCAACTCAGAATCAATCAGCAACACCAGATCCACACCAAGGTCTCAGTTGCGAGTCCCTCCAGAGACTGCTCCAATAGCCGACTCTCACCCGCAGCGTCCCCCGGCTGCAGCCAACTCTCCGCTGCACCCCTAAGTCACCGCGTGAAGGCGAAGGGGTCGTTCGGCGGTGCCCATCCTGGCTCCCCGGAACCTCCGTCGACACACCTCCGAGGAGAGGCCCATGTCTCGGAGGCCGCACCCAGCCTGCTCTCCGTGCATGGTCACCACCTGCTCCGGCGTTGCTCCGTCATCCCCGTCTCACTGAGCCCCACGTTTGGCGCGTGATGATGACATTTTGAACAGGGTTTTTATTTAAACTTATACATAAACAGCTTCTCAGCTTTACTAACAAATCAACGCTTTCCAGCATGTGTCCAGACGCGTCCCTCACGTCTCCAGTCTCCAGGCTGAGACTCTTCCAGTCGTCCTTTTCAGGCCAACTCCAGCATACAGCCTGCAGACTGAAGTCGGCAGCGCTCTTCCAGGTCCATCACGCTCCCACATAGGAGGGAGAGAGAGCAATCAGTTCTTAACACAATAATTATCTCTCTCTACCTCCACCAAACACAACCAGGCTGCCACAAAGACATTCAACGTGGCGGAGCAAGTGATCGTTAAGATCCATCGTAAATGTTTTGCCATTGAATGGGCATATAAACAAGATGTATGTGGTCAGAGGGAACTGCACGCCATGAACGCCATAGTATTAGAAATTCACTCTCCCATTGTTACTCTTCATCCACAGGAAAGCCAGGTCCGTCTTTGCTAATCCTGGTCAAACTACTGCTTGAGCCCACATATCTGTAATGGGTGACACACCCACACCTTCTTCAGCTGACGTTTATTTTTTATTTTTTTTAGACAGCCAAATGGAGGTCATTCTGCTCAAGTGCTTTAAGTTAACTCCTGTTTCCCTCCAAAGCTGAGGAAATGGTTTATTAGAAAAGGTGGTTTGGAAATTGAAACGGTCAGCAAACTATGTCAGTATCAGTCAGCGCCAACTAAAATGTGAAACACAACAAATCCCATCCCAGCGACCACACCATTACTTTATGAAGTTACAAGGCAAGCCAACTTGTACTGTTTGTTAAAGCAGATAAAACGTGTTTGCAAAGAGAGATGTTTACATCAAGCCTTGAAGTTGTTTAAACATTATTTTATCAAAAAACATAGTATAGGTTTGCACAGTCAAATGTTTACATTATATTTATATTCTAAAGTTTGACAAATGAATCCTCTGGTTGATTCAGGCTTCAATCGTTATCATTATACTCTTCTAACCGGCGGGAAATTATATGTCATGATCAATATTTATATTGATCATGCTCAATATTTATATTGATCATGCGAGCAAAAATGGTGACCACCTTTTTTGCCAGATCATGCAGCCCTAGCCCACATGTGTCATTCTTACATACCTGTAGCTGCTTGACAAAGTGAACGTCGGCCATTTGTATCATGTGGCTCTTTCAGTCCAGCTGACTCTAAAATGATCAGTGACCTCCAGGCATCAGCTGACGTGACTTGTTTAAAAAACAACCACCACTATCCTGACTTTACAAAACAGCCCAGGTAGGCTTCTGTGGGGGCCAAGCCATCCAGCTTACAGCCACAGCAGCACAATGGAGTCTCTGTTTCTATCACTGGGAAAAAATATAGTCAAATCCTGACTCAATTAATGCTCTGTAACACATCTACCTTTGGCTCTGTGTTTACCAACAGACTCGGAAAGGTGACACAGACACTGAGCTGAAAACGAAGGAGCAACCGCAGAATGCGGAGTAATTTGAAATATCAACGCAAGCTCAAACCCAAATGCACAGTCACCAAACAATGTCACACACTAGCAATCTACAGTACAAAAGAACTGTTCAACAAAACATTTGGTGTGCCAACACAGTTTTCAGGAAAACCGCACTGAGGCAACAGGAAGAGCCTTTGGCAACAACGCACACTTACACTATGCAGCGTGACATCAGCGAGATGCCATGCAAACCACATTTACTCCAAGCCTGAAAAGGAATCATAGCAAAATGAAAAAACTTTTTTTTAATGTCTTTACAATGAATATAAAGCTATAGCCAGCAGAATGGAATGGAGGGGATAGCCGACTCCCCCTGTTTTTTTTGCAAATTCACCAACCAACACCTCTAAAACTCACTAATTAATGTGTTATATCTTGTTTGTTCGGTCCATACAAGTCAAAGAATAAAAATGTAAATGTATCATTTTAAAGGTTCACTATTTCTTGGCTATGAGCAATTGGCACATAAACAGCTGAGGCCCCAGGAAGTTACTGCTCCTGTTTTGGTGCAGGGCAGGCATATTGTGTCAGCTTTGCACAGAGCCAGGCAGGCTTATCCCCCTCGTTTTCAGTCTTCGTGCTAAACGAAGTGGTGTCTTTATTTAGGCTTTGGGGTTAAGGTTAAGGTTAGGGTAGCTGTATTTACTGTACAGGTATGAGAGTGGCATCAGTCTTTATTTGTGAGGTAATTAATGAGCCTTTAAAAACACAGCCAGGTAAGTTGGAATAAGATTTTTTTTTAAATTGCAATGATTACTGGAGGAAAAAAAAGGTTCATGGTTGGATATGCCTCAGTGTCTACCTGGCATACATCAACGGGAAACTGTGTTTAAGCAATAACATGAAAGACAATGAAAATCTTTGACCAAATGATAGAAATCAAGGCTCAAAGATTCCAGTCCATCCTCATTTATATAGTGCACCTACAGTCACAGATAATATGATTTAAAAATAGAAAGTGGTGCAGAGATCTACTTTTGACAAACTTGATTTTCTTGATGGAAGGTGTTGATTCTGGTCACATGAACGACATAAACAGATTAAATCAATAGATAAAATAGCTGACTTTGTGTAAACATTTACAATACACTGCAAAGTCACGAGGCACTCCGAAACTGACAATAGCGCAGTGAGAGTATAAGAATGTGGGACAAGAAACTTAATGCCACAAAGCATGTACACTGAGAAGCCATTTCAAAACAAGTGCAGCCTTGAATTTAAAGCAGCAGGATCTGCAGATCTGCTCAGGCCTGTTAAAACCAAACTATTTTCCAGATTTATGGCAGTGTGTCCCTCAAGCTCACCTTCAAGAGACAGGCCGAGCTAGAAAGATACTAACTAAAAAGATTTGTCTAGTTGTGAAGTTGGGATGTTTTACTGACTGGTCAGACAAAAACACAGCAAACTGGCAAATTGTGGTCAAAGAATAGGCAAACGCCTCAAACACAAAACTGAATGAAGTGCTTGCGGCCTTCGACCCTTTCACTGAAAACTGAAAAAAAGAAGCTAATTTGGGGTCACCACAGATATATTTGGGTTAGATTCTTGTAACAGTCTACTGTCTGGTCAAGTAAATCCTACAGTTCATTTTGAAATGACTTTTTATTGCTAGAAACACCAATGATGCAATGACGAAGGCAGTTTAAAGAGCAGTTAGTCTATTAGGTGTGTTTTATGAGCAGCCTTTGATCCAGACTACAGGTCTATGGATGTACATGTGCATCTGTCGCCACAATAATGCCTTTATAAATCACATGCTTACTACTGTTACCATGGCAGAACAGGATTTATATCAGAATGCAGACTGAGCAAATTAAATCAAGGAAAAGCATGATGTGGAAAAAAGTCTGATTTCTGTTTGAGCAGGGTGTGGCTCGCTGAGACGCCAAAGAGGCGAATGTTGTAATATCTGCTGGTGGTGTCTTAACTCATCACAGAAAAATCCTGTTTGCCAAAAGTCTGATAATAGGAAGGTGGGGCAAGAAAGAGACATCATAGTATTGACAGAATGTAATGCTATATACAAATACAATGACTACATATACAATGTGAACTGATTGATCATTCAAATGAACAGCAATGACTGTTTTCTGAAACAGACTTCCTGACTTCAGTGAGAACAAGGAAGTAAAAATAGCATTGGCAACCTGAAAGGAAAAAAGGTACAGAGGGTTCAACGGTAATCTGCAGAAATATACACTGGGTAAAACTATTCAGGAGAGAGGGAAAAGACTGTGTGTGTGGTGTCTGGATGGGAACATGACCTTTGTTTTTAAATGAAGCTATGCAGTAGCAACTTTACACAAGGTCAAAGAGACTATAACGTCTGGAGCAAAGCGGTCCTCCAGTAGCTAATGAATGTTTAAAAGGTCTCATAAAAAAACACGCAGTTAGTTGCCTTGTGACCGGCGGTCCCTGGATGGAACAATAAGGTGGTTCAGTGTTAATAAAGAGAAAAAACACCCATCATACTCTGCCAACAACAGATAGAGAACCAGTTAGTACAAAAAGTACACAAAGCTTTGCACACCCAAATGAGAAACCACCCAGAGAGCACATACCTCCACCAACACCACTGTCACTATAACCCCAACAATCAGAAAAACATTCCCAGTCTATGTCAAAACAAAATCCTGTGACATGTAATAAAAGAGCCGACCTCTGAAAAAAGAAATGGCTGCACTTGTGAGTGTGCACAATACATGCATTCCATTTTGTATCATTGTGACGAGATCAACTGCATCACCAGGCATAGCATACACAATGGTGATGTCACCATGATGACATCGCTTCACTCAGATCTGCCCCCTCTCTTTTACCATACTTATGATACTTATATATATATATATATATATATCATACTTTAACCCAGTACATATTGCCCCCCTCCAAATATATACTTAAATCTCGTAGAATTAAAATGGAGCCAGTTGTGCATAGTGGTGGAACACCATGAGTTGTCCATGCCTGGGTAGTTTTATTTCCATTGGCCTGTTATTGTTATTTTTCACTTTATTGGCAAAATGTTAAAGAAAGTGAAAAAGAAAAAAAGATCAGGAATCCACATCGGTGGCCAGATATGGGTCAAAATGTGATAAATTCTTCAACCAAACAGACAAACGAAATGTCAAGAATCACATAACCTCTTCCAATCCTCATTAGCAGAGGTAATAATCTCATAACTAACCTCTTTGTAGTTAAAGCTGCCGAGCTGCAGGCTGATCATTGTGCACCATCCCTATCTCCTACTTTTAGAGAAAGCGAAGAAGTGATCAAGAATCTGCATCTGTACCTGGATCTACCTCAAAATGTAATCAACTCCTCCTTGGTCCGTGATGCACCGCTACACAAAAAAGTCATTAAAGCCGTTTAACAACTTTTGGTGATATCATGCGGACAAACGGTGATCACTTCACAACCTCTAACACTCATTGGCAAATTAGCAACCATTAGCGTCTAAAACAATACTTTCATTGTCTGCTAATTTTATCACATGCAGTATGTTGTGAATTACGTACAAACCGCCAAAGGTCATTTCAAGCAGCAGCAAAAACAAAAAAAATCCACCATGCCCCAAATGACAACAAACTGACTTCAGCCGTAGCCTTCGCCCTTCCACTGGTAATACTCATGGTAGTATGCAGACTGGTACTAAACAATAGGAAGTAGTCAGTGCACCAGGATCATGAGATTTAGCTGCACTTCAATGTTTACAAAACTAAAGCACATGTAAATCTTTAATATAGTCAATTACTTGTCCAATAAACAGCGTGTGTATGACAACCAGCACAAAGGAGGCATCATGGCTGCCAAGAGACACAAAGTGTTTTACAAAGTGGTGACTGGTGGGGAGTGTCATGACCGTCACATCATTCACTGTTGCTTTCTAGAGACAACATAGCTTTTATTTATTTATTTTTCTCATTTTAACTCTTATTATATACATCACAAAATTGGCCTAATTGCAAGCTTGATTAGTTAACTTAATTATGAGCGCTACATGTTCTTGAACAAGAAACAATCATTAACATTGACAAAGAAATGCAACAGTGGAATTGAGTATCTTTTGGCCAGAGGTCCTCCAACTTGATACAGAGAAAGCACGGTCCAGTTATCTAAAGTTCTACCTGAAAATTATAGACTATATTATAAAATGAAACATTTGCAGAAAAGATTTAGCTCACAACGATTGAAAATGAAAGAGATTATTGCCGTCAATGATTCTTTTCAATTGACACAACAATCTGTCATCACTTCCTCACTTCGATAGACAGCGAGAGCCAACTGGTGCTTCTATTCATTCCAACCATGCCAGTCTGTCAAGGAAGCAACAGATGACTCAGATAAAAGAAAGGAACAGACAGGATATTGAGATACCTCCACTGTTAGGTTTTTAGGATGGTTTGTCTGAAACAGCCTTTCAGAAGGTCATGAAATAACTCTTTGGATGAGGAGACAGGCTGTATAAAAGGCATAAACAAAGTCAACAAAGATATTTCCGTCGCCTCTAGAGAAAACATCGTTCATAAATCTGCACCAGCAACTATCTAAACACATCCATGGCGGGCTCCAAAAAAAGCATCTGGGCGCATTTTTCACCACTTTTAGTGGGATGGGATCTTTGCCGATCCAAACATTTAGACCAATAGAAAACTGCCCCTAACCCAATGTGCATGAAAATGAATCTAAAAGCTATAAACTTTGTGTTCAAGGACACAGATGGCCCCGCTATTGGAAACATTTCTGCTGATGTGCATAAACCATACCCCCTGTCATAGGTGAATGTGAGCAAGCTGACATGAAAATCGCCCAGGTTCAAACCCAAACGTGAAAAACTACAAAGCATGTGTGTTTCATTGAATTCTGTCCAGCAGTTTTTAAGGAGACATAGATAGACCACACCACCCTTATATACAGATGTATCGACAGATGGACAAGCGTAACCCTACGTCCCCTTTGGCAGGAGCATAAATAGACACCAAAAGCTAAATATGAGGATGAGAATAAGACAGAATTTATTCCCAATCAGCAGCTATGGTTGAAAAGGGGTGTAATACATACCTTTAGCGCTGTAAGTATTAGTCCGTTAAATAAGTAGTTGATTGATCGAAAACTTCATAAGGAACTATTTGATTAAAGGTCCAAATAATTTTCCAATCAAAGCGCAGAACATTTTATGGTTTCAGGTTCTCCAATGGGAGGATTTTCTGCTCTCTTTGTCTTGCATTAATATAAATCAAAAAAGTTCCAAGTCCTCCAAATCAAATGAAACAATTTGTTTGTCTAAACAACACGGCACATGTTTTCTGATCTGGTGCCCATGTAAACAACAGCATTTGTCCGTACCTTCCAAAGCTGTTCTAAAGCTCTGTTGAAAGAGGAATACGTTTTATTACATGACAATACTATGGCAAAGGTTTGGTGTTCAGAAGAAGGACTTGATTAGGTTTCATTGTGGTTTGGGTTACTTCAACAAGGTTAGGAGACCTTATCATCATGGTTATAACAATAAATAATGAGGTTAAGATTGGGCAACGATCACAGACACAAAAAAAGAAAGCTGACTGTTGGGAATGGAAGGAGAACTGTGGTCTCCATGATCCATCCTTCTGTCAAATGGATCACTGGAACAACAGTAATCAAGTATGATAATGCATGTGATGATACATGAGCTAGTTACCACAGGCCAATTACAGCATCACTGATGTTACTAACAAGACACAGCAGATGTGTAGTACACAGTATAGGTGTTAAAGGTCAACAAGTTTCAATGTGAAGCATATTTTAATGTAATATAGTTCTGGACAACTAAACGGAAAAGAATCGAAATGGACGTTCAGAACCTCTGACCAACTCAATCTTGCTAATGTAAATTATTTTGATAAAGACTTTGGCCTATTCATGCACTCATGAATTGTCCTTAAAAAACACTGCAGCATGTTCAGTCACATGCCTCTGCCCTGTCCTAACGTCAGTCCATGTTCACTCCAAACAAAGGTACCAACGAGCCAACATAGGTCTCAGAATGCCGTGTCCATCGCTTGGACACATTTCAGTTTCAGTGAAGATGTGAACGAACAAAAGCAAAACAAACAAACAAAAAAAACCTCCACTTTGTAGTACAAACATTGTTAGAACATTTTCAGGCAGTGTAAAAAACATAAAATAATCATTCATTAATTGTACTCGATTTAAAAGTTAGAAAATATCATGATATTGACTTGAAGTCGTAACGCCCAGCCCTTGTATAATACAATAATACAATACACAAACAGTCAGACTTCAAAAAGTGTTGAATCAACAGCGCTCTGGCACAGCTTCAACAAAAACAGAATTTGATAAGCTCCACATACACAGTATATTGTAAGGCTGGTATATTATTACAAGAAGCTGGTGTTCTGGTTTCTCTTATTTCAGTATTCATGTCAAGCATCATACTGTAACAACAAAGTTACCCTGTGGACGGCCTGTAAAAAAGAGCTTATTGTGACACTTATGTTTAAGATCTCATAGAGGAAAACGTTGATTTTCCCATGACAGATTTTAATAGATAAGTCATTCTTTGTGTGCCGCCTTCCCCTTCATTTGAGCCAGGTAATACTCTGACTGTGTGTGGGCTACAGGCTAGTTATGAGCTCCTGACACCATAACTGCTCCTCCTCACCAACCAAAAGGAAAGGCTGCAGCCAGCCAAGGTTCACCACGTTTAATATTTCATGTCTTTGCTCAGAATCATGTTGCTCTGGAGAAACACAAGGGGTGGATGTTAAATCTCACAGGTGCTTTGGGCTTTCCACAAAACAGTGTCAGAAATCCTCCAGGAGATAACGGTACGCTAAAGGTGGCACAGCTCTGCACAAGAGACTGCTTTATCTTATCTAAAAGCATCGTGGCCTCCAGCATTCCTCCTTTAGACTAGGGAGAGACTGTGTCAACATTTAACTAGCTTAATCTGATGTTTGGTATGTGAAAACATCATTTACAGACTAATCAATAAATATGCTATGAAACATACAAGCATCTTCCTCCACTTTGTACACCCCTATAGTTTTTTTCAACCCCATGCCTTGCTTCAAAGCAATATTTGCAACTTTTACTTTTAAAATAGGCCAAGGGGACAAATGTGAAGACGCACAATTGTAAGATGTAAAAATTTCAAACAAAAATAGACATATGTTATGGTCCAAAGATGTTATGTAACATATATAGCACCTTTCTAGTCTGACTGACCACTGAAAGCGCTTTACAACAGAAGCCAGCATTCACCCCTTCATGCGAACATTCATACAGTGGTGGCATTCGTACTGTACAAGGCGCCTTTAGGAGCAGTAACCATTCACACAATCACCCTCACACCAATGGAGCAGCCATTGGGGTTCAGTATCTTGCCCAAGGACACTTCGACATGTACTGTACACTGCTGAGGCTGGGGATCAAACCACCGACCTTCTGATAAGTGGTCGACTCCTCTACCACTGAGCCACAGCCGCCCCATACAGCCGCCCAATACAATATTCATATAAAAATAAAAGATTCATAGTTATACAGTATATTTCATGGATCTTTTACTATCATTTTCTGATATTCTACTGATATTTTATAAATTATTGTCTGGTATTTGTCAGATATTTTACCAAAAAAATTCAGATATTTTCCAAATATTTTTTCAGATATTTGACAAATTTTTATTCGATATTTTACTGACATCTTTAGTGATATGCAATTATGGTACGTCAGACGTTCCTGATACATTTTTGATAATTTACACACACAAAAATTGTGGGCAAAGCAAAAATCTATGGAGCGGAATAATAGTACAACAACAAATGGGAGGGTGAAGATCTAATGTATAACATAAAAAATGTACAAATTGTAGCAGAAACAATTACAAACACCTTTGAGAAAAACAATGACTGGAATGAACGCGCAAGTGTCAGATTCAGGTGCCACAGCTTCCACAGGTTAAACGAGTCACACGATCTCTTACTGAAGATCACGTGAGTTACTGCATATTATGATGTCATTGCAGTTTCCCCACAACCACCCTAGTTTTTGGCTTTACTGATAATACCACATCAAAAGTCCATGACGCGCGCCAATATACTTTCAAAACTCTCAGCTAACACACTCCTAGTATATCAGTTTTCCACAACAACACATATAACTACTATTATAACTCCTCCGTTGTTGGGGTAACCTCTCTGTGGAACTCCTAAACTCCTCAGTATCTTTTTTAAATCAATGTTGAAGACTTATTTATATCGAAAGACTTTCTTACAACTAGGTCTATTTCTATTCCCAAGAGGATGTTTTTCATGTTGCACAGACACTTTTACATTTTGGTGCAGATTCTGATATATGACAGATCCAGGATTTTTGTCTTTAACAGTGTGAGACAGAGTGCTTTGACAGGGCTATAAGTTTGATTTGGATGGTTTTCATGGTCAGGGAGTCACGTTATGAGGGTCAAACGATCAAACGAACTCCTGCTTTTAGGTACAATTACACACCTTGGCAGAGGTTTACACTTCCGGAGTGCCGTCTAGTTATTGTTATTATTGTTGTTATTGTTGTTGTATGTGAAAGCAGTGAAAGAGAGTTCCTTTAGCACTGTTACATTTGAAGCACGTGACTCATGCTGGGATTGAAGTGATGTAAATGTTTGTCACCTTTTCTTGAAATCCAACTGCATTGCAGCAACTTCACATGCGTGCCGTTTTTGATGCAATTTTGCTTCAAGTCTTCTCTCGTTAAATTCAGCAGTAAGTTGTTTATGAACTCGTGATGACATTACGTTAACACATAATTTGTTAATGATTTCATAAGTCAAATGTCACGATTTCTTAAGTCAAATGTCAGGTCGGAATTATGATATGAGACATACATTTATCCTACATTCAGTGTTAGTGTTAAGTGTTAATGCATTCTTTGTGTGAGTGCTTGACAAAAACAAAAGCAATGATGTAAATTAGTCACACCTCTTTACCTTCTGCTGCATCTCTTTGCTTAATCATTAACATGGACTAAACCCCAATAAAAAGACTAATCAGACCCAGGTCAAAATATCATCTCCTCAGCTATTAAGTACAAACTAGGGACTTCTTTAGCTGAGGCAAATCAGTGTTCTGGATGACACCAAAACATCTGTACTTCATGGCGTTTACAATCATATAAACTTCACAAGGTTTCTGGGTCATGAGTTAAAAGTCCACCTACTGTTGTACATTATCGTCACTGACCTAAATGACACATAAATGAACTCTAAATACACTTTACCTTAGTTTTTCAGGCGTTTTACGGCTAAGGCATTTTTTTTTCTTTCATCATCAGATATCAACAAGCTTTCAGGGCAATCAAGTATTCTTAAGCGCATGCCGCCAAGTTTGCTTAACACAGCAGGGTCAATATTAATGGAGTGCTATTTAAGGCCAGGTTTACACACAGAGCAGCCAGGGAGTTAATAATTTGCCAGGGTTTTGTGGGTGTCAATATGAAAAAGAAAACCAAAACTATTTCAAAATCTGTGGTCTAATTGTTAACTGGTTTTAATAGAACTTAAAGCCATAACATTCTTCACCTTTGATGTAAAACTGTTGGGAAGACATTTTATGACGTCCATTATCCCATAGTCATTTAGTATGGCTTGCATTCCTATCCTGACAGCCATTGTTATAATGTGCTGTTTTTCCTTAGTATTCCCTGGACCGTTCACATGCTAAAAATAAGGATTCCTCTTTGTGGTTTAGCTGCCCAAAGTAGCTAAACTGATAAAGCAACCCAGTAACAATGCAGAAAAAACGGAATTCAACAAAGCTGCTACAATCTACTCTACATTATGTCCATAACAGAGGATAACTCCTTTTTATCCAGGTGTGGGAAAATGACTAGTCAATATGGAGGATTTGAAACATTAAATGATGGACGTGATCGTACAAACAGTCAGTGGGAGGGTTGGCCTTGTCGGCAAGTTGTAAAATTAACTTCACCTCTCGGTCCTAGCTGAGTGGTGTCAGAAATACAGAATAGTGTGATTAGTAAGCAAACACGTTACAACTGATCTCGATCTCAATGGAATGTCAGCTGATTTGTATGGTGCACAAGAAATGATGAAAGTCTACATATAACAGGCTTTCTGATTACTCCAAAGAACATGAGTCAATAAATCATACAGTGTGTCAAAACTTATCTAAAATAAATAGCTTTATCTTTTTTATTATTTTTATATCATTTTACTTCACCATTTGATCTTTAAATACAACCTCATTTCAGAAAAAGTTGGGACGCTGTGTAAAATGTAAATTAAAAACAGTATGAAATGATTTGCAAATCACTGAAACCCCACATTTACCTGAAAATAGCGCAAAGACAACATTTCAGATGTTGAAACACAAAAAAGTAATTGTTTGCAAAAATGATATCCTCATTTAGAATTTGATGCCAGCAACACATTTCAAAAACGTTGGGACAGGGTCATGTTTACCTCTTTGTTGCATCACCTCTTCTTTTAACAACATTCTAAGTGTTTGGGAACGGAGGAGACCAACTGCTGTCATTTTGAAAGTGGAATATTTTCCCATTCTTGCCAGATGTTAAGATTTTAGCTGCTCAAGAGTTCGGGTCTCTGTTGTCGGATTTTACATTTCATAATGCACCAAACATTTTTAATGGGGGACAGTTTAGCACCTGTACTCTTTTATTACGGAGCCATACTGTTGTAATATGTGCAGAATGTGGTTTGGCTGTCAAGGAAGGCCTTCCCTGAAAAGAAGGTTGTGTACTTGGCAGCATATGATGCTCCAAAACCTGTATGTATGGTTCAGCATCAAAGGTGCCTTCTTCACACATGCACCCCCACATTGATTCTGGCTTTTGAACTGTGCGCTGATAACAAGCCGGATGGTGCCTCTCCTCTTTAGCCAGGAGGACGCGGCGTCCATGATTTCCAAAAAGAATTTCAAATGTTGACTCGTCAGACCACAGGACAGTTTTCCACGTCAGTTTCTCCTCAGTCCATCTTAAATGAGCTCAGGCCCAGTGAAGGCGGCGGCGTTTCTGGATCTGGTTTATATACGGTTTCCTCTTTGCATGGTAGAGTTTCAGCTGTCATTTGTGGATGTGGTGACAAACTGTGTTCACAGACAATAGCTTTTGGAAGTGTTCCTGAGCCCATGTAGTGATGTCCACTACAGAATCCTGTCTGTTTTTAATGCAGTGACGTCCACTACAGAATCCTGTCTGTTTTTAATGTAGTGATGTCCACTACAGAATCCTGTCTGTTTTTAATGCAGTGATGTCCACTACAGCATCCTGTCTGTTTTTAATGCAGTGATGTCCACTACAGCATCCTGTCTGTTTTTAATGCAGTGATGTCCACTACAGAATCCTGTCTGTTTTTAATGCAGTGACGTCCACTACAGAATCCTGTCTGTTTTTAATGCAGTGATGTCCACTACAGAATCCTGTCTGTTTTTAATGCAGTGATGTCCACTACAGAATCCTGTCTGTTTTTAATGCAGTGATGTCCACTACAGAATCCTGTCTGTTTTTAATGCAGTGATGTCCACTACAGAATCCTGTCTGTTTTTAATGCAGTGATGTCCACTACAGAATCCTGTCTGTTTTTAATACAGTGATGTCCACTACACAATCCTGTCTGTTTTTAATGCAGTGATGTCCAATACAGAATCCTGTCTGTTTTTAATGCAGTGTCGTCTGAGGGCCTGAAGATCACGGCCATCCAATATTGTTTTTTGGCCTTGTCCCTTGCGTACAGAGATTTCTTCAGATTCTCTGAATCTTTTAATGATATTGTTACTGTAGACGATGAAATCCTCTAATTCTTTTAAATTTTACGTTGAGAAACTTTATTCTTAAATTGTTGCTCTATTTGCCAGCACAGTCTATCACAGAGTGGTGAACCCCTCCCCATCTTTACCTCAGAAAGACTCAGCCTCTCTGGATGCTCTTTTTATACCCAGTCATGTTACTAACCTGTTTATTTTGAGATGTTCCACCAGGTGTTTTATTTGAACATTCCACAACTTTTCCAGTCTTTTGTTGCCACTGTCCCAACTTTTTTGAAACATGTTGCTGGCATCAAATTCAAAATGGGAATATACGTTTCAAAAAACAATGAAATTTCTCATTTTCAACATTTGATATGTTGTCTTTGCGCTATTTTCAATTAAGTATGGGGTTTCAATGTTTTGCAAAACATCACATTCTGTTTCTATTTACATTTTACACAGCGTACAAACTTTTTTGGAAACAGCATTGTATATTGCACTAATAATTATTTGTCCGATATAGAGATATCTA
This sequence comes from Chaunax sp. Z400, assembly GCA_037577475.1. Taxonomy (NCBI): domain Eukaryota; kingdom Metazoa; phylum Chordata; class Actinopteri; order Lophiiformes; family Chaunacidae; genus Chaunax; species Chaunax sp. Z400. Next base: position 17,334,613 of record CM075184.1, read on the forward strand.
TATTATCCGCTATTTATCGTATTATGACTTTGTAGCCACTAATAGAGAAAAAGCTAAATTGCCTCCACTGATGTGAAAGGCGAGTGTCACGGTGGAGTATTGGGTCGCACTGTTGCCTCACAGTCCACCCGAGGACCTGCAGGGACCTTTCTGTGTGGGGTTTGGATTGGATGAACTTGAAAGGTGCAGCGTCTACACACTTGATACAGTATGTGGCACTATGCACCGTTACTGTTGGCTTGCAAAACGCCAATGAAGACAGAAAAGAAGAATGGGAAGTGCTGCACGCTGTTATTGTGTTCATGATGTCAAAATGCTGCACCTGGTTAGAGCCACGCAATGTAGACTAGAGAGACAAACATGTCATCACTGATGTGGATGTTTTTTTTTGTTTTTTTTTACAGTTTCAGAAGAAGACTGGTTTTTGCGATTTGCAATGCATGTTAAGCAGGTTAATTCATGGCTATTGATATTGATGAATAAAGTCCATAGAGTGCATGCCCAGTCTGAACGATAAATCAAAATACGTCCTGACAGTTGTACTGACTACAAAACATTGTAGACAGACAGACAGACCGATAGATAGATAGTAAGTAGCTACCATTTACCTCGACAACAGCTTTGCACACTACCGCCATTATTTTAACCAGCTTCATGAGGTAGTCACCTGCATTGCTTTTTAATTAACAGGTGTGCATTGTCTACGTTTATTTAGTCAAATTGCTTTCTTGGGGCTTTTCAGACCATCAGTTGTGTTGTGTCAAGGTAGCGTTGGTACACAGTTAATAGCACCACTCAACAACTGTAGTAATCCAGACCAAGAACCAAGACCAAGACTTACCTCTGCTGCAGAGGATAAATCAATTAGAGCCACCAGCCAGGTAACAGCACCTCAGATTAGAGCCAACATGAACGCTTCACAGAGTTACAGGAGCAGACACATCTCAACATCAACTGTTCAGACAAAGCCTTCAAGGTAAATTGCTGCAAAGACACCAGTACTGAGTCAAGAATTAGAAGTAGAAGAAAATTGCTTGGATCAAGCACAAACAATGGACAGTAGACAAGTAGAAATCTGTACTTTGGTTAGAGGAGTCTACATTTGAGATTTTTTGTTCCAACCATGTCTTTTTGAGACACAGAAAAGGAGAATGGATGGTTTGTGTGGTTCCCACTGTGAAGCATGGAGCAGGAGGTATGATGGTGTGGGGATGCTTTGTTGGTGACACTGTTGGAGGCAAAAATTGAAGGCACACTTAACCATCACTACCACAGCGTACTGCAGCGACGTGCCATCACATCTGGTTTGTTCAAAGTGGGACCATCATTTGTTTTTCAACAGGACAATGACCCAAAACACACCTCCAGGATATGTAAAGGCTATGTATTCAAGAGGAGAGAGAAGGAGTGCTGCATCAGACGGCCCGGCCTAAACAATCACCCTAAAACCCCACTGAGATGATTTAGGATGAGTTGGACCGCAAACTGAAAGAAAACCAGCCAACATGTGCTCAACATTTGTGGGAACTCCTTCATGACTGTTGGAAAACCATTGCGGGTAACGACCATGAGGTTGGATGAGAGAAAGCCAAGTGTACAAAGCTGTCATCAAAGCAAAAGCTGAAGAATCTAAAATACGAAACATTTTGCTTTGTTTACATTTTTTGTTTACTATATAATTCCATGTGTTATTTCATAGTTTTGATGCATTCTTTGCTCTGATGGGGCCAAATGCCCCAAAAGACTTTTATGTCTACCAAGCCTCTTGGATGAGAGATGACATTTCGTCAAAACTTAAATAAATAAATAAATAAATAAATAAATAAGAAGTCCAGTTGCCTTCTATTTAAGCCTTAGGAACCCACAGAAAATAGACAGCATTGCTTTTCAGCTGGCAGGGGAAAAGTAAACTGGTCTGACCGGTGTGCAAGCAGCTCCTGAGTGCCTCGGTTTGAAAAACACAAATACAAACTGTTTCACTCTGCTGCAGGAAAGAAAACCCTGCAAAAGACTGACTGACTTAGAGGGCCGGTATTACAGAGGTATAAAAGTTAACACGTGACCATTAACAGCAGGCATGTGACAAACAGGACGCAGTTTATAGATATATTACCCTCAGGGAGCTAAACGCCACTGCATGAACCGTTACCACCAAACACAGGTATGTGGATAAGTTAGACACGCATTCATAAACTGCAACAACAGAGCAGAACTACGGGGTTGAACATTTGGACACATACCGAACAAAAAAAGTGTTACCTTTTGAGTATAAGGATCTGGGAGAATTCAGGTCGAGGTCCCCGCTGAAAAGGGAGATAAAGTCAGAGGGCATCGCAATTCTTCAGACTGAGAAACCGGACACCGTCACTCAGATACAGCGTGACGTCTCCAGACGATGTATTACTTCTGTGTCTGACTGTCAGAAAACCTCTAGCGTGCGTTGATACAACTGTTTATTCTTGACCCCGTCCTAAAAGCTACTCAAACATCTCCGTCACTTAGCTGGCGAGTCCCCCCTCTGTCCGCCAATGGCTCGTGTTGTTGTTAGCAGACGAGCCGAGCTGCTTACACTGGGAGACACGCCCACACAGATGACGCAATACGTTCAGACAGACAAACTAGGGATTAATTTGTTAATTTATTTACGTTTATTCGTCTTTCGTGTTTATGAGGAGTTCTGAACCACGAGCCTTTCATTTATTTTCTTTTTTTTTACATTCTCAATTATTTTGTTGATCCAGTTTTTTATTAGTTTACGATTATGTGTTTTATAGATTTAAAAGTATTTTTAATTTCTATGTTTTTACTTATAATTAAACCAGATCGATATTTATAGTGCATCGTTCTTCCTACTTTGGATTGTTAATGGGCTTTAAAGTCATAATAAGGGAACATGAGTATTCTGAGCATTTAAAACATGTTGACAGCTGTTTTAAGTCTGAAGATTTATATTAGAAAGTCATTCTGTCCTTGACTTGTTGCGGTAACAGTACGTTTCACAAAACCACTCAAACATTTCTTGACCTAACTTGTTAGGTATTAGTTGTCATTTGACTTTTACATGTAGTTAATTATATATCTTAGTTACAAATCATTTGATTCCATCCTATTATTCATTTAGTCCATTCCATTCCAGTGTCAGTAGCAGCAACTCACTGAAATAGTAGGAAATTAAAGATTCCTGGCAACAAATATCATGCGCGTGTACATGTTTATGGTTCACAGATCCCAGATTGTATTACATTCATATTACTATTTATTTGACTGCATACATGCAGTAAAGTGATATCTTGTTGAATCTTATAACAAATAGAGACAGCTGCATCATTTGCCTAAATAACCGTTTACTATCTGTTCTATTTTAAGCAGCCACCTTGTGATTGCTGTCACACTTGATTTTCAGGAATAATTCTTTCTCAGTGCAAATGGGTTATTACTTTTGCATGGAGTGTGAAGTTGTATATGTCACTGATCATTTGAAAATATAATTATCAGGTGATAACAAATGTTTTATCTTGTGTTAAATATCCAGTTAATTCTGAACCAATGAGACTGAATATAATTTGTCTTCTCCCTCATACTTACCTGTGAGAAACATAATGATATACATAACTAACATGTTGCTGAATATGTTTTTATCTACTACTGCACATGGCTGACAAATTTGAAATGACAGCTGATCATACATTTTTTGTCAGGTTTATGCAAACACAATGTTTCACAAGTATCAATGAATAATTACCTTAGAGAATAAAATCATATTGCACAAGTCACTTGATCTTAGAAACAAAGAATGTATATACTTAAAAAAAGAAGCCTAAATACAATGCATCAGTGCATAACATAAGAATCATCCTCGGTTCCTACTTTGTCTCAGTGTTTCAGCTCTGAGCTGCACAGTAGAGAGAAATTATAAGAATGTATAGACTTGCAAAGGCTTAATACTTAGTCACAAAGCAATAACATGATGGTTTGAGTAAATTAAGCAGCTACGACAAGCAATAACTGAAGCAAAGGATTCTGTGGGAACATTTCAACCATCATGAATATTCCCAGGAGAAATTGTCGAGAGACCATAATTTGAAGCAGAAGAAACAACTGGCCTCTCAGTGTTGCATTCGCCACCATGTTTCTTATATTTAAGTCCAAACAAACTGCAGAGTTTCATCAGCATCAGGTCCACAATCTCATCCTCTTCGGATGGCTGTAAAAACAGTGAGGAATATGTATACATGAGGAGTATCAAGTCATGAAATTTACATTTTTATAAGTGTACAGTACGACATGTCAGATTCAGAATAGGTGAGTTACCTCGTGATGGATCTGCTCTTGACTGAATGCCACCAGAATGACAGAGATGAAGAGGTTCAGCACCACAAAGGTCATGAACACAATGCAGGAGCCGATGAGGAACGCACCAAGCACTGGATTGTAGTTGAGAACCTGAGGGATCAGGAGGAAAACATACACTGATGAGGGGTCAACTGTAATAATATATTCTGGTACAATTGTAACAGGAACACACTAAGAGATTGCCTACCTCTGCCAATGCCATTGTCACTAAAACCTGAACAACCACAAAAAAGTTTCCAGGCTATGTCAAAACAAAATCCTGTAACACTAAACACGGTGACACAAAATGTATCACCATGAGGAGATCATCAATTGTTGTATCACTGCACCCAGGTCAAAGCACACACTACGGTGATGTCGCTATGATGACGTTGCTCAATTCAACTGTACCTCATTCCAATTTAAGTAATACCACCTAATTCCTGACCCCAGAAACCTACTCCTAGCATTTAGACTCACATGTTAATCGTCCGTAGTTTTTGAGTTATCTACAACAAGACTACAGTCCCCCTTTGTTCGTTGACGCATGCATCAAACAAATCAGTGAGTGGAGGAGCCAGAATTTTCTTCAACTGAACACAGACAAAACTGAAATAATTGTTTCTGGTCCAAAGCAAGACAGATTAAAGGTCAGCGCACACCTTGAATCCATGGCGCTAAAATCCGCAAGTCAAGCCAGAAACCTTGGTGTAATTATGGAGTCGGACTTGAATTTTGAACGCCATATAAAGTCCATTACAAAGGCGGCCTGCTACCACAATCAATCAGAAAGCTGCAGTTCGTCCAGAATGCAGCTGCCAGAGTCCTTACCAACACCAAGAGGGTGGAGCACATTTCACCAGTTTTGAAATCACTGCACTGCCTTCCTGTCTGTCAAAGGATACATTTTAAAATCCGTTTACTTGTGTACAAAGCACTAAATGGTCTCGGGTCAAAATATATATATATATTTCAGATCAACTTGTACATTATGACACATTTAGGCCCCTCAGGTCATCAGGGACTGGTTTGCTCCATGTTCCCAGGATCAGAAGCAAACAAGGTGAAGCAGCCTTTGGCTTCTATGCTCTTCACCTGTGGAACAAACTCCCAGAATACCTGAGATCTGCACAAACTGTCAGCTCTTTTAAATCAGGGCTCAAAACGTTACTGTTCACTGTGGCTTTTAACGAAGAAGATTCTTAACCTGCTTTGAGCCTGTAACTTTTACTTGCTTGCTTTTATCTTTGTCTTTTAATGCATTTTATCTTGTTTCATTTATTATACTTATTGAAAACTGTAAATTTTCTATTTGCTTGCTTTCATTTTGTCTTTTAACTTTGTTTTAATGTATTAATTTGAAGCTTTTTTTCTGTAAAGCACTTTGAATTGCCTTGTGCCTGAATGGTGCTATGTAAATAAAGTTGCCTTGCCTTGCCTTGCCTACAAAGATATGATTTTGCATAATGGTGGATCTGGATCTATTTTTCATCTATATATAACATCTTACTTTTCACAGATACATGATATCCATTTGACAGAATCTGAATCTGCATAATATCAGCTATTGGGTGCATCATGTCTCTACCCCTATCCATTACTGTACTATGATCTAATATACATATTACCCTGCTTCAAATACATATTTTAATCTCCAAGATCTGAATTCTGGATCCAACCGTGCATAGTGGTGGAACAACATGAGGTGATGCCTGGGTATTTTCATTTTCACCAGCCTATTATTGTTATTTTTCATGATATTGGCATGTTAAATAAGCCTTTATCTCTCAGTGCTGAAGAAAGTGAAAAAGTGATTCAGAATCCAAATCCATGACCAAATCTAGTTTAAGTTTAGTTTAAGTAGTAGTAGTAGTTTAAGTTGAATAAATTCTTCAAACAAGCAGACAAATAAATAATGTGTGGGACATAACCTCATCATTCTGTCATTGGAAGACGTAACAATCTCACAACAAACCTCTTCGTAGTTAAAAATACCAAGCTGCAAGCTGATTATTGTCTGTGCAGAATCCAGCAGAGTCCGATAGGAGTATAGCTTCCACCCATACATCAGGTTAGACTGAAAAGTGGAGAGTTAATTGCTGTGTTAATAGCCACCTTTTGAATTTGTCAAATTTTACAACATATACTATGTTGATGTTAAGTGTGGGAAACTGCTCACAGCAATGGAGTAGGCCAGGAACATGATGGTCATGACCACCAGGAAGCCTGAAATATCAGTCCAGGCTCGCTGCAGCGTGGCTGTGATCATGTGCAGCTTTGGGTTCAGTCTCAGCAGGTGCCACAGTTTGATTGTAGCCAACAGCACCAGGAAAGCGATCAGATAGCCCAGCACTGCATCAGCCTTGGCTGTCTCATGGAAACTGGCATATCTGGAGACAGTGTGTGTGAGAACAGAGCCTTGTTTTAACAATCTATTGAAACGGATTGAGGGAAGAATAGTTGACCTGTAGTTCTCCTCTTTATTGAGTTGAAATTTAGGTCAAGTGACAGATTCTCGGTGTATATATATTTATTTCCAATGCTTAAGATTAAATTTTCTCTATGAGGTTAAGTGTGAGCTGCATTGATTTGCTACAGTATTTTGCTGCTTAAAGAAATAGAAAATAACAAAGCAAAATGCACAATAAATGAGTGAAACTCTTATACCAATGTTAGGTTTATGATCCTTGCTTATAAACATGCATGGGTTTAGATTTTCTTTTAATGCTTACTGGTCTTTATTGTTCTGGTAGTACTCAATATCCCTCTTTCCCAGCAAAGTCCTTTTGATGAAGACAGACAGTGCGCTCCAGCTGAGAATGATAATCGCCATCTCCAGCAAGTTCCACTTACTCTTGAAATAAGTCCATCTCTGCTGCTTCAAAAGCTTTCCCTGACAGGGGAGATGAGTTTGTGTGAGCAGCTTAAATATTATAGTAATGACAGCAAATTCAAGGTACAATGAATTTATACCTGGACAAACATGTAATAGATGATGAAAAGGAAGTAAATGGCTTCAGAGGCCATGACAAAGATGTGAAGCCCACCGGTGGACGAGTAAAGACGCACACTCTGGAGCTCACTGCGGAACTGAAAAGCTCCTGGAAGAAACAAGTGACAGACAGGATGGTTCATTCAACAGGTTCTGTGCAGCGCTCACACAGTAGGTGAACATGGACTTCTTACCGATGGCTGTGGTCTCGAGCATAAGTGTTACAATGCAGAAGAGGTTGACATTCGCATTGTACACAGTGAACTCTACAAAGATGGCTTGGGTGTACACGTCAAACCAAGTGTTGTCATAAAGGTACTGAAGGGCTCTACAAAGAGGAAAACATGGTTAAATTATATGATTAATAAATGTTATAAATTAAAGCACAATTCTCACCTGATGCCATGACGCAGCACGTTTTCATGCCCACTGTGTGTTTTGTTTGTATAACAGTCACTGGTACACTAATTTAAGACTAATTAATGGTTGAAAGTAAAAAAAAAAAGCAAATAAAAACACATAAATGAATAAAACTAATAAAACTTAAGTATTAACTTACATCAAATATTATATAAATGTAAATTCGAGTTTTGGATGAATGTACAAATAATAATGCTTTTGTTGTCTTCTCATAAACTTACAACTTGCAACTAACAAATATTTTGACAAAATAATTATGATAATTAAGATAACATCTGAGGCACTGTCTCTCTAATACTTATTTCATACATTTTTTTACAATGATTTGTCAATAACTAATTGTTGATTACTTTTCTGTTAATATAACTAATTGATGAGTTGACTTATTGTTTCACTTCTCTCCCTGTCATTCTCTTGAGTGAATTTCAGTGGGTTCTTGATGTATTAGCAGGCCTACCTGGTGGAATTTTCTAAATCTGGCCCCAGTTCCACCACAAACCCTCCCCCTCTGTAGAGCATCACGTTGCCCCAGATGGGGTAGGCCCTCAGCTTGCCCTGGGACTGGTATGTCCATGAGCAGTGAAGGTTCTGAGAGGCGTTGTCACCCACAGGGTGGCTCCAGCCTGGACCGTAGGAGCCCATGTCCTCCAACTCCCAGGAATATGGTGCATGACAGTCCTGCTCAGACTGCTGCATGAAGGATGCCACATGACAGGAGTTTTTATGCACCCTCACCTGGCGAAGACGAGCATTACCCACCAGCTTGGAGTTTCCATCTGTGATGAATCCTGTCATAGATTTTCAGGGAATTTTATTTGTTACAATCAATCGAAAAAGAAATTGTTGTTTTGGTCACAACTAAATGCTTAATGAGGCCTTTTTACATTGTTAGAGCTGGAAATGTATCAAGGCATTTTATATTTTACTACATAAATACTGTTACCAGTGATGATGTGTGTAGTACAGTAATAAAAAGCAAAGACACAAGTGAGAGTTCAAATTGAGGTATTGCAAATTCATACAGTATTTGAGTCCAATAGTTTTTACAGTTACAACTTTTGCTATTTGGAGAGTAAAAATACTTGTATGGGTGATATCAGTAGGCAAAATTCTCATATATAGTCCAACACAGTTAATAATTCCAAAATATACTGACCTGGGTATTCCCCAAACAGGTTGCCCAGCAGAGTTGTGTTAGCCCAGTTAAACACATCCTGAATACTCATGCTGTCTGAGATGTCTTTGCTGAAGCTCTGTCGAATGTGCTGGGTCAGAAAGTAAGCATTGGGGTCCCTCTGGCCATATGCCACCAGGAGCAACATCCACATAAATCCCATATAGGCTGCATCACAAGCAAATCTTCTTACATTAACATCTCAAACAGCAATATGTTGCATTATTTGTTGGTATGTATCAAAGGGGTCCTCCTACCAAGAATCTCCCTTATGAGGGCAAAAACTTTCTGCTCTTTAATCATGTTGTTTCTCATCCGCTCGATGTCAGTGGGAGGTGGTGGCTGATAGAAACTGCATGTGCTGTCTCTTCTTGCAGCGCGCACAGCATCAGGATCATCTGAGAGAGGAACGCTGTACTGATGTGTTTTGTTTTTAAATTAAAAAGAAAAACAAAACATGGAAAGTGGAAAACTGGAAGAACGTACCAGTGTTTCCGAGACTGTCATCTATCTGAGGCTCTCCGTACTCCTCCTGGTCAACTTTCTTCAGAACGAGAGCAAAGAAAGCAGCAAAACCAAGAACCTGTGACAAAAGATTTTCAAGTTTAAATAATGATATGATCTGTGCATTATAAATACAGTATGCATGTAGTTTAGCTCTGAAAAGTATAGTAAAATTTTATGAAACACAAAAAAGCTTGGTTTAAACATCCCAATCTAACTTAATAAATTACAGTAAACATCTGTAAAGCTATCCATGTTATTTGTATATTCTGACAATAATAATGCAATGCTGCTCACCTTCAGGGGTTGAGTAATAAAGAGACTCTCAAAGAAGGAGACCATCATGGAGATAAGCCAGCTTATGGAGCGGTCTTTCCCGTATGTCAACCCATACATCATGGTGAAATATCCTGACACACCACTGGTTGCAATCACCAGTATCCATCCAACAAACACAAACCACCATGGCAGCCCGCCTTGACAGCACTTTTTGGCGGAGTCTCCGTTGATGCTTTCCTCTGGACTGGGGCAGCCATCGGTCGCTGCTCCATCCAGGCTGGATGAGGGAAGGTTGTACTCCAGAAGACCTTTCATTCCCTGAACTTGCCGCATGGCTCGGTTGTAGCTGTCTGGGTTTGGAAAACGAGAAGGTCCTAACAGACCCAGTTCCTTCTCAACATGACGCAGCTGCCTGTACAGGTACCTGCTGTTGTTGCTCTTCTTCTGAACATCGTCTGAGGTCTTCTCAAGGCTGCCACCCACACTGTTTTCTGTCCACGTAAAAATCAGCATTATTCAGCTATGATGTCAATATTTCAACAAAGAAATCAACAGTTCAACTCGTTCTCATCATTTGCTATAAAATAAACATATAGCTACTTTTCAAATTTAGAGGAATTGCATTTTCTTGCTAGATAATTTATCCGTCTCTCTTTGAGGTCATTGCATTATTCATTTTCTCTTTCAGAGTAACCCCTGTACATTGGCCATAGTCAATGTAAAGAATAATAATGATATAAAATACTGTATATATTTATAGATTTCAATAGCTTTATTTTTCTTAGTTTATTTACACATTTCCAATGTATTAAATGATCATTACATCAATTAATTCAATTATAATGTTTTTAAGTCTGGTGAATTGGACCAGCCAGTAAGAACTGGGAATACATGATATTGAGAGTGTTAAAGGTTATACTGCTTATTTACCTTGTAGATTGACAGCACCTAATCTGAGGATCATAGAGCGGTCCTTCTTGGAGCTGTCAGTGTAGAAGTCTCCAGCTGCCCGGTTCTGCTGCCTGATGATGTCCTCCACCAGAGACAGCAGAGTGTTGATGTCCACCTTCTGACCAGGCTGGAGCTCAAGGTCAGGCAGCGGACTCTTCATGGCCTTAGACAATGACTGAGCAATTCTCTTAATGTCCTGATGGAGAAACCATATCACACATGTTAGACATGTTAGACATGTTAAATAGAGGAAAGATGCTTGCTTCCCAATCACTGATAACATGTTTCCCCACCTTCATCACAGTGTCTGGTGTGATGTCCTTCAGCTCTTTCTGAGGGGAAGAAGTCTGTGAGGGAGAAACTCGGCCAGTCTTTCCCTGTTTAGAGGCGTCCGGTTTGGCGGCCCTCTCTCGAGGACGAGTGTTTCTGAAGATACTCACAATAAGGAGATTGATGGGAAACATGATGATTGAACTCTGAACTCCGATCATAACTTGTTGCCAGGTGAACTCGATGTGACCTGCAAAGTAAACCATTACTTTGATTTGAGTTTAACAGGATGTGATTAAAGGTCAGGTATTTTAATGAGACCAGATTGACTTATTCAAATACAAGAATCTACACCTACAAATACCATTTTATTAAAAACTGCAACACTGCAAAAGTTCAATGCAAAAATCCTTTAGAAACATTTTTTCTTGCTCGTGCTGCAAACCAGGAATAAATCACATTTTCTTTTTTATGTATGGTGGAAATTAGAGATGGATATTCAGAGGATTTGATCAGTCATTTAACAATATTCAACTGTATAATACATCAATGTGTTTTGTAACCTACCTAGGTCCATGGTCTGCTCAGAAGGGTCTGAAGGGATGCCCCAAAACATGATGCTCGTTAGCATGGTGCACAGTAGCAGGGAGAAACAGCAGGACACTCGCTGCACACGTGTGAAAGTGCTGCAAGGGGGCCGACTAATAACAGAGAACCAGATGTGGCCGTCACGGAAGTCCTTGGCTGTCTTCATGAAGAAAAGGTTACTAAAAGCATTGATAAAAAGGACATTTGGAGTCAGGACAAATAATAAATCAATAATGACGCGAATTTAAGTAGAATTCCTTGGTAATATTTTTTTTTTAATCGGATCAATAGTTGGCCTTACCTAAACCTCTTCAAATCCATTTCTGTTGCAACTGGGAAGACCTTGTCAAGAGTGCACTCTCCCACATCAACAGCCAACCAGGAGTTACACAGGAAGTGCCATTTCTGACCAGTCTCCAGATCCTGCACCATTACTTTGTTGACATACCTGAATGGAACATCATAATATTAGTATAAACTCAGGCATAATTTTGATTTAATCATAAGTCTTGCCCTCTACCCGTACCATGCAGGGTGTGCTCCTGAGTTGTCATGCCACAGCCGGATGCTCTGCAGATCTCCAAGGGAAAAGTGCGTTGTCAGCAAAAACATGTCCACCCCACCCCTCTCAAACACTGGCTTTTCAGTGTCTGTGAGGTGGTGCGGCTCACTTTCTCCCTCTGTGCCCAGCAGAGTTATCGTCACCTAAAATGAATGGTCAATCAAGATGGACAGAGATCGTCATCATCACACAGGTGTTGTTTCTGTGCTGAGCTTCACCTAAGCTCCAACAGGCATCACTGACCTGAGAGGAGGTGGCTGCACCATGTCGATGGCCTGTGCTGAAATTCAGCATATATCGATACTCAGCCAAGGGGTCATTATCCTCGAGCACTGTTATCTTGACCTACAAGTGAGGGTGAAGGTATCAAGGATAATATTTTTTCTTCACTGGTTAATTTATTGATGTAAAGTGAATGGTATATAACAAAGTATCAATGATAAATGAAGCAATGAAAGGCATTTAAATCATAGACCATGCCGGACATTATTCAAAAGATTAAGTTCTCTTTCATGCAAAAGCATATTCATAGCTTGAATGCCACTCAGTAGCCAAACAATCCTACACATGGCTGCTTCGCTTGCTTGGCCCACCTCTCCACAAACAAATTCAGTAGTCTCTGAGTGACTCAGGAAAATTTTTGAAAAATGACCTATCTTGCATTGTTAAATAAAGTGGAAAGAGTTTCGAAATCTGGCCCTTTATCTCAATCCTGTACCATAAAATGTTGTGCAATGTTGGATTGTTGTGATATCTCAAATGCAGAGTTTCCCATTAGGTATTCTGCTGCGGAAGTGAAACTTTGAAGATTTCATATTACATGTGTGAACAGTCAATTCTGAACTTCCTAAATGATTTGACATTTCAAATCAACAGTATAACGCGGGCTAAGTCATGTGAGAATTACCTTGGCTGAGTCCTGGATGTCTTTCCTGCGTGCCCACACAGCCACCAGGAGATACGCAGCAAAGATGGCCCCAACAAAACACACCACCACAGGATTATTAGTGAATGTAGCAAAAAGTTCTGCAGTGCGTGACACATCCACCAAGTTTGGCATGACAAAGAAAGAGCTGCCAAAAAGAGTTAAGTGGTTGCAGAGGCACTGAGTGACCAAAGGTGTGGTGAGCGGACCGACCTGTGGAAGAAAATAAGAAAAACATCAGGTTAAATTTCACAGCTCACTTTTCAAGAATGTATTGATGCAACCCCTGTGGATGTGTGCATGTTTTTTACCCACCCTGCAGCCATCTTCGCTCCAAGAAGACTCAGTTTCATTCCAGAATTTGCACTGAGCAGCAATTGAAATGACAGTGACAGTGGCATTGATGGATTTGACACCAGGCTCAACAATGGGCTTGATGACAAGGTAGTGCACTCCAACATCTCGTGTTCTGTGTTTGGGACTCAGCACCCAGGTATATTTTTCCTCTGTGTCAAAATGACAGATGTATTCATGCACAAAAACACACAAATCTAACAAATTCTCTAATTTTGATATTTATAAATATGTTTAATTTAGTTTATAGCTACACACTAGTCGCTACAGGGATCTGTGTACTGTCACATTATCATCAATAAATCAAAACACAAGTTTGAGCATCGCCACCGCACTTTGTCAGTAGAAACAATGTCATATTATCTTATTAGTTTTACCTCCTGTGGAATTCTGTAGAGGGATCTGAGTCTTGGCCACAAAATTGTCATTATCTGGATAATCTTTATATCCCAGGAGTATCATGAAGGAAATGTCTTCAGACGGCTCCATTTTCAGCACCAACGTTACATCCGGTGAAGGAATGTCAATTATTAATGTGCTGAAATTGGCAAGATCCAGGACTGTGCTGTTCTCCTGTCCGACATCAGGTCTCGGAAGGAGAATCTGAAATGTCATAAAACACATTATCCTTAACAACCTATGGTATCCAAAGTGAAATATAATTCTAAAAGCAAATATTACCTCTATCTCATCTGGTAGGTTCTCTACAGGGATGACAGTGCCGTCCATTCTGGTGAGAGAGACAGAGCCTACAGTTCCTGTGATGTTTTCCTCCTTCCAAGAATGTGGATTTCTCTCAAAACTCATCATCTAGAAGGGAGCAAACATAGAATAAAGTCAAATGTGACTCAGATGACTGTATTTAGTATTTTTATTTGTCAGATTTGAGATTGAATGTTTTGCGTTTCAATGCTACATATCCTGCTCGTGATTCTAAAAATTATAAGAATTGACCCAGGACAGCACAAATATTAGAGGTAAGGAAGCAGCAACTGCAACTGATTTGCAATTTGCAACTGATCCACATTATGATGACTGAACAGGTTTGCTGTTGCCTTTTGGATTTTAACAATTAGGAAAGGCATATAGTTTATACTGCCCACAAGCTGCATCAGTCTCCTTGTATTCATTTCACGTTTATTTCTTTTTTCGATTTCCCCTACACACACACACATACACACACTTACTCTGACATCCACTGCTTCCTCTGGAGATACAATATGAGCAGGCAGTGTGGGAAAGGAAAATCTGGAGGAGCTGTTCCTCTGTACATTTATATCCAGCATTTGCATGTTTTCTGGAGACACTCTGGAGGAAGCAGAATCAGATTTGAGTAATTTTAGCCAACTGTAGTTTTCTGTACTTGCACATGTTCTAACCACTATCATTGATCTCTTACCTGTTGACATACACACTGATCTGACCAGAATCAATGATGGCAGGGTCTCCATTCAGCTTTTTATTTTTCAGCATAGCACTTTGAACATTGTTTATCCCAGTGAGAAGAAAACCTGAGACTTTTTTCTGAAGGAAACATAATTTATCTTTTTTGATAACGACTATGGAGACTGAGGCAAGACAGATCTAACAATAGCAGTGATTTTCTATATCCTTACATTTGATGAAACGATCAAAATATTACTGGCTGCTTCAACTATTGGTGTAGCTGCTTGTACAACTTCTCCATCATCCCCACTGTCCACATCAACACTGAGAGTATTGAGAGAGGAGCTCAGATCTACCAACAATGAACCAGCTTCTTCCTGGAGAGGAAATAAAGCATCAGAAAACATTAGTGTTGATCTGTGTACAACTTTCAAAAGAGCTAATGATCATGGTTTATACTAAGAGGGTCACATTTTATATGTTTTTTGAGAAGGGCAAGTGAAGAGTCCGCGTGTTGCCACTAGGTGGCACTATTACTACAGCTGAATTTTGACATGTAGATATCTTCAGGGTAGGACTCTTATCCAACACAAGAGGTTTGATGAAGACTTGAACGGTGGATTGTGGAGTTATAACAACTTCCTGTTAATTTGTGAAACAATGAAATTTACTGTCACCATGCCAGATAATCATAAAAGTCTAAGCACCTGTTCCCCTCCCTTGGGCCCACCTGTCAACAATATTTCATCGATATTCGTTCAAAACGTTTTGTGTTATCCTGGTCACAAACACACACACCTGACCGCCACACCCAACTACACACCTGCTCTTTTGTCACAGTCTGATTCCACTCTCTCCTTGGCAGCAATGCAAATATTTAACCAGCCAATGTACTTTGAAACTCTGCCAGTTCATCTTAGTTGCTTTGTTAGTTGACTTTGCTTTTGTGCTCGTGTTTAAATGTCTGTTACCTGTCTACTTGCAAGCCATTTAAAAAAAACAAAAAACAGTGATGTCATTCTGCTGCCTCCATTGTTATGCATTTTGCCCCAACTCCTTTTGCATACCACAATCAGGCTTGAGAAAAAGAACTGGCTAGTGAGATGGTTAAATATGTGCCCTGTGGCATTGCAGCAAGAAGGATCTGGATTCAAATCTGGGGTCTTTCTGTGTGGAGTTTGCATGATCATGTCTGTGTGAGTGAATTGGTAACTCTACATTGTCCATAGGAATGACTACTTGTCTACTTGTCTGTCCTGTGATGAACTGGTGACTTGCACAGGGGGTCTACCCCTCCTGCCCCCCAGCATCAGCTGGGACAGGCTCAAGCCCCTTCTGACCCCGCAAAGGGTAAACGGTTATAGAAAATGTATGGATAGAATATGTGCAGGGCTGGCGAGGGAGAGTGGAATCAGGTGACAAAGTGCAAAGCAGATGAGGGAATTAGGAACTGTGCATTTGGATGTGACATCAGGTGATGGGGAATGAAGGGACAGTCCGAGGACATGGTGGACAAAAGGAGAATGGCAGTGGATGTGTTTGACGACATGGGAATGCCTTGGAGGGAAGGACAGAGGGACAGAATGTGACGGTCTCTCCCATTTTCTTACATGTCTTCACATCTAACTTATACTGCATATTGTATTATACCTGAGCAGTGGGACTGAGCTCATCTGTGCGTTGGGTGAGTCCGGCCACAGCTCTGGCCGTCACTTCCACTTCCTGAGTTGTGTTGCTGGGTGAGTCCAGCAGAACTGTGGCCATTTGCATCAACATCTGCTCTCTGAGCTGAGAGAGGAGAAAGTGCTGACTTAACATCACACTCCTCTAAGCCCTAGTATTAAGCCTCACAAACACTATTCTGTTACCTTGGTCCTTGCATCCTTCTGATCTTCGCCGGCCTCTGTATTCAGCATATCAGAAACTGAAGTAAATATTTGTCCGAGAGCCTCACCTGAGAGCAGACCCTGCTGCTCTAAGTGACTCACAGTGTCCTCCACGGCAGATTGGAGAGCCTCCACAGAGGTGCTGGAGCTGCTTTTCCGCACCTTGAGGAACAGGTCAGTCAGTCACTCTGAATTATTTAAGCACGTTTACAGGCAAAACATGGTTTTAAAGCTAGACTTTCTCTAATCCTTCCTCTTGATCTGAGATACAGTGGATGGCAAACCTGAGTTGAGGCGGTTGTGGTGACTTTTTCATGTTCATTTTTCACAGTCACCACAACCGATAAGCTGTAGTTGTTGCTCTCATCTCCGAGAGGCAGGTATACAGATTTCACCTCACCTGCATTACTGCAGCGTAGATGTTTGCCTTAAAGATAAAAGAGATCATTTAGTAAAACTGTATTTATTTAACTGTATTGATGCAATAATTGCCAAAGTTTTAGAATTAAGCACAGGCACTCATTTCTAGGGATATTTTTTTCAGAGGTCAGTCAACTTTCTCCCTTCAGCATGTGTCTCGTGTCAAACATGAACATCCATAATTCTGCATATGAAGGTCAAACATCCAAATGAAGTAACCATCATCCAAACTCATTTTTGAGTCGAGGGAGGTTGTAAATAGCAGTCTTACTAAACAAATTAAAAAAATTGTAACATATAATATATATATAGCAATTAACCAATATAAATTATATGGCAACATGTCTGCCTCAGATAATGTAGCAACCTGTTGTCATTTCAGCCTCAACTCTGTCTGTTTTTTGTTTTTTTTAAGGAAAACAATCAAGAGACAATAGTGCACATTCTCACCTGTATCTGTTTGGAAGCAATAAACACAACCCGTAGAGCAGAAAGGACTTTCTTTGCAGGTAATGTCAAAAGCATCGAGGACTGTTCCTGATGGTGGTGAGATGCTACATGAGGGAGGACTGGGGTCTGTGGGTGCATCAGTTGCAGCTGGTTCACTTGGCTCAGGGCCTGGTATTGGAAAAGTGTACTTGGCAAAACCTGGCTGCTTTTTGCCTGTAAAAAAAAAAAAAGATATCATTTTGATATATCAATAAATCAATTTAGCAGCCTCTTTTAAGATAAAAAGAGGAAAAACTGTATCTTAGTTTAAACAAAATAATGTTAATTTATGTAAAATTATGATTAACTATGGGATGTAAACGCACCATAAGCAATCACTGTGATGTTGTGCAATGTGTCCCTTGAAACTTTCAGATGTTGGCTATGTACAACATATTCGGTGTTGCCATCCTGCTTCTCAATAAGTGGCCTTCTTCTAGCTCTGGAGGGACATTTATTGAGGTCATCCTGAGAAAAGATCATACTTGATAATTGTTGGACACCTCTGTTGGACACACCACACATTCATCTCTCATGCCGCAGTTTAAAATCTATTTAAATGCTGATTTACCGTTGAAGGTTTGGGATCCTCAATGTTCCAAACTACATCTGGGCAAGTTGTCACACAGCTCAATCTTAGCTTTACATTGCTGTTCACATTTATCGAAGCACAATCATCACACCTGCAAGAATAAAAGTAAAAATATAACTGTAACCAATTCAAGCTATGCATACGTCCAACTGTGGTCTGTCAAAACCTGCCAACCAATCAGTATAATCATTTTGAGTATATTTGATCATGAATGGAAAATGGTTGACTTTTACCTGATGGTGATGTCTGTGAATTCCTTTGGAGCAACAGTGATGCACTTTGAAGCTGAAGCAAGTTTAACCCATTTTCTAAACCAGGTTTTTCTCCTCACAGTGAGAGCGTAATCGTAGATATCGAAGGGATCTGGAAGGCAGTCTTTTTCAATAACATGAGTCTCATCATTTGTTCCGTTTGTGCATTTGCATTTTCCTCCTGTTTGGAAAGAAGTGAAGGCGGAACTTTAAATAGAGATTGCGTCATATAAAGACAGAGAGACGCAGTGTCAATACAGCATATTTAGAGGACGGACAAAATAATAAGAATGCACTGCAAGTCAGTAGAAAAGAACCAAATAACAATCTTAGAGACTTCCGTCCAACTGAGTCAACACCTGTCTGACACAGTTAGTGTATTTATGTGCCCTACTGTCCCAGCTATGTTCAGGTTTTCGTAGGTTCTGTCTTTGTTGTTAACATGTTACCATCATATCCTGGCTTCAGAAATCTGGATGAGCCCTCGTCCAGAATATGCTAACTGGATTAAGCTGATAGAGACCAGAAAACTATGAAACCAGAGGACAGAAATGAAAGTTGGACACTTGTGGGGATGGATTGCATCGCCTCTCTCCCTTAATCAGATGGAGAAACCAAGTCCAACTGTTTGAAAAATACAGCCAGTAACGGGGGTCATCTTCAACTGCAGAGAGAACTCAGTTGGTACAGAATAACAGAGATGGCTGCATGGGTAGGAATCAAATCATGTGTGCAAGGAGCTCAATAATGTTCAATGTTTATCAATGATAATTTATTGAACATGATAAACAGTGCATTCAGTACTTACTACATTTCCATTCAAATGCTAGTCCTTTGCTGGGTAATGATTCCATTCCAGTTAAACTCAGAGTGACATTCTGATTGTAGTCAACCAAAGTGTCTGGATTAGCAATTATTTTCAAGCCACCGGAGTCATCGACACTCACATTACCGGTCTGTGGATGAAAACAAAATTAGTGCTGCAACAGAAACAAATCCTCAGGTGAAACAAATTTGTCCACAGATCACGAATGTTCAACGCTAATCCTCTACATACTGTGTCTCCGTATTCATCGACTGACTGGTCAGAGAAATTCTGGCAAGCCTGAAGTATATTCTCTAGGTCCACGTCCACATCAGAGCCAGTGAGGGCATTCGTGGCTCGTACCTTCACCTCCAACAGTCCTTTAACAAAACACTTTGTATTTAAGAGCACTGAGCACTTGTAGAGGTGACATTCCATTTAATTACAGTATGGCTTTAGCTGCAAATACCTTCGAGTGGGCTGGAGAATGTATAAGCTTGTAAGCTACCATTTAGCATGTCTCTGGTCTCGGAGAGAGTGTCCCTGGCTCCAGTCAGAGTGAAGAGTAGCTCCACAGGGGCTCCGTGCGCCAATGAAACACCAATGATAAGGTCGGTAGAGTCTGGACAATGGTCTCCCTCTGTCACTGTGGCCTGCAGGCCTTCGACAGGCTCCAGCAGACACAGCTCCAGACCAGTGGACACTGTGGGGGCTGTGACTCTGTTGGAGGCGGCTAGAGTCAGGTTGTGGCAGCCATGTCCAAGGTTCTCCATCATGCTTACACTCAGTGTGATGTTGTGGGGTGTGATGCCTCTGTCCACGGACAAGTTTGCAATCAAATGGTCTTCATGTTGAATTGTGTATGACACATTGGTACCTATTTTAGAAAGGGCAGGAATGATATTAGTGTGTATCCTTTGAGAAGTGGTTTATTGGAAGCATTCATCCCCTACAGTGTTGTGACCGACTCACCTGTTTCTACCATAACCTGGATCTGAACAGGGCCACCATGCATTGCATTGCATTTAGTGCTATTTGTTGATATATTCTTGCTATAGCACTTAATGGCATCAAAACCTCCAACAGGCTCTTGAATAGTTATGGCCTTTTGCACTGTGACATGCCAGTCACTGGTAGTGCACTCCACTCCAACCATAAAAACACCAGGACGGCTGAATTTGTGCATCACAGTGCTCTCCATCCTGTAAGTTAAGTTACATAAATAAGGTTAATGAACATAAACCTATGCATCAATCTGTTATTTCAGGCTGCATGCAGTCTCTCTCACTCTACTGGGCTGTATGAATCAATAGTGTGGCCATCTCCTGCATTCATTGTGCATGTGAGGTTTCCCTGAAAAGGATGGAGGAGCCACTTGACAGTGATGGTGACATTATCAAACACGGCCGCCAGCTTGCTCATCAGCAGGTGGAGTCCTGAGAGGAAACCATATCATCAAATTGAATTTATTTTCCACGTTACAATAAATATAACAGTTCAAATAAGTTCACTTAATCATTAATTTTATCTGCTTGAAATGCTGCGTAGCTCTGCTGGTATAGTAGATTAAAAGAGAAATGCAAGAAATTTGGTGGAGTCATGGAAAGAGGAACAAAATACATGCACTATACAGTCTGAGGGTCACAACATCGACAAAACTTGTCAAACTCAAAACTAGCTGCAAACTACACATACCCTGTATGAACACACTCTGTGAGGTAATAAAACAATAAACATATTTATATGGCTTAAGTTACATTGTTCACACCTCTCCCTAAAAAAATGATCTTAAGTATTATTTGAAAAAGAAAAGGTCTGTGTATGGTGGATTTTAACAGAACAGATCTGACCATGTCTGCAGTGGAACTCTACAGACAGGTAACTTCCCAGTACAGGACATGGTTCGCCGAAAGAGCTCAGATCCAGTGGAACCTGGCAAGCCTGCAGTCCATGGCAATGCGCTGGAACGACAAGTCAAAGAAACATTGTTCAATTTTCATCTATTTAAATTGAAAGACTTTTGCCTGTGTTTCTATAACCTTCCAATGAGTGGATCTAGTGAATCATTATATTTATTATAAGGACACTGCATTTTGTAGATGTCTTTATAGGTCGACCAATCCTATTTATCATTGTAATATTTCATGAAACTAATTTATTAATCTTATGATGATTTTAGCATTGATGCACTAATGTTAGCACTTTATCATCGTTTGGCTTGTATGACCTGAAGTCCAGCTTGTGACTGCTGCCCATGACTTCAGTGCCCCCCTATACCCCATTTATGCACCCCTTTAAGTCTTATGTATCTTGCTGTATTGTCTTGTCATCTTGTTTTTATGTCTTGCTGCACAATAAATTGCCCTTCTGGGACAAAAGCAGTTTAAATTGAAGTTGAGTTGAAGTGATAGCTCTTTAAAAGTGTATTCACAATAATGCGAAAACCTCGCTGAGTAATCACATGACCTCCTGCAGCATAACTAATCCTACACTGATATGAATGTGAACATATATTTAACCCAAAGCATCTATTCAGCTCTTTTGAGGGGATTTGCCTTACATCTTTTGCTGGAGGTGTAATCCTTTTGTCTGCAACCACAGGGCAATCATGTCCTTTTGTCTGACACTAAGCATAGTTTGTGGTTATTTTAACCGGTGTCATATGACCCTTTTGTTACAGCAGCTTTAGCAAACCCAAATATGTTCCTACAGATTTGACTGTAAATACAAATATGCCTTTAAACAAAATATTCCATCATTTATACCAAGTAAAGGAGGTGTAATCAGATCAATTATGCATGTATTTTTCTAGTTTTCTATGATTGCCACTATTATGTTTGCATAATTTTTTTTTTACTATTCTCTAGATTTTACATTTCATATCAATGAAAAAAAAACACTTCATATTACCTGTTACAGAATCCATCACATCTATCCAGCTGCACTCCTCCTGGGAGGATGTGGGTGAGGCTGGAAGTTTGGATCGGCAGTAGTGAATTGTTTTTCGGCCATAGAAGCTGTCATCTATCTCTATAACTTCACCAGAACCGCATTGAAGAGTTGCATTTTGGCCATCACATGCGATAGATCTCCCAGAATCTGAGGAGAAATATCAAGAATTCAATAAGAGGAGCGAACACAATATACAGTACCTTTGATGCTATGTGTTGATTTATTCAGGAGTATATACCAAACTGGCAGATAAAGTTGAGTTCCTGGGTACAGTTGCCCGTGGCTTCCCATTGGAAGCCTGAATGTCTCAGGATATGTCCACAGGCTGCTTGTGCGTCTGGCATGTTCACCCAGTTACTATAGCTGACATCTGAGCCATCCAGCCATGCAAGGGAACCTAAGAAAAGGACACAAAAATGCAGCATTTAGTTTGAT
This sequence comes from Chaunax sp. Z400, assembly GCA_037577475.1. Lineage (NCBI taxonomy): Eukaryota > Metazoa > Chordata > Actinopteri > Lophiiformes > Chaunacidae > Chaunax > Chaunax sp. Z400. The sequence goes on from CM075184.1 coordinate 17,357,180, forward strand.
CTGATTTCTATTTTGAATTCCGCTACTCAAGAAAAATTCCACAGTTGATAATATCACTACAAATGTTAAGACAAGACTGTTCTCAGTATTTTTCTCCGAGTAAATTAATCTGTTAAAAATACAATTTACTGATCATAAAACAGCAAAGCAACAGACAAACAAAGCAATTGAGCTGGTGACAGGTTGAATGAATGACAAAGACTCATTCTCTGCAAAGGGGTAATAAAGACAAATTTGTAAATCAGGCTACTTGACGGCGGGCCTATTGAAACATTGTTAAACCAAATGACAAATATCTCTCATTACACCTGCTGCTTGAGGGAGATATCGAAAGGCGCCAGTCCTCTAACAAACATCGGTAAACAAGCAAATAACAGATCTCTACAATGGACATGCAAGCTGCCCAATGAGATAGCAGCTGAGGCAGTAATCTTCATTTATGACATTCTTTGCCCATTCTTTAGATAGAATCGCTGACAACAGATTTATCACAAAAGGTCTTAGTTACTGAAATTGTACGTTTCAAAGAAATACATCCTTTTATGAATATTAATTATAGCACTCTATTCCAGCCTGCCTGTATCATAGTACTCAAATACAAATAAACTCACTAAAATCTAGCCATTAGAAGTCATACAGTGCCTACGGCCCACGGCTCGCTCACCCTCTGTGGCAGCAGAGTCGAGTGTGAGGTTTGGAGCTGCAGGTGCCAGGCCGAGCCACCAGTCCCTCCCCGGCTCCAGGTGCCTCTGAAGGAACTGCTGTGTTTCATCATTCAGGATGAAGGCCAGGTGCCCTCCGCCTCGCTCACACCACCCCTGGGCTCTGAGGAAGGATTGCTGCAGATCCACAAACTCGTAGCAAGAGCCATCAAAATCCTCCTGGTGCTCTGGGCAGGAGAGAGTCTCCGTATCCTCCTCAGCATCACAAGCACCACTGAGCAAGAGAACCATCACAAATGTGAACGAGGTGAAAGTGTTGCTTTCCATCTCTGCACCTGTAGACTATTGAGAGTCTCTGGTAGCATCGTGTCTTTAAAGGGCACTGACGTCAGCAACTCTGACACTCGTCAGCTCTTTAGGATTATTTTTAACGTTAGGGTGGCTTCCTAGATCCTTGTTCAGCTTTGTGTTGTGACCATAATTCTTGTGCTCACGCAACGCTCAGGCCTGTGGTGAAAAGGCAGCAAAGCCCACTAATTGCTCCTCCGCTTCCATTAATATAGGAGTCCACAACCTGCAGAGTGAGATAAGCTTCTCTTTCAGACCTTCTCCTACAATGAAAATGTCAATCTGAACTGTGAAAGGGCCTAGAAGCTTTGACTGTCCTATGGATCTGTTGTTTTTCAGACTGATATGGAAGGTTGCAATAAAAAAAACATTAAAGTTAAATGGTGGTAGCCTTTACTTTTACACAGGGGTTACCTCCCTAACTAAATATTATATAATTATTTGTCAAAATGTCATCAGCACATGTGTAGTGCATCTCATTTGGGTGTGCCATCTCAAGGGTGTTCACTTTTTTCACCAAAGAAATTTTGACATGTATAAGTACAGGTATAAATAATCAAATTAACCATGGCTGAATTTCATTAAGCTGCTGCAGTTTCAGGGTCCTGGTATTGTGAAAAACTGGCTCACTGTCACATTCTCATGGCTTACTGGGACACATGAATAGAACAGGACCATTGTTCATGCTATCAGTAACACCTGTGCGCTTCATACTAAATTGCAAGTTGTTGTAAATTGTAAATGCCTGCTTTAAAAGAAGATCTATTGGCTCAGAGGCTGGACAATTTGTATACATTGCATACAAAGGCATATTTTGTATATTTTGACTCCAGTCTGGACCTAAATGTTGTATATTCATCATATAATAAATGTGACAAGTTTCTAAAAGGAAATGTAATTCATAGAAGGTCATGTCAGCTTAGTGTATTGTCGGGTGTGATCCCTTGTCGCCAGACAAGTTTGCAACCAAATTGTCTTCATGTTGAATTGTGTAAGAAACACGTACCCCTAATTAAAAAAGGGGGAATGTTATTAGTTTACATTTTTGAGAAGTGGTTTTATGGAATTATCCCCTACAGTGTTTAACTGGATCTGAAGAGGCCCTTGTACTGCATTGTATTTTGTGCTATTTGTTGACATATTCCTACTATAGCACTAAATGACACACAACTTATTATTACTATTATAGTTATTATTGAAGAGGAACAAATGACAGCAATGCACGTTTTTTGGGGGGAATTGTGATTCATTGTCGATCTAACAGGGTTTAGAAAAAGCACCTTTCTTTCCCAGTCACCATTATATTTCACACATTTCATTTTTTCTTTATTGATTAATTTGCCATAATTTTGTGTTTCATAATATGAAATACAATATATAAAAAATGGATTTTTTTATGGCTCAGAATTACGCGCTGTATATGAAACATGAAAAAATACACATATGATTAACATTTCATTGAACAAAAAACTCCCTGATCAATCCAGTGTCATATAAGGAAGTAGTGCAGTGCAGAGCATCATATTCTATAGAGGATCTTTGGTGATGTCTAGGAGAGTCACGTGACTCCAGGGAGTCTTGGGAACCGGGAAGTATTCTGTGTACCTGTGTAAAGTCCACGCGTTTATGTGTCGTATGCCAAGCTAAGGCAATAAAGGTCTTTGAGAAACACTAAGCCTCCATCCCTGTCATCTACATCCAGTATTTCTTTTTAGTGGACATATAGGCTTGTTTTATATTTCTGATGCATGCTATGCATTTTTTTTTTACACCATGCTCTTTGTTTTAATCACAACAGAAGACACAACCACAAGTACCCGTATGCGTGACGTCATATCAGTGAGACGAAGCTGTCAGAGGACACAACTTTTTTGTGAATTTAATCAACGTCCTATGATTAAATTGACGCCATCATCCTCACAATGTTGGCTTTTAGACACAGCTGGACCGGCTCTATGATATCTGCTCTCCGGGTTCTTCGCAGTAACCAAGTAAATAGACTTTATTACTCCTTACACTGCAGAGCAAACAGTCGGTCTGTGAGGGTAACAGCGGTTCGTTTCTGCTCGTTTTTGCCTTCGTAGGTTGTTGTTTCTGGACATGTGCAGAGATGTTTGTCCACAGAAACAGACGGAGAGGTCCGCATCGCAAAGATACTGAAGGAGAAGTTTCCGTTAGCCTCGTCACTTAAAGTTGTGGATATATCAGGTAAACACATACTGTACCTATTTAGCAGACTTGGGTGCAATGGGGCAAAGTAGAGAAGGCGCGTCAAATAATTTAAGTACTCGCGAGGTCCTTGTGTGTTTTATTCTGGGTCAGGGGAGGGGCATACAACTTCGAATTTTGATGTGTTTTTTAAATATTTTTTCATCTCAAAATAGATATTGTACCGGTGTATGGTGACGAGACTCACTTAACTCATATCTTTAATATATATATATATATATATATATATATATATATATATATATATATATATATATATACACACACAGCGTGCGTCCTATGGGTTACCGCTGTCATGTCATGTGATGACACCTAAAAGTAATTTTTATAAGACGCAATGACATGTAAAGTCAATGCAAAATGTCATTTACAGAAGACAAGGCCAAATGTTGGTGTTACTAGCGTGAATGACTCAAGTAAACTCCAATGATCCCACAGTGACAATTGTGCGAGTAAAGCAAGGCCAAAACTTGCTTTGCCTTCGGTGTGAGCGACAATAAGAGGTTAAAAAGGTTGGAGGAAGTTTCGCCTCTCATCCATGAAGCCTCATCAGTTCTAACTGACTGACCCCAGCCACCCCCTTCCTCTGATGGATAACGAACAGTCCCTATAGAGGCAAGTGGTGGGGATTGACACTTCAAGATGACGCCACATCCATTCTGGATGCAGAAACTAAAGCCTAAACTAGAGAAATGTATCTTAAGATGGACAGCAAGTCATAGTATACTACTGTACTCTATACTACTGTATTCCATGTGAGATGCATCTAAAGTATAGACATCATATTAATTATCTAGTGTACACTTGGGAAGTGACTGTGTTGTTTTTGTGATCCTGTGCTGCCTTTCAGGTGGTTGTGGGGCCATGTATGAGGTTCATATAGAATCCAGTGAGTTCAAAGGAAAAAGGACGATTCAGCAACACCAGTTAGTCAATCAGGTAAATCATACTAACAATCAGCTCAGCATATTACCTGTGGCACTATGAAATAGGCCTCAAGGGTAGTTCAAAAGCTGTGCTATGTTCTATATTTATCTGCCGATCATGCTTGTTAGTGATTATCCCCTTAACTTTGGTGCCATGTTTATTTAACCTTTTTAGATGTTTATCCTTGTATTAGTTTAGTTTTACTCATTAACATGTTGTATTTTGTCCTCCACAGGCACTCAAGGAGGAAATTCAAGGAATGCATGGACTGCGAATATTTACTGATGTTCCAAAGCATTAAAGTACTTCCACTGTTGACCAACAAAATTTTCCTCTGCGCATCCTATCTATTATGAATGTACAGTTTTAAGGAGGATATTGTGTGGTAAATGAATTTTGTGGTAATTGTTCATTTGCCAGTGGCAGAAATGGAAAGGGACATTTTCTGAGGGGTTACACAACAATGTGAGATGTGCTAGAAAAGCAAGATTACTCCAAGTTGTCCTTTAAAGTAAAAAAGTGAGATGTCTTCTTCTCGGGATGGTGTATGAAACCAGTGAAGGCTATAATATGTAGAAAATGACTTGGTAAAATACTAGTAAAAGTCAAGTCATGTAGGTTTCATCCCAATTCGGGGCCTTCTCTGGGTTGAGGATGATGATCCTGGTGTATCGATAAGCACTTGAAGATGTTATGAATACAACCACTTTAAAATCACTGGCTAGTCCAGAACTGTGACGTCATTCTCATTCATTCATTGCCCCTGATCGTGGCATTCTAGCAGATGTTTTTAAAGGAGTGGGATACTTTAGCAAGGGAGCGGTCAGTTAGGATTAGATGGATAAAGCCATTGTGGCCGTATCACTAAAAACTGTGTTTTCAGACTGACAAAATTAATCAAGGATGTCCCAACTCGTTGAGCTGAGTATTATCACAAAACCTGTCCTATATATGGATGTACAACTAAACTTAAAAAACAGGAAAGGTTTTTTCTTTAAATCCCTTGAGTGTCCATGGATGGACCTTGTATGAATACTACCTCTACATTGATATGCAAGTTGCTGTGGTGGCTTTGGGAGAGCAGGGACAATTTGCAACCAATCCAAAAAAATTTAAACTATTAATGGTAGAGCCTCAACAGTAGTTAGTTTACCCAACAACTCCTCCCAGCAGTTCTTTAGCTGTTGATCTCAGACAAAGCCTTAAGGAAACATCAAGTAAGTGCATGAAACCGTGACTGAAATATCAGCCAGGCTGACTGTGTGTTGATTTAGTACCAGCAGATATAATGCATCACTATGTCTTGGCCAAGAAATTGCAAGAAACTTAAGCATACAAGTACTAAAGATTTGTATGTTTGATCTAATACAAAATGTCATATACAATACATCATTGTCATGTTTATTTTTCTTATCAAAAATGTATAAATATCAGCATCAGTTTCAAAATTCTAATATAGATCAGGTTCCGAGCATGTAGGGATGTTAGTAGATGGGACCTGCAGCGTCACAAAACCACTACATCTGAAAGTTTGCATTTGCTTGGTGAAGCTCTGGGGCTGCTTTGCTTCCTTGGGCCCTGGAAAACTGCAACATGTAGATGGTGAGATGTATTTCATCAAGTATCGGGAAATCCTATGAGAAAATGTCTCGCCATCTGTGAGGAACCTGAAGCTTTTGACATCGCTGGTCATTCCAAAAGGACAATGATCTCAAGCAGACCTCAAAGTCCACCAAGGTCTGTTTTCAGAAGAAGTCCTGGATCATTCTAGAGTGGCCGTCACAGTTGCCTGACTTGAATCCCATAGGAAATCATGATGATGAAGGTGGTTGCAGCACATAAACTCAGCAATATTACAGAAATGGAGGCCTTTGCCCATGAGGAATTGGCTACGATGATGCCGTCTGACTGCATTGAGATGAAGGAGTGAAAGGTGGACTGTATCACATCTGTAGAAACATGAGGAAGAAACACTCACATTATGATTGGGGCTGGATCAGACAGTAAGTTTCTTACTCACTGACTTCATGTCTCAGAAACATAAAACATGAGGACAAACACCTCACAGTTTGCTGGTTAACTTTGAAGGAAAGAGGGACAGTTGAACAGTCAGTTCTATGTAAACAGCCCCATCGGGTGGCCTCTTTATGTTACTTCACCCAGAAACCAGCAATCGGTGATCACAAGCTTCATGTCAGCTACTGTAAAATCCATATCTGTTCATTCTTATGTTGTCTTTTGGTGTTCTTTGTATGACATTAAATCTGACCACGTTACTGTAAAAACTTATGTTTCACTTTGGAGTCTGTGTGTTTGTCAAACTTGATCAAAATAGAAATAGACATACTACATCCTACGTCAAAATATGACATTAAAGATACATGCCAGTGAAGAGGATGCTTAAAGTAACTTTGGCTTTTCAAATCACATTATATTATATTATATTATATTATATTATATTATATTATATTATATTATATTATGTCATATACTATATCATATTATATTATATTATATCATATTATATTATATATATATATATAATATATATATATATATATATATTCGCAGTCTCATCCAAATTGCATCATAAGTCACAAACATGGGAATCCATCCCATCGTAAGCTTCCCTCCACATGACATATATGCAACATCTCTATAGTTACATAGTTCCTACCCTCATCTATGGTCTTCCGGGCATGTCCAACTGGGAGGAGACCCCGGGGTAGACCCAGGACGCTCTGGAGGGATTACATGGCTGTCTTAGGAACACCTTGGGGTACCCTCTGAAGACCTGGAGGAGGTGGCTGGGGAGAGGGAGGTTTGGGCTTCTCTGCTGAGACTGATGCCCCCTCGACCTGGACCGGATAGACAGAAGAAAATGGATGGACGGATAGTTACAAGTTGTATTTGAGGCTCCACCACAAAAAAAAAGAAAGTAAAAAAAAAAAAGACAAGCGACAGGACAGAGACACTTGTCCACTTTCATCATCCACTTATTACACAGTCTCCACTCATTGCACATCCACACTGACCACTTTAATCTATATTTATTTTATTTATTTATTCTATTTTATTTTATTTTTTTCTGGAGATTGGACTCTTTCTTCATATTTATCTGTATTACATATCTATATATAAATGTCAATGTGTAGGCCTACTCTATTTTTCAATTCTGTTTTTGTCTGTTGGAGATGCTGTAACCACCGAATTTCCCCATGGGGATTAATAAAGTATCTATCTATCTATCTATCTATCTATCTATCTATCTATCTATCTATCTATCTATTAATCTTAAGTCATTCTTGTGTGCATGAATGTATGTCCAACATTCGTTCTGCCTTTTGCGCTTATCTGTTCTTTTAGCTGCTAAATGCTTCACAATGCCAACAGTCTCTGCCTGCTGTTCGGTGCTGAGCATATATACACTGTAACCTCCAGTAGGTTTATCAAAGCTTTTGGTGTCAAATTCCTTGTATATGTACACACACTTGGTCAATAAAGCTGAATCTGAGTCTTTGTTTAATTGAAAACAGCTGTCTGCTGCTTCTGGTGAGACTGATGTCTCATGACTTGAGAATTCAATTTTGTATCATTAATGACCATCACTAAAAATTGTTAAAGCTTTTTATTATTGTTTGGGTGGATGGGGGGTAGGTTCCTGTCGGGGTTGCCATGGAAGCCAAAAAGGGTGTTTCTAATGACTGGTCATTTTTGACCAGGAACACCAAGGATGTACACAGTTCAATTTGATAAAAACTCGCACAATTTATATTGTGTGTTTAGATACATGTGTGAACAAGGTCATGGAACCTTAAGACAAACAGATGAAATTTTAACCACGTGTTTTCGAGAGAAAACACGTCCGATTTGACCGGAACACAACAGAAGGGTTAAAGTTTTGTCCACACTTCACCAGAAGATGGTGCACTTCTTACTTTTGCCCACTGGCGGTCATGAATTACATTACAGATCCTTGAAATGGCAAACATAAGTTGAATTAATCACTATCTGTGACTATACTAAAAAAAATTAATCAAAAAAACATTATTCAGAAATGAAATTCTGCATGAATTAATAAAACTGGAGCCGGTGATCGGGGAGGATCGCCCTCCATGCAATACCTGTTTGTGCACAGGCTGCACGCCACATCATTCTGAGCCCAGAGTAGGAGCGGAGAGACACAGCAGCACGTCTCCGACATGGCTAAAGAAGGAGCAGATATGGCAGAGGAAACTGAGTACATGATAGACAAAAATGTGGGCAAAGATACGGAAAACGTCGAAACATCCAGCGATGGCAAAGAAATGCGAGCGGTGATACTGGCAGGTTTTGGAGGTCTGAACAAACTCAGGGTAACCAAGAAGGCAATGCCCGAGCTTCAGGATGGTGAAGTGAAGATCCGCGTCAAAGCATGGTAAATATGAAAACAGCAGAGAAACATTTTACGTGCAAATTCAAACACATTCAAATGGATTCCCACGTTACTCTTACGATTGCGCACTGAACGACACATCTTTTTTTTTTTTAAAAATGTTCCTATAAAGCCACAGGTCTCTTCAAGTGCAAGATCTTGGCTGCATGACTGGAGCCCATTCACAATGAGCAAAATCAAGTATTGTTATACAAGCCGGCATTCCTCAGTCAGATCCAGGCATTGAAAAATCAGATTTTCTATTTAAGAACTGATGACTTTACATGGTATTGATTAGCTCCTTATTGCAGACAATTTCAGCTGCACCAGTGGCAGCTGTTTGCAAACTCAAAGAAAAGAAAATAGTGTATTATTGACTCATTAAGGATAATAAAGAAATGAATAGCGCATGGGGAATTCCCTAAATGTCATAACAATTTTTTAATAGCTGTGAGTTCAGAGACATGATTTCCTTTTTCATCCAGATCCTTGTTGTTCTTTGTTGCAGTGGTTTGAATTTCCTGGATTTGATGGTACGTCAGGGCACTATTGATAATCCTCCGAAACCTCCTCTTGTCCCTGGGTTTGAATGCTCTGGAATAGTTGAGTCAGTGGGTAAAAACACAACCGGATTTGAGGTAAGTGTAATTAAGGAAGTCTGTAAGGCTGTAATGTATAAATGAATACTGTCATAACTGTGTCTAACATTGAAATACTCATTTAACTTAATAACATAATAGCGCTCAGTGCTTGTTTCGCATTCGTGTTTCCTTGTTTTCTAGCTACCCTTAACACGTTTCTTTCAGATAGGAGACAGAGTTATGGCTTTTGTGAATTACAATGCCTGGGCAGAGGTTGTTTGCACACCAGTGGATTTTGTCTACAAGATGCCAGATGAAATGACTTTTGCTGAGGCTGCAGCATTCTCCATGAACTTTGTGGCTGCCTATTTGATGCTCTTTGAGGTTGCCAATCTTCGAGAGGGGATGTCAGTGTTGGTTCACTCAGCAGGTGGTGGTGTAGTGAGTGCATTTCTTATCTGACAATTACACAACCACAAAACCAGGCCATCAGTTATAACTCTCATCAAAAGTGATGACTTCATACCAATAAACGAAACAAGCTGTTTGTGTGCTATTACTTTATTACTGTTGTTTATGTCACAGTGCAAAAGGGAAATATAGATGACTCGTTAAATTATTGCAAAACTTCCTGAGTAAATTATGATATTGAATAGAGAGAAATGCTTTATCAGTCAAAATGCCCTTTTGTTTTATCTAAAGTTAACCACTCAATGCAGAGCATCGTACAAATAGAAATCCTATTTACTGGTATCATACTTTTCCTGTTGCATTTGTGTTGTGTTCTCAGGCACTGATAAATTGTTTCAACTGCTTGTTATTTTCAGGGTCAAGCTGTGGCTCAGCTGTGCTCCACTGTACCTAATGTCACAGTGTTTGGGATCGCCTCATGTTTCAAACACGCAGCCATCAGAGACTCTGTGACTCACCTCTTTGACAGAAACATTGATTACATGCAGGAAGTCAAAAAGTGAGCATAGACGGTTTGTACTATTGTTGATTTGAAGTTGACGGATCTGCGTTGAGCTCCTAATGGTGTTTTTACACAGCATTGGTAAGGTTCAAATTAACATCGGGGCATCATTGTGCAGGTTCGCCGTAGCACGTTATTCATGTGCGCTAATGTGATGACGTGGACCTCAACCGTTCTTAGAGGACTGTGCGAGGATGCTGATGTTACCTGTTGCCTTTTTTGGTCATGTACGGCCGCGGTCCCCATGGCAACGTACAGCTCATCACAGGGAGCAGCAACATTGTGTGGGACGGAGGTCTCCCCTGGAAATGTGGAAGAACTGGGCCAATTAGAGCGAGCTGAGCATTGTTTCCATACACATTCCATTCATAACACAGCATGTTGTTAGTGAGGTCACACTATGAAGAAAACACAATGCAGCAAACACTGCTTGAGCTGTGATGGGATATGACACGTATTTGGTGCCGTTATGCTGTGAAGTTTTAGTCTTTTTCAGGCTTGTGAAGCTCGTCACTATTCTACTACTCTGCTTCAATAATTTTTTGGAGGTACTGTTGACTCATGAACACAGGATATGTGTACACCATACGTATTTGAAACATGCTGCATGATTTTTCAGGTTATAATAGGTAGACATTCGAATATTTTTTTGCGAGCACCGCTTGTTTCACGCTGTCTGCCTACATATCACCAGTGGTTCTGGATTAATTTGCCTTTCATCTCTTTGGTCCACACATTCTTCTCAGGATCAAGAGTAAAGTACAGCTAAATTAGTGTTTTTTACAAAAGCCACAAAACCATGGGAATCACAAGACCACCAAGCTGTTCAGCCGTGCAGGGGTCCAGGGCAAGAAGGCAGAACATGGGGAATTATGGCCTCCTTGATAATAACATGCTGTTCATTCTTTCATATCTGTCCCTTTAATGAGTCTCAGTTTCACAATCTTTTTTAGTCAAAATTGATTCTGTGCACAAGATGACAATTTAACACGTGTCACATGATATAAAGGATGATGAGGAGTAATGTGGGCATTGCAAAGCATCAATCACTTCTTCATGAGGAAACTGTTGGCAGACTCAAAAGAGACCGTGTCGGTTGTCCACTGTAACTTCTCCTCGCTGTAATACTCCAGAGAATTAGTGCTCGTATCTAATGAATCCGTGATTAGACAGAGCCTGAAGCCGCTCCAGAGTGGGAATCATAGACTGAATATATAGACTCATATATGTACTGTATATTGTATATGTTTTGCATTCTTACACTGAGTTCTCAGAGTTGGAAAGAGCAGAGCTGAATAAGTTCCTCTGTTGAAGGTGGGGTGAGCCATTCTGGAGCTAGATAATGTGAGCCATTTTATTTAATTTAATGTCTGTATTTTAAGACCTGGGAATGAGACTCAGAAATCATTTATCTTTGTCCAGAATCACTTTCCCCACCTTTTACTGATTAATGAGTTGACAGAAAATGAATCTGCAGCTATTTCCAGGCTGCAACTAATTTTCATTATTGCGTAATCTGATGATTATTTTCAGGATTAATTGTGAAATCATAATTTCCAAAAGCCCAAGGTAAAATTGCTTGTTTTGCCCAAGTAACCATCCACAACTCAAATATTTTCAGTTCATTTTCATGTAATGCAAAAAACCTGGAAAATCTCATTATTTGCCAATTAATTTTCTGACGTTTGACTATTTGTGTAGTCATTTTTAAAGCAAAAACTACGCTGGTTGGACTATCTTTTCATCACTAATGAAATACAGTATCTTTGTGTTTTGTTGACTGGATAAAGCAAAACATATGGAGACGTCAACTCGAGCTCTGAGAAACTGTGTTCGACAGATTTAGTATTTTTTTTAATGTATGATGAACTAATTATCCATAGAAAAAAATATCTTCATACTAATTAATGAGAAACGTTATTAGTTGTAACTTTAATATTCTAATTCCTATTCTGTTGTGTGTATATTAGTTTGTTTGAATCCTTCTGTTAGTAGACTTCACCTTCACTTTACTCCTGATGTTCTAGGATTTCTCCAGAGGGAGTTGACATTGTTTTGGACTGTCTGTGTGGGGAGAACACTGGGAAAGGCCTGACTCTGCTGAAACCTCTGGGAACGTACATCCTCTATGGTGGGAACAATATTTAATGCTTTTACTGTGTCTTAATGTAATGATCATCTTTCCATATAGTACTCTCAAATTAGAAATAACTACATTTGCAGTGTATTTATCACGTCTGTTTGTCTGTTTGTTTGCAACTTTGAGTTAATATCAGTAGTTAAAGGAATAGTTTGACCTTTTGGGAAATATGCTGTCCTGATGTGGGTTAGATGGGACGATACCCCTCTTGTATCTGTCTATTAATCATGAAGCTTTAGCCAAGAAACAGATTTCATATCTCAGAATAAAGACTAGAAACAGGGGGAAACAAGACTTCAGGAAGTCACTGCTTCTGGTCAAGAAATAGTCTAAAAGATTATGCTCTGTAAAAAAAAAAAATTGAAATTGAAATTTTTATGCTGATGTGTTATGTGTTATGTGTTACTTGGTGAGCTTTAGCTGTACTTGCAGGCTGATTTTGTTATCTTGGGACAGAGCTTAGGCTATCAGTTTCCCCTTTTTTTCCAGTCTGTAGGCCTAAACTAGCCATCTCCTATATCTAAGTGTCAAACAAATAGACATGAGAGTGGTATCGATCTTTTCATCAACTGTATTTCCCACAATGTCAAACTATTCCTTAAAAGACTAGTAAGGAATTCTTGAATAAAATGTGTTCTATAGCCAGGAAATGAAATGCGTTCTTCTCCACTCTTATCTGACCTCTGTTAATCACTTCAGTTCCTGTTAAGCCTTATGAATTAAATAACAGCATTAGCGTGAGATTAATTCATTCGTTTTAGATACACTGAATTTGTACTAGGCATGCAAGCACAGACCTAAGGGCCTAAAGGTGCCAACTGTTTCTCATCCACTTCAGTCTTCATGCTACGTGGCTGCTTATTATTGACCAGTCACCTTTGTCCAGCCTTTTGCACAGCATACAGCATTTCCTTTATTTTTGTTTTTTCAGGCGCGTCAAACATGGTAACTGGGGAAACAAAGAGCTTCTTCAGCTTTGCAAAATCTGTGAGTCAGAGATGCAGTCTGCCATCAACGTTTGAAGAAAACAGTACCCTTTACCATCCAATGAGCATTTCATGGCAAATGAAACACATGCATGAGTCACTCAAGATGAACACGATTCTCTTTTTTTTTTCTCCAGTGGTGGCAGGTGGAGAAGGTCAACCCTATTAAACTATACGAGGAGAACAAAGTTATAGCCGGATTCTCGCTCCTCAACCTCCTCTTCAAGCATGGGAAATGTAGTCTGGTTAAATCAGTGATGGACAAACTCTTAAATCTCTATGAAAAAAAGAAAATCAAGCCAGTAGTGGACTCCCTGTGGGCACTGGAAGAGGTAAGAGCCTGGGGTGACCGGAGGTTGCAAGATAATGAGATCAGTGGTGGTCAAAATAAAAAATTGACTGATCACAGTGGTAACATGAGAAGGTAGTGAGTAGATTTGATGCAAATGTCTTGAACAGAACATAAGCTGCTGTTTGCAACTGTTGCCTTCTGTGGTGAGTAGGTTGGATCTTCTTGTTCCACATTTATTATCACCAGAGGTTAAAGTGGGCCAGAGTGATCCAGAACAGTATTTTAGCACCTTCAATAAATATGTAAATATGCCAATCATTTGATTGGCAGTTTTACTTTGACAGAGTTAGAAAGATTTTCACAGATTTGAATTTCCCACATCAATAACTCATTAGCGAAATGTTGTCAGAACACAAACTATGCCTTTTGCATACCCTAGTAAGGTAGCAATGTGGTATGGCAGTAATGGTAGATATTATTGGCCTCTGGTTGTCAGATGTGTGTGTGCAGGGACCGTCTATAAAGGGCAAAACCGAAAATAGATGGTTCAAAAAAATAACACAGCTTTATTAAATGCTGTGCAGTCTCACCAAAATCAATCCACTATCAGTGGATTACTGTTGGTTATTCTAAAGGAATTAAATAGGAAAGTAAGCCCAGTGAACATGAGCTCTGTTGTCATACATGGGTTTCCATGTTGCTATAATCTTGATATATAACTTTCCCAGCCTTTTTTTGCCCCAACTTTTTTGAGACGTGTTGCTGGCAATAGATTCTGAATAAGTATATATTATTTACAAAAATCAAAGAAGTTGATGAGGTACAACTTTAGAAATATTGTCTTTTCACTGTTTCTAATATAATTGAATGTCAGAAAGGATTAGGAAATTGTCACATTCTGTTTTATTTATGTTTTACACAGCGTCCCAACTTTTTTGTAATCTGGTTTGTATAAAGAAACATATAGACATGTATGGCGTAATTCCTCCTCACTCATAGTGTGCAATTACTTGGGCCAGGGTGTTTATGATGCATGGACACACAGCATAATAAAAAAGCCAATATTACCTACATAGGTTAGCATATTTAGCTTTATTTTCCAGGCAATACAAGAAAATCACTGCATATGGCCTTTGGGAAATATACTCTATATTTACATAAACACAGAGTTTTCCTCAAGAGTTGGTGCCTCTGCCAAATGCATTTAGCAGGGGGGAAATGACAAGAGTCACGTACAAGAGTAAAGAACATGTCAGTGATCAAACCAAAGTGACCAGTTAAAAGGGGGAACTCATTGTCAGCCTATCCCTGCCTCCAAAAACTCAAAGATCAACTTCAGTGCAAGCATAGATTGTACAATTGAGTAGTCGTGAACATGCAAGGAGGGTCAAGCTTGTTCTCATCGCAGCCCCACCCTCACAGAGCAGAAATGCTGCACTGCAAGGATGGTTTTCTGCTCACGGTTACAGTTGTGTGCGCTCATATCATGTGTACGCACTTATTACCTCCACCAAGGAGGTTATGTTTTCCCCCATGGTTGATTTGTCAGTTTGTCATCATTATGCGAAAACGACAGAATGGATTTGCATGAAACTAAAGCCTACTGAGTAAAGATTCATGATGAGACAAAACCATTTTGTAACGTTACAGGAAAAAGTTGCAGTGGCATGAGCTGCCTTCTCTCAGCTCAACTCAGGCTCCACGACACAACTGATGGTGTTGCCTGGGACTCAGCTTAATAAGGCACAAGTGGCTGGATTTAGACTTTAAGGAGCATCTTCTGTCTCCTTGTGGTCAGAATTGTAGTTATAGATGGAGGAAAGAGAGAATCCCCTCTTCAATTTGCTTAATTGATAGACATGTCTGTATGCTCTGCTCACATTCACTCTCTCGCTCATTCAATCACTCTCTGTGCAAACACCTTGTTTTACAATTTCATTAATAGCAAAAATGTAGCTGTAGCAAATAACTCACAATCACTATGCTCTTTCATATTTTAAGATGACACTAGTTATATTCAGCCACAAAAAAGCCTGAAAAGCTGGCATATAGAACGGAAGTACAGAGAGTTGTTGCTATGGAAACAATACACTGTCTCGTGTTGTTGCATTTGTAAAGTGACAGGTTTTGAAAACACGGCATATTGCAAGTAGAGTAGTTGCAAGTTTCAACTAGAGAATCTTTGGTCTGAAGAGGTCTTAAGGTGATGATTCTGAGTTTGAAAGTCTTGGTTTGTTTGCTTTCTCATAGACATGTATGAAGGATGTACTGATAAGTTGTGCAAATCTCCTGCCCTCTTAGCCAAAGCAAGGGCCAAAAGTAGTGCAGTCTACTTTAAGCAATCTTAGAGTAGGCCTGCTCCAAGGGTTAAAAAGGTGGACCTGAACAGAATGAGACGGCGCAGCCTGCCCCAATCACAGCTGCAAGCACCGCTAAAGTAGTTGCAGCTCAACCCTCATCAAATAGCTCCTACAGGAATGCAAGGATCTGCTGTAGGGGGCAGGAATATACATTGAGAGTGCTGCTCTCACACCAACCCATGAACATGTGCCACCTTGGATCGTGGAGACCACAGTGACCAGCTGCCCTAAGCCTCTCAGCTTCTCCATCTCAATCACCAAACAGTGAGGCGCTGTCTCAGAATGGGACAAGAGGACACGGTCCCAACAGTCCATGCCAGTGCTATAGGCATGTCCGAGATCAGCCATGGGTCTGCTAGATCTGGAAACCATCTAGAGCTTGGGTGCTCTGATGTTACCAATATGACTGGCAGCTGCTGTGTGCAGATCTAGTGGAGCAGTGGAATCATCAGAGGGAAGGCAACTTAAGTACAAGTCTAATAAAAAGATTTTTTTTGAAAAACACTGGTGTGGATGTCCAGGCCTTATAAAACTGTGCACATTACAAATCCACGTGCATTAAATGAATAATTGACATATTTTATGTCAGACATTTTGACTGTCATAAAAATCAAAGCAGTGAAGGTAATACATAAAAAAAGATGGTTACTAGTCAATCTTAACTTTGTATCTAAAAAGCCAGAGAGAGATTATGTTGCTAAAGAGACTGCTGTCTGCAGATTTCCATTTCTCATGGGAAACTCTACATGTCATGTTGTCATTAAACTTTGGCAGAATACTCGAGCCATTCTCTGCAGCTACTGCCCGTGAAGAATCTCATTAGAAGGGACGATGGGTTGTGATGTTGGTCTGGGCCTCATTTGTTGGTTTGAGTGGAGGGGGGATTCAGAAGGTGTTGGTTTTCATTTTAACAATGGTAACCTTTTTTTTTTGGGAGAATATGCATGTTTGAAACAGAATAATAGGAGGTTGTCTGACCACCAGCAGGTTTTCGTATAGGAAATGAATGTATTTTTGATCTGGGAGTACCAAGGTGAATGCTACTTATGATACTAAGAAATTAAAGTGACTCCTGGCAGCTTTTAATTAGTTGCGTGATGGTAGAAATTGCTAGATGGTAAAAGAAGCCACAAAAATTGTGTGCAGCCAGATCATAGTGCAGAGGACACAATGCTATAGGGTCCTCTGCAGAAACATTTAACATTCACCTCATTTGTTATTAGAGCACTCTTTACCATGCTGGTCTTAAAATGGTTAACCAAACATCTTATAGAAAATATAGCATATAAAAATGTTTCTGCTATCTTTGGTCAAATAAAGCTGTTTGCTTCTGTGCTTGATATAAACATTATTGAATTACCACTACTGTCAGGGAAGTGATGTGATGTCAAATGTAACCCAGTAGGGTGAGTCGGCATCATTTATTCAGCATTAAGGCTATTAACTATTCTCTCAGAGTAAGTTTGGATTAAAATTGTTCTGAGAAAGTAGTTCTGTGTCTGAAATGACCTGGAAAAAAAGTGGCTTTGTGTGAAGTTTTTTCAACCTGTGCTTTGAAATGTCTTTTCAGTGTTGCATCCGGCTTCTTCTTAAAGATTTCTATTGTTGGAAGTCTGTCACTAACTTTATAAGCAGAGGTGAAAAACAATTAGGCGCCTTTTTAAAGCAGATTTTACATATTTACTCAAGAAATTTACGTCTGAAATCAGTTTTTTCTATAAACTGATCTGGATCAAATTTATCTGCATCACCAATCATATTACTAATAATGCTCTATAACAGAAACATATAGATCTGTGACTTTTGGTTGGTTTAAACAAACTGCACTGACCACAGAGAAGATGAAAAATATTTTTTTACATTTAAAATCATTGAACCAATATTAAACATGTGTATACAGTATGGATTAATGCAACCTCTTGTTACAGTTTAATTTGCCTTTATATTTTAGTTATTATCTCCTCAGCATATAATCTGGAAGGACCAAGGTAAATGCTACTTATGATACTAAGAATAAAGGTTATTATTGCTGTCTGTTGGTAAACATTTCTTTTCTGGAGCATAGTTCAAAAACCATTCATGATTTTTTTCATGACACTTGAGTAACACAATGGTGCCTTTTGGTATTTTTAACATTTTTATTTTTCTTGTTTTAGGGGAAAAATATTCAACGTGGGATATTCTGAATGTATGAGATTCTGAATGAGTGTTTGTCTGATGCATAACTTTTTTATATTCAGTGTTTTCAACAAATTGTGCTACACATCAGCCATACATGAATGTTTGAGTGGTGCCTTTTGCTATTTAGACATTTTGACAGTGTCTGTTTTTTTGCATTTATTAGAACAACCTAAATCTTCTCTTAAGAAAAGAGTGATGTTCATTTTTGAAGCACATCTTGTAAACTGTGTATTCTTTCTTTGACAAATTGCACATGTTTACCAGGAATGAATTGAGATTTTCATTAACACAGTTTTTATATTTAACTCACTGCTAAACTGAAAGAGGTTGTAATCATGCAAATACACTCAGGTCGATGTTGCGGGGGTTGGGGGTATATGCAATCTCCTGATGTCTATTTTTTTATTTTAAAAATGAACGTCATTATTTTCTCAGTTTTCATTTGTGAAATCACAGTTGTACCTTTGGCAGCTGTGCAGTAAGTTAATTATTGTCAGTTATTTTCTATGTTTTATTCTCAGGTAAAAGAAGCCATGCAGAGAATTCATGACAGAGGCAACATAGGAAAACTCATTCTGGACATTGAGAAGGCTCCCACCCCCCTGGTAACACATTTTTGGTTTGTTTGTTTGTTGAGTTGTGTGTTGTTGTGTTTTTCAGCGTTAATGGTAGGAATCAAGCTATCACAAAGCATACATCAGAAGTAGCCAGGTCATTGGGCCCCATAAAGTTAAGATTTGTGTTTTTCTGAAGTGCAATTCTTCAGAGATTTACAATTTTCACAGTGAGTCATGAAACAAACATCTGTAACAATGAGAGAGGAAGAAGTACTCATTTATATGGTTACAAGGCTAACTTAGCTGTTTGGATGACATCTTAAAAAGACTTTATTAATGTAACTAATGCTAATTTAGATGAATATTGATGACAATAAAGCACTCATCAAATTAAAGTATTATATGACATTGTTGATCGAAGGTACATGACTGAGAGGAGGAAGAGGACAGAGGAAGATGGCAAGAAGTGGGCTGATGTAAAAGGACAGTAAGATAAATTAAGATTAAAGAAATATCTCCCCCTTGTGGTTTCCCTGATTTTACTAATGTAGTCTGTCAGCAGAGATCACATTGACTGTTCCACTTGAGGATGGTACGGTGCTGCAGTGTTTAGCGCCGTCTCCTCACAGCATGGAGGTTCTGGTTCAAATCCAGGCCTGGAGCCTTGTGTTGAGTTTGCATGTTCTCCTTGTGTCTGCGTAGGTTCCAGTTTCCTCTCACACTCCAAAAACATGCAATATAGGTGAATTGGTTACTCTAAATTGTCCATAGGTGTGAATGTGAGTGTGAAAGGTTACTCATCTACGTGTTAGCCCTGAGACTAACTGGTGGTCTGTAGGCCTATAGGGTGTACCCCACCTCATCTACAGTGTCAGCTGGGATAGGCTCCCCCCCCTCACGGCCATGCAAAGAATAAGCGGTCATAGAAAATGGATAAATAGATGTTCACCTCTGATTTGCTGCATGAGTAGCTCAGTATGTAGCTTAACTGGATAATATTTTACCACTAGATGGCCAGCGACAGCACAGAGACCAGTGAAGCAGGAGAAGAAGAAGAGGAGCCTGAGGGAGACGACAGCAAGGAGCGAATGCCCTTCATTCACTAAAGCTGAACAACCCATACTGCAACACACCTAGAGCCTAGAGAGGCTGCACACGTTCCCCACAGATGAATGCAGCCACACACGCAGTACAGTATGTGCATATGTATGCATGCACGCCTGTATGTATGAATTTTGTCCCTGCCTCTTGTCTGTTAGCTATTTGTGTCAGCTGATTGGTCAAGCAACATCTTGGGGAAATGAAGACTAACGATGTGTTTGTTATCCAGGCAACAAGTCAAAGTGCCATGCTTAAAACAGTATTATTATGTACTTTATTGTGTTATGAAGTGATGTTGTGCTAACTCATAATGTGGATAGGTTTATGCCAATTTTACAGTTAATTCCATCTGCAAAAAATGAATTGGATTAGCAACAGACTGTAGAAGCATCTTTAACCTGCTGGCATGCTGTCATTACTTTAAGATTAGCACTTGTGCCTTTTGCTACACACAACTGTCTGATACTTGAACTGCTTTTTTTTGGTGTGAAGTTGACGTTGAAGAAACCAACACAAAAGGTATTTTTAAACATTGCATAAACGTGTAAAGATTTGTCCTCGCATAATCATATCATTTGTTGGAAGATGAATCTATTCTGTCGTTAGTGCTCTATGACATATTTTCCTTCTAAATTGTTAATTCAGCTCTTTTGCTAAAGTACATAAAGTCTATACAGTGAAAAACTGGCATAAACAACAATATTGACATTCCATGACGAGATAGCCATGGAGTCAAAATCTTGTCATCCACAAAAAATATTCAAAATTTATAAAAAATATTGTGTTGCTGGCGTCAAATTCAGACTAGATATATGTGTACAAAAATGAATGAAGTGGATGAGGCAATACATAAATATATTGTCTTTGTAGCTTTTGTTATCGAGTATATGTCAAAAAGGCTTAGCAAAGGATCATATTCTGTTTTATTAATGTTTTACACAACTTTGGTGAGCAGCAGGCAAGTTTGTTCTGCTCTACTCTCCTAATTATTGCTAAAGTTATTATTATTTTCATGACACTTCACAATCAACAATAATATAACATAATACTGATATTACATTCTAGTTTTCCACGTTTAATTTGTTTGAAAGCAATGAAATAGAGACACAGTAGAGTGTTTGACATGAATTGTGCCTACCCTCAGCTGTCAATCAACAACTTCTGCTGGGGTACGACAACACTACTTGGACAATCCACACAGAGGAACTGCAGTAAAACTGGAACCAGTATTAATGATAATTGTTGTGAAGTTATAATTATCTTTGCTAATGATTATTTCAGATGGTGGTGTGTGGTTGCCTGTTGTAGCAAAGCTGTTTTTATTTGTGTTTATGTTGTTCTATCAATATATGGAGGAATGCATTTGAAGCACCACAAATGTCTATTATAACAACAGCCTTGACATGATTAGTAATGGTATATTTGTGGTCAGTCAGGCTGCAGTTAAAAATTTGTGGAATCTCTGCTTTGCTTGTTTTACCAAAGGTGTTTACTTGCTGGTGCCTCACAACAAAAGTGCCGTAAAACCCTGACATATTTTTGCAATGAATTTCTGTATAAAGGCAGGTTGATGTGTTATCCTTTTTGAAGTATGATGCTTTCTGCTTTACTTCACATCTGCGAGTCATTAATAAAATGCAAGAGAAGTTTGCAGAAAACAAAACAAAAGTTTGCCGCTCAAAGATGATCCCTTTTTTTTATTTTTCATTCTTCAAGTTTAAAACAAACTGCATTGTATTGCATTCTCACTATTTCTCCGGCCCTGCTCAGTCAGTGTGTTTTTATTTTGGCTCGTCATCTGAATTATTTATGACTTTACTTTACAAAAGTATTGAATTGAATTGAATGAAACAGACAATGTTACATAATCATGCCATTTTAAAGAAATTGAAATGCCATTTTAAGAAATGTAAATGGCATCTTGACTTTGACAACAGCAAACTAACAGGAATAAACACTGCATGTTTTGAAGTTGAATGGTAAACAGTGGAGAGACAGAGTTAATGGGTGTAATAATGTGTAATCATTTAGAAATTGATTTCTAGTCTTGGAAATTAGGACAATGATGTCTAGACGCTTAGGACATATATCTGAATTTGATGCTTTTAATGTCATCTCTCTCTCTCTCTGTGTGTGTGTGTGAGAGAGAGAGCGAGAGAGAGAGAGTTTGTTTTTGAGTGTGTGCATTCAGGTTGCCTTGTGTCTAGATGTGTCTAAAGAAGTTTTTAGCACATGATTGTAGTGTTCACAAACTTCCTTATAAACCATGGTTTACATGTGGTCGTATATTTCTTGTCACATTTTTTGTCATGTACTTTGTTTGAGTAGTGCTCTTTTTACTTGAATAAATTTATCTGCAAAATATTGGTTGTTTGTGTGTACTGCCAATGTTTAAAATACTTTCACGTGAGATTTCAACTCTTTCTGAAGTCACTTCTTTCCATGTATTACACAAAAACATGTTCCTCAAGTATTTTAATGTATTTAAAATTCTTATTTTCTGAGATACATTATGCACCTCTGCATTTTATTACCTCTGCCAAGGAGGCTGATTCCATCTTGTTAGTTTTTATTGTTGTTTGCCAGCAAGATTACTTGAAGGGTCACAACCTACCTACATAATTTTGTGTAGGTGGTGGGCTGGGTCCAGGGACAAATCCACTAAATTTTAGTGTAGATCTGGGTCAGATTCAGGTTGGTTTTTTTTCTACAACATTGCAAGATAAAGCTTTTTTTTTTTTTTTTTTTTTTACATTCATAAAGGGGCGAATCCAGGCTTTTTAAAAAACTTTACTTAGCATTACAGGATAGAGTATTTTAGACATTTTCTGTGATTTCTCAGGAGATAATCCATCTCCATTTCTTGTATTTTTAGTTCCGCCTTAGAACTCATTGGAAAACAGCACATGTTCAGAAGATCATTTTGCATTAGTGTATGTATTGCAACTAATAAAACTATCATGGAGTTTCAAATTAACAACTATGTTTGGTTAGAATAAATTCTTATAGAGAATATTTCACTTATAAGGGAAATGCATAATTAACTAAGGCCTTAAATAAAAGTTAATGCTTAGAAATGTACAATTTGAAGACTGTAATATGGAAAAACATACTCGAGGTGAGTTGTATTGCTATACTGTGTCCATATTCCCAATGGTTTTTCTTATTTAGCTCACCCCTCCCATCTTTATACAACATCAGATTCTAAAAATAACCAGAGCTGAGAGCTGGACTTCCTTGGGTCTAATAGCAGCTTTTTCAAAGGTTATGCAACTGTAGGTCTGTGAGGTTGAAACACTTAAAAGTGAACTGCCGTGTATGAAAAACAGCAACATTCAGCCTACTTGTTTTCATCCACTGATGTAAACTCAGCCACTATTAATAAAATAAAATAAATTAAAAATGATCGTTTTACATAAATCCTGTGTTTCACTATTGGTTGGTGCAATTTGACAGTTTGAACATATTGGGGCTTTTTTCTGACTTGACACCAAGGCATAATATTATTATTTACTTCCAAAGCTGACATGAAACTGGGGATGGGATGAATAACTCTCTGTAATAGTGTCAATGAATTTCCAGTTTGTTTTGTGAAATGAAAGGGAACACTGCTTAATGCATCTTGTCCCAGGTAAATATTTATCAAAAGCCAGACACAAGGAAGTCATTTTTTGCCACTCCACCCTTTTACCTCTCTCACCGCTCCCTGATGTTTGGACAAAAGCAAACAGAGTTGGAGCCAATGCAGGGAGAGTACCCAGAAAGGCATACAGAGGGCTAGTATATATTGAGCTGCCTGCAGTGTTTTCGGTTCCTTTCACAGCAGTACAAGGTGTGCCACTGTGTCCTGTCCTGTAGGATCCACAAGCCTCAGACATGGCACGTCTGACCCTCCCTGTCTTCTTCGTTCTCTGCTTCTCCTTGGTCCACTTCAGCTCCAGCCATCCATCCCGCACCAGGAAGGCTGTTTCATCTCGTCAGTCTGGAGGTAACTATGCACATTGCACTCGATTGATTTCTAAGTCATCTGTTTGAAACGATTTTCATCCTACTTAAAAAAGAAATGTTTTCCTTTTGATCGAGATGCAGCTGCAGAGGAGGAGGATGTGAAGTCCCAGCTTGAGAGGTTGTGGCTGGAGGTGAATTCGCTGAAAGAGATGCAGGCATTGCAGACAGGTACTGCCCTCACTGAATAAAGATTAAATAGAGAGGAGATGACAGAGGATCAATATATTTTTCAATACATTAGTTTTAAAAAAAAAGAAAAAAAAACTTAGTTAACACTATCACTGTGATTTTAGGCTGTGGGCATTGCTGAGGTAATTCGTAGCTTTGATTTTGACCTTCATAGTATGTTATGTCACCAACAGAGGGCAGCAGCACTCATAGTCTACTGTGAAGTGAAAAAGTTGAATTGTATAAGGGGAAGAATGTCACACACATTTTATACTGAATTTATAGCTATCTAAATGATTTTTTTGCTGTGTTTTTTCTTCTTTTTTTCCACCAGCAGCATTTCATATCATGTAAAATACTATAAATGCAATGTTGCCATTCACTACTTCATTACACCCTGTTTTTCCTTTCTTGGTAATTTTTCAGTCACTGGCTTCAAATTCTGGTTGTGAAAAAAAAAGATTATTCAAAAGCTTAAGTACTAAAAAAAATGCCATTTTTAATATATTATCCATCATGATTATTTTGCTGTTACTGATGAAACTACACATAGCTATCATTTTGAACTCTTTAAATACAATTAATGTTACTTTAAATTCGGTTAATTAACGAATAAGTTCTTTATGTTTTCAGTCTGTCTCCGTGGCATCAAAGCTCACAGGAAGTGTTATCTTACAATTGAGGAACCCAAACATTACCATGAAGCAAACGAAGACTGTATTGCACAAGGAGGAACTCTTGCAACGCCACGAGACATGATGGAAAACAATGACTTGAGAGACTATGCAAAGAGGAGTATTCCAGGATCCAAGGACTTCTGGATCGGTGTGGCAGACATTGTGAAAGAAGGCCAGTATGTTGATGTCAACAGTCTGCCAGTCAGCTACTTCAACTGGGACCGCTCCAAGAAGCAGCCCACAGGAACGAAGAGGGAGAGCTGTGTTGCTCTTTCAGTGGTTGCACAAGGAAAGTGGTATGATGAGGTGTGTCGTAGCCTCAAAAAGTACATATGTGAATATGTCATTCCCTAAAGGAGACACAGTGGTTGTTGACAATTGTTTGTGTGGGTCATGAATTAAAAATTGTGAAAAAATGAGTTGTCATTTCTGTGCTACTTGTTGTTGGTCACGTATATGACATTTGTTATCTTAAAATGTGTCTTTGTGGTTATTACTTAAGTTGCAAATTAGCTTTTATACACATAGCTGTAACAGCAATCATTATAGAATGGCAGGTAATATGATGTAAGAAGTCAAATTACATCATGTTAGTTACATAAAAGTAAGCCAAAATCTAAGCTTTTACTGTTTTGCTACAATTTAAAATAACTATTTCATCACATATATGTGCCTCTCAAATTTTCACATTATTTTTATGATAATCTCTTGAACACCGTTACTCCTCAGCTGCTGACCGTGAACAGCTCAATGTGAGCAAATATGGGTTTAGCATAGAAGTGATAGGAAGTGATTTTAATCCCTGTTGGTTCTCCTCAGAGCCTCGTTCTTTATGAAACTAAACTAATAAAGCCCAAATAAAAAGTTGTACACTTAATTCTAGGAGCACTGAGTAGAATTTGGAACAAAGGTCTCTTACTGCCTGTTTGCCTGGTCTCTTACTGCCTCTTTGTTATCAGACTGATTGGCCGAAAAGGCACCATGTACTGTTATGAATGATAAGCAATGTTTAAACATTTTGCTATGATCTGACTATAAGAGCAAGGGTGGTGTAGGCCCCAACCTGTAATACTACAGTTTTAGATAAAAATGTAAGCAAATCATTTCATATTAAATTATTATAGCACAACAAATGATACATAATCTGAAGGGTTGTACAAACAATTTCAGTGCACTGTAGACAAAGAGATCTGCAGTCTGATTGTAATGGAGACATATCAGTGTCTCCTTATGCAAAGGTAATTTAACTGTGAGGGAGTTATTGGTATATTTGATGCCTTAGATTAAATGAGAAGCAGGTGTACTGTGTCCGTCTCAGTAATAAAGCCTATTCCTATTCCCACTTTAGTCTCCTCATCATCAAGGGCAGAACTAAATGTATATTAACCTACTGCTGAATGTATCACTACAGAGATATTTCTATGTAAGAAAACATGTAGGATAAATATGTAGTCAGGACCTCTGTATGGCATGGATATCAACTTGTTTGCTGAGAGTAAACATTGACAAACTTACTCATACTATGCTTGATTTTTATTCTATTATAACACCTTACTCTCTGGTTACTTTGTTAATTTTTTAAATCATTACATTTTTGTGCAGATCGCATTGCACATCTATGTCCTAAGACTCACTTGCAGCACTAATAGCCACAAACATGAAAACTATATGCAGTCTAGGGTCCGTCCACCTAACTTGTTTTTGGAAAATGGAAAGAAATCTGGATCACCAAAAATAAGCTTGAACAAACATAGAAAGAACACACAAACATGCAGAAAGGGACAGACCCCTCTTGCTGTGAGGTCAAATGGTGAAATATGCATTTGCTCTGAATTGATTCTGCTAGACTGCAGTATAAAGTGTAATAATATCCAATAATTTAAATAAAATTATGTGCAGCTCACCTTGTAACCCTAAATTCAATATCCTTAACAGACATTCAGGCGGTGCAGATTACCAATCAGACCCTGTAATCCACATTTAAATAAAATCCTGAGTAAATGAATTTGTGAAATAGTTCTTAAACATTAAATAAATGTTCATTAAGAAAACGTGCCTTGCACTAAACGTAATTTTTCTAAATTGCTATTGCTATTTAAAGACCAGTGATATATTTTGTGTTTCTGTCGTCACTACACATACCGACGTCATCGTGTCCGCTCACATTACGCACGCTTGGCCGAGTGGAATGAGATGGCAGCGCACCCTGAGTGCAGTCTCGCGGAGTAAAACACCGGCCATTTTTCTCCATTTATAGCAGGGCACTTTGTGCTCGAGTACTGTTTCCTTAAGTGTCGCGATTACTTTCGTAGGCCTACAAGTTTTGGCAAGTTTAATTTTCTTATCCAAACTAACAACAGGACACAAATCATGACTGTGTTTACCGCTTCGAAGTTTTTTAGCTGACATCCTTGTCCGGATATATGCTTGATTAAACTGTCGCACAAATGGAAATGGTACCGAGCGAGGAGAACCAGATCGTACCAACGGAGGTGAGGTTATTACAGACCCAACCCAGTTCGGAGATTATACCTCTGGGCGTTAGCTGTCACTCTTTTAGGCCATAGTCCTTAGTATTGGCAAAACTTTTGCACCACTTTCGGAGTTTGCGATCTTGGTTTGTAGTTGAGAAGCTAACCCTCAACCGCTAACACTTAGCCAAACATGACTTAGACGGCCTATCATATAGCGAACGTTTTAGCTAACCAGATAACTGCTAGTTTCACAACATCTTAGACAAAGTGAGTTTCTGTAAGCAGTTAAAGCTTTATTATAATTATCATTAAGTTATTTAGATTACGAATTTGCATATTGGATTTTCAAAACCATATAGCTTTTCCAATGTTGCAGATGAAAGACGCCGTTTGTCAACTTTAGTTAGCTAACTTATAAATAACAGCTAGGAGTAGTAGGCTGGCTAATGACGTTAGCTCTTTTAGTCTTGATAATGACAACTCGAGTCAATCCAGCGTTATGTGTTGTTGAAGTTGCTAAATCAAGTGCCAACCGCTGTATTACATCACTGGATATTACTGGCGGTGTTGAGGCAACCTTTATCCCTAATGTTATAATAATATCTATAAAATATACATACTTCAATTCCTTCGTAACCCAGTTTGTAGCATTTTGTTGTCGTAACCTTACTTGTAGCTTTAATAAAGTAAACGCTAACGTTAGCTAGTCAACTTGGCAAGCTAAAGCTAATGTTAGCAGATTTGACTAGCTAACGTAACTCGTGAAGATGCAGGTCGAGGTTAATATACACAGCGTTAGCTTGAATGATTGTTATTTGGATGCCTCTAATGTTGGGAAAATGTTTCCCCGTCCCATTTAGGCACCTACAACGAACTCATGAGCATAGGTTATTTAGCCTTTGCTTTTTGTCCTGTTTGGCTTGGCGGTAAGCTAATTTATAATAAACATACCTACATACCCAAAACATTAGATTGATAACCTGCGATGATGAGATAGTTGCCAGGTTTTTCTTATGAGCACAGGATTTGCTGGGTGACATGTTGACTAAGGTTAATAGTGGTTTCAACACACACTGCCTGGCCAAAAAAAAAGTCACCACCTGGATTTAACTAAGCAAATAGGTAAGTTACTAATGAAAATGCAGTAATTATTTCTGCAGTGATTAATATGTTTCAGCTGGCAACAAATCATTTAACCCTCACTGATGCAGTGAGTAGCTTCACTTCTCAAACACCCATGTAGGAGGACATATCCCGTGGTCGTGGAAAAGATGTTACTCTTTTTCAGAAGGGTCAAATTATTGGCCTGCATCAAGCAAAGAAAAAAACTAAGGAGATTGCTGAAACTACTAAAATTGGGTTAAGAACTGTCCAACGCATTAACCCCATTGAGAATCTTTGGGATGTGCTGGACAAGACTTTATGCAGCGGCCTGACTCTCCCATCATCAATACAAGATCTTAGGAAAAAATTAATGCAACTCTTGGCGGAAATAAATGTTGTGACAATGCATAAGCTTATCAAAACGATGCCATGGCGAATGCGTGCCATAATCAAAGCTAAAGGTGGTCCAACGAAATATTAGTGTGTGACTTTTTGTTTGGCCGGCAGTGTACATGCCCTGCATATTATTGGCATCGCAGTCATCTTCATGTGTTATTTTTTTTACTCGTATTAATAGGGTTGCCACAAATTATTTGGTGTCCCAATATCTGAATATGTCATTGACTTTGATTTGACTGTAGAATGTTGAGATGGAGAAAATGTTGGAGATACATAATTTAGTTCCTTACTCTGTGTTACATCATTTTATGTAAATTACGTACTGAGATATGCCAATATTCGTATAATCTTTAAAATTCAGATAGGAATTCTTAAACTTTCTTCTGTGGAGAAGCTCGTTATATGTGTGATGAAACCTGACTTAATTATTGGTTAGGATTTTAAACTCCAGTGGTTTGAGCCAAGTTTCTTACACAAGAAAATTGACTTCCCTCTTTACAACTTTGTCTTTAGAGGGCCATGCGTTGTCAAGTGTGCATCTGCTCATGGATGAAAGGCTAGCTAACTTAGCTAACATAGCTAGGTAATCTTACAGCTCAGTTGAGGAAGACAGCATTAATGTTTATATCCTGCCCAGTCAAAAGCATGAGTTTCTTGTCCATTAGTTGATGCATGTTTCCTTTTGCATGATGAGCCAGTGTAGTTCATTATAAAGAAAATTGTTCCTACATGAAACTGCTCACAATATGGTCTGTGGATTATCTTGACTGACTGGGTCATGGCTTCTTAAAAAATCCATTGCTGTTGTCAAAAGTATATTTATGGTGCTGAAGCTACACAAGCAAAATGCTATCTAGCGCCATTATATTTGAGAGAAGGCTGGCATCCCTACAGCCAATATCACCACAGATAAGAGGAAAATATGTATTTTTTTTAATCTTTGTAATTTTAAGTTATTTTACTTTCACTGCCTGGCTGACAGGTTTTGTCTGAACAAGCCAGCTATTTGAGGTAGCATATTTTAAGGATTGACTGATATGGTTTATTTAGGGTCTATAATGATGCTGATTATTCACAGAGACAGATAACCAATATTTGGAACCATTATACATTATCATTAAAAATCAGTTTCTGGTGGGATAAAATTGGTGCTGGTCCATGTGCATTGAAGATCTCAATGGCCCAGACAAAATAGGAGACATTCTGGCCAATTACCATCTGTGTTAAAAAACACAGTCTCTCTCCAGAGCTTCCCAGGTAGCTGAGCAGCACATCTTTCCCTCCATCTGCTGGATCCTCGCCAAACAACTCTGCAAAGCCCTGCAACATGTGCAACTTTTTTGCAGAAGTTGAATACTTTTAACTTTGTATTTAATCAGGCCCCATGAAAAATGTGCTCTATATTTGGTGGGAACACAAGGGAATTTATTCTTTTCAAGTGACATTATGATGAGAGACATTTATACGTTTCAAACAGATTTTCAACAGATTTTTCCTTTAAGAAAAACAATTTCTGGATAATGGAAATGTTACAAAACAAAAGTCTGAATGTTTAAATTTAGGATAACCAGTAATGGAATGTAACTATGTGCAATTTACTTAAGTACATTTTTGAGGTACTATAATTTAGTTGAGTGTTTAAATTTTCTGCTACTTATGCTTCAAACGTACAAACATTGTCCACTACTTTTATTTGATAACTTGAGTTAGTAGTTACTTTCCAGATACAGTGTATTTAGTGTTGATGTCAATGAGACAATTGTGTATTACAACCAGAGAGGATGCTGCATCCGAGCTAATGTAGCACAATTTTAGATTAATTTTATCACAACTGGACAAAAACACATTTGTACTGATAATCAGAAAAATGCTGAGTATTGGACTTGATAGTCATGCAGACTGATAATTGGTCCATCCCCAATTAATTTGTTGAGCTGTGATTTAAAGAAAAATTGCAAAAGAGATTAGCAGTACATACTTCTAGTGACAATCATATGCTAATTGTAACAACCTAATCCGTCTTGTACACTGGTAGTGCAGCCATAGATTTACCAGTTACTGCAGCTACTTTGAGAAACCATGTTGTAGTCCATCCAAATTTCGGGCAGGCTACCTGCCAGATGTGACATTTAGTTGGCAAACTTGCCCTCTTACATTTAGATTAGAATTTTGGCTGTTTTTAATTTCACAAACCCCATCTCTGCTTTGTTTTAAATTTTTATATATCTGCCATGTGCAGATACATTAGACCGTATTAGGTGTTCATGGATACTGACATTACACAACATTATTGTCAAATCATTTTTGTGCAATTAAGAATCAGTTACAGCTGTAAAGAAATACAGTATGTGCTTTGCAGTGCCTCCCGCTTCATGGCAGCTCTTTGTGATTACATCCATGGTAAAAATAACCTTTAATCTCGTAATACACTTGTGTGTTGTTGGCTACAGCTTATTTATAGGACCTGCCAGTCACATTTTGCCAAGATCACAAACCCCACAAAGAGGTTGCATAAACAGGTAAAACTTGAATATATGCTTGCAATTATCCCTGTTTCACCATCCAAGAGGTTGGCCTTCTAAACAATAGTAGGTGTAGGCCTACAAGTCAGCGAGTTAAAGATGTTACACGTGTTTTACTTGTCTTACAACTTATTTTCCCCACTGTGTTTGTTTTAAATATTTCTTCAACCGAGCTATCTCTATACATTTTAGGGTGTGTTTTGGAATTGCAGACAAAGTATTTTTGATGAGATGAAGAAGATTTCTCAGGTAGCCATGCCTTGTGTGTGGTGTGGAAGAGATTGCTAAAGCATGGTATTAAATGGCATGAAGCAGCACCATGATGGCCGTCGTACTGAAAATTTGCATATATATATTTCTAAATGCATGTGACAACTGCACATTTTAGAGCCCTTAAACTTAAAACTTGATATAACATATGCAAAAATTATACTCAAGAATTGCAGTTGGGTCTGATATTGTCCCACAAGGAAGGATGTGTCGAAACCAATGTAGTTTTTGGCCAAATCAAAGTGAAATTAATTTTATTCATTCAGTATTATCTGTCATAATAACCAATAAACTAATATTTTGTTTAGTCAGTGTTCTTTTAACACAAACATAAAAACTTGATCCAAATTACTCTGTAGTCGCTGTGCATTCATCATTCTTTCAGTGTTTGAATGATATGCTGTGTAAAATTTAGTAAAGAATTGTTATTACATACAATATTGGTGGCTGTGGCTTGGGTGGTAAGAGTGGTCATCCACTTATCAGAAGGTCGGTGGTTTGATCTCCAGCCCCTGCAGTCTACACGTTGAAGTATCCTTGAGAAAGATACTGAACCCCAGTCTGCTCCCCAGGCGCTGTAATGGCAAACCACTGGTCCTCAGGGATGGGTCAAATGCAGACAAAGAATTTCCCCCTGTGGGATTAATAAAGTATCTTGAAAAAAAAAGAAGAAGAAGCAAACGGGGAAAATGATTTTCTGCGCCCCTCCGCTGTAACACAGCTTCATTTGGTGACGTCATTGCCTCATCAGCATCAGCATCGGGCTTCTGGGTCTTCAACCAGAAATTTTTTTTAACAAGCCCAAAATCTTTCTGATGGAGGTAAAAAATAAATCTAGAATCATCACAAAATGTAAATTTAATGCCCTACCACCTCACTCCTCTTTGCAGCATGTGACTGAATTAGTGATGTATGCATCGGCTCTGACTTAATCTGCATTAGCGTCATTCCACATATAACATCTAACCATTTATTTTTACTGGCTTTACACTAGTCCATGGTGCACATAGCACAATACAGAATGCAAATGTAGCCAATACATCACCTTAATGCTTTTCCTGCTCGTCTTGATTTTCAGATCCAAAATGCAGCTGAGGAACCCAGAGTGCTGTGTATAATTCAGGACATCACCAGTGCAAAAACAGTCAATGAGAGGCTCACCCTCAACTTGCCTGCTTCCACCACCCTCTCCAAACTTTATGAAGATGTTGCCCACAAAGCAGGATATGTGAATGGCACTTTTGAGCTTGCCTGGGGAAATACGCAAGACATGGTTTGTAGATATATTAAATCTATACCAGGGGTTTTCAAAGTCTGAGAATGTGGGCCTCCCTCAGACTAAGCTTGTAAAGTTGCCCCCATCACTCCTTTGATTACTTGCTTTGTTTTGCTTACTTCCTGGATGCCCTTGGGAACATGAGTATGTAGTTTCTTTATGTAGTAGAGATAAAATAAATCTTGATATTTCTTAGTGTACAGACACGTGTCTAAAGAGCAACATGGCCACAATGGGTTGTGACTCGCATCAGATGATACAATTGTTATCTAATTCATAAATAGACTGCCTAGAAGGGAGCATTTTGTTCTTTTGCTGCTATCTTTGTCAATTTTGTGGAAATGCCTATATCTCTCACAAATGCAGCCTATCCCTGAAACCCTCTGGAACATGTCCTGCATAGGGTCATGCGAGACTGGGAGTGATTGGTATTCAGGGACTCTTACATTTCAGGAACAATGCCAGTGTTATTAATGAGAGCAGTAACATTGCAGAGATAAGCATGTATCAGATTGTTTTGGTATTACACGTATTTAACCCAAACAATTAAATTAATCATAATGTGCTCTGTCAGTGTTAACTGCTCTTGTTCTGTGTAGTAAAGTAAAGGTCCTGCTCCTGATTTCTCTTATTTTTGTGTGCATCTCAAACTGAACTCTGTCAGATCTTCAAACAAAATTTAACTTAAAACAAAGGCAAACTGAGTCAAGACAAAATGCGAGTTTTAATCTAAATTTTATTTTATATGGCAAAAAGGTTATTCAATACCTAAATCACCAGTGTGAAAAAGTATTCGCCCCTTGAACTTGATACCTTGCTGTGCCACCTTTAGCAGCAACAACTGCAACCAAACACTACCAATAACTGGAGATCAGGCTCTGACCTCGCTGTGGTGGAATTTTGGCCCACTCTTCTTTGCAGAAGCTTTAGTGCAGCCACATTGGTGGCTTTGTGAGCATGACCTTTTCTTTTAAGGTCCTGCCACAGCATCTTAATGGGGTTCAGGTCTGGACTTTGACTAGGCCACTCCAAAACTTTAATTTTATTCCTTTAGAGCCATTCAGAGGTGGACTTACTCTTATGATTGGGATCATTGTCTTGCTACATGACCCAGTTGTGCTTGAGCTTCATAGACTGATGACCTGATATTCTCCTTCAGAATTTTCTAGTAGAGAGCAGAATTCATGTTTCTCTCAATTATGTCAAATCGTCCTGGCCCTAAAGCAGTAAAGCATCTCCACAACATTACACTACTACCTCCATGTTTGACCTTACGTATGATATTCTTTTTGTGGAATGCTGGAACGGGACCCCTGTCTCCCAAAGCGTTCAACTTTCGACTCCTCAGTCCATAGACTATTCTCCCAAAAGCTCTGAGGATCATCAAGGCAAATGTCAGACGAGCCTTAATGTTCTTCTGGGTTAGCACTGGCTTTCACCTCACCACTCTCCCATGGATGCCATTTTTGCCCAGTGTCTTTTGAATGGAGCCATGAACACTGACCTTTATTGAGGTGAGAGAGGCCAGCGTTTGCCTGGATGTTTTCTTTAGTACTTAGGCCTTTAGTCTAGCTGCAACCAGTTATTAATGCAGTTTGGTAGGGTTTTTTGTTTTTGTTTCTAAGGGGGCAAATACTTTTTCACACAGGCCCCATTGGTATAAGTTCAAGAAGTGCAATTATCATTTAAAACTTGTATTTTGTGTTTACTCGGGTTGCCTTTGTTTTATGTTAAAGTTTGTTCGAAGATCCAACACCATTTAGCATTAGATACACAGAAAAATAGAAGAAACCAGGAGGGGGTCCAATACTTTTTCACAGCACTGAACTATTCCCTTTCTTATTTGAGCACAGGCTAATCCTGCTGCTGACCCAGGCCAAAGCCCAGGTGCTGTCTGTTGTTATGTCACTGAGTAGGTCTCAGTGGATTAAGCTACTGGATGTTTCCACTGCAGCACTTTACTTGCTTGTCCTCAGCTTGCCCAGGAGAAAGATAGAAAGACCTCTGCTACATAGTATTGTTCACATGTTGACTACTTTCCTCTTACGCGTCAATACGGAGAATTTGCTGAAAATGAGTCCAGTGGGAATTGAAGGCTCTTTGTGAGTTAAAGCAGTTTGTAGCCCATAAAACGCTACTTGTTTTCACAATGTTGTTTTTCTGTTTTTTCTAGAGACTGTTTCTGTTCATGTGATTTTTGTTGTTACTTTGCCTCCCTTTAGGCACCACTGGACCACAGCAGTGAGATGTCCCTCTTAGATTCTGGGTTTGAGCCTTGTGGTAAGAGAAATTTTCTCCAGCTTACAGACAAAGATGGAGAGCAGCCCCAGATTGCATCAGTGAGTTCTAAAAGATATTAAAACAGTTTGCTTGGTCTATTGTAAGATTGGTTTTGGAAACTGCCAATATTTTATTAAAAGGTTCCTCTATGTGGTTACGAGCACAGGATGAGTCAGGAACAGCGGATAGCAGTGGACTGGATGACAGTTCTCAGGAGCGGTTCATAGGGCCCCTGCCAAGAGACTGCACCGCCAGCTTCAGTGGTGACTACTGCAGTCCATCCTACTCCTACTCATCCATCCTCAACAAGTCTGAGACGGGTGAGGTTGTCTCCTGTTGAATTTGTAAACGTCACTTCTTTTAAACAACCCCTACTGACCTCTCACCTCCTGTCTCTGACCCCTCCTGTAGGTTATGTGGGCTTGGTCAACCAGGCTATGACCTGCTATTTGAACAGCCTTCTACAGACACTTTTCATGACTCCGGAGTTTAGAAATGCACTATACAAGTAAGGAACTATGCTGATAGAAGTCTTTGAGAAGTTTTATTTGCCAAATACAGTGTTTACAATTCTTGTACAACTTTTATCCAACTTCAGCTGGGAGTTTGAGGAGTCTGAGGAGGATCCAGTCACCAGTATTCCCTACCAGTTGCAGAGGCTGTTTGTTCTGCTGCAGACTAGTAAAAAACGGGCCATAGAGACCACTGATGTGACGCGGAGCTTTGGCTGGGACAGCAGTGAGGGTGAGCATTTGTTCTCTCCTGTGGCTAAACTCACATGACTAGTCTATGTGTTTGCAACAGGAGGGACCATGTGCCTCTGCATGTGTATACTTAATTACAGTTCTTTGTGTGTTTTTAGCTTGGCAACAACATGATGTCCAGGAGCTGTGCAGGGTCATGTTTGATGCCCTGGAGCAAAAGTGGAAGCAGACAGTGCAGGTAGGAGAAAACAAGAACTTTTCAAACACTGTTAACAACAGACATAACTTCAGCAGCCAGACTGAGGGCTCCCCCACAATAGAAAACAAAAGCCCTACTGTGGGAATAGTGAAATGGGCCAGTAAGCCCTGGGGTTAGCTGATTCTTATCTCGGGAGTGCTTTCTAAACTGGGAACACTTAATTCAGTGTGAGTATGTACAACCATGTGGTCTATGCACATATTGTCCTGGTTAGCTTAAAATGAATGTTTGTCATTGAGCCCCAATAAATGTTTTTTTATTTTACAGACTAGGACATTAAACGCATGCATACAATGCATACATAAAAGACACAATTAACAGAGCAACATGTGAACAAAAAGGAAGGGTGTTGATTTTAAAAGGGTACACTGCCAACTACTGCCCTGATATGAATTCAACAGCGTTTTCAGTCGTTTTTGTGGATCCGTGTGTTCGGGGATAAAATGTCCACTGTACAAAGGATAATCCCTGCTGATTTTGGTAACGGCATAGAGCTTTTTTCCATTAGACCAAACCTTGAATGGTTAGCATCACTATTTATAATAATAGTGATGCTAACCAAATAACAAAATTGTAATTAGTCTTATTATCCATTTTGGTGTCCTCTCTAGGAAGCGAATGTATTAAGGAGAGAAAATGTTGTTGCCTAAACAAATTGTTTATTGATACAAGTGAAACATAGCTGGGAAGGCCTGACTGGCATGCCTCTGTTTCCTCAGGCTGACCTTATCAACCAGCTGTACCAGGGGAAGCTGAAGGATTATGTCCGTTGTCTGGAGTGTGGCTATGAGAGCTGGAGGATTGATACTTACCTGGACATCCCTCTTGTGATCAGACCCTTTGGAGCCAGCCAGGCCTATGGCAGTGTGGTGTGTTTTTCTCCACATTTCACTCCTTTTAAATGTAACACCTTGGCAGCAAAGGCTGCAGCAACGCTTTACACTTATTCACTCTTTGGCATTCACAGCCACATCAAGGTTGCCTTATGTTCAGTACTTCCAGCAAAAAAAAAATAGTTAATGACCATTTAGTAATTTAAACTTCATCTAAATGGACCTGAAATAATTTTTTTCTACGCAGGAAGAGGCTTTGCAGGCATTCATCCAACCAGAAACTCTGGATGGGCCCAACCAGTACTTCTGTGAACGCTGCAAAAAGAAATGTGATGCTCGGAAGGTGAGCACACGGAAAATGTGACCTGGGAGTCATGTTCATTGAAGACAGAGCTCTGCTGTTAGCCTGTCTGATTCTTTGATAAATGCTTCTCTTACACAGGGTCTGAGATTTCTGCACTTTCCCTACCTGCTGACACTCCAGCTGAAACGGTTTGATTTTGACTACACCACTATGCATCGCATCAAACTTAATGACCGCATGATTTTCCCTGAGGAACTTGACATGGGTCCATTCATTGATGTGGAAGATGAGGTGAGAGCAGCACCGACAGTACATGTTTCCATTAGATTTACGATAGATTAATCCGTCCTTAGAATAGTGAACATTTGTGGGTTTTTCCTTGTGTCTTTTACTAACCACCAATATGTTAATGTGACTATAAGCAGGGGTGCACATAACATTTTTGGTCTGGTTCTCAAAGGAGTACCTGAAGATGTTGCTTGGTGGTAACCTTTTGCACTGCATGAAGCTTTGCAATGGAGCGAGTAAATGTCTTGCAGTACGTTACCATGCAATCAGCTGACTTGGTGCAGTATTCAAGTATGTGGGCGGTACACAGAATAAACACAAGGGAATTCCCGATCACCACCATCTCACGAAATTTGGAAATTACCCCGTTGTTAACTCCAACACTGACTACAGCTCCATCTACACAGACCAAAACCAACTACGTCTTCCACTCATCCCATAAACCACTAGCATGGAAGACTTGCAGAAGCCCCTTTACTATGTCCTGTGCCGCTCTGTTCACGCCTTACTTTATTAAACTCTCCGGTGTTGGACACGGACACAGTGTGCACAGTGATGGTACGCAAAAGCACTTTATTTTGACCACACATGCACACCATTTATGTGCACCCCTGACCATAAGCTATGATATGAAAATGGATGGGACTTTTTGTGCCATGGCTGGAAGCAGTATGTTTTTGGGTTGTCCATTGATATTTACTTCTATCTGGAACGCCTTGAGGAAATTTCTTGAATATGCACTCAACTGTCCATTTAGACACAAGAATGAACTGAGTAGAATTTCATCGTCAAGGTCACTATGATATCGTGTCCATCCATCCAGTTCTCATCAACGCAATATCTCAGAAAGGCGTTGAGGGAATCCCTTCTAATTTGGCACAAATGTTCAATTGGACTCAAGGATAAACTGATTAGAATTTGAGATTGTAATTCTATTGTCATCATGCAAGCAAGCAAAATCTTTTCAGGCTGATTTCATCCATTGGGTGTTGACGTTGTCAAATACTGGAACCTCTTCTGTGTTTGTGTGATACCCTCTTGAGACCAATATGTTTAGTAGTGAGTGAACAACATGTGAAACATTTGACACAACACAAGGACAAGATAAATGAACAGACAATGTTCAGGCCATATAGGTTTTCACGTTTGAAATCTAAATTAGAACACAAGTGGCACTACATAATGTGACATATTTTCCCTCAAAAGCTATTTGCAGTTTTCAAGAACTCGCAAGATATTTGTATCCTATAAATTGTAGTTAACCACCACGCCCAGCCTATGTTTGAAAACCCTTTTATTATGACTGTTTACAGTACAGAATGTAAAGCCCACTTAGGCTTTGTGATCTGTGATTTTGGGTTATGTAGATAAAATTGGCTTGACTTGGTTTTGAAATGGTCTCTTTAGAAGTCACCCCAGACCGAGAGCTGCACTGACAGTGGAGCAGAGAATGAAGGCAGTTGCCACAGCGACCAGATGAGCAACGATTTTTCTACTGATGACTGTGTGGATGAGGGGATCTGCTTGGACAGCACAGGCAGCACAGAGAGGGTGTTGAAGCCAAAGGTAATCATCTTGACCACTCACTATACAAATGTTATTATTAATTTCCTTGGTTAGTTGTTTGTTAGATAATTGGATGTCTCAATCAAGTATTGTTTGGTCTCAACCCTGATCACTGTTCTTCAATTTTGAATACCTAAATATGGACCCGACACATTGAAATAACAGGCATAGCCTTCTGGATTATGCCCACCTTATTTTTCATGAGGTACTTGAGCCAAATTCTGATTGTCCTGATTAAAACGTTTAAGAGTTGTTGAGAATTGTAATAATTTAAGTTGATAAGTGTAAATTAGCGATATACTGTAGATGAAAATTTAACTGGGAGAATGTGACTCCTCAAACTGATATAAGACATATCACTGTTTGCAGTTTGTAAGGATTACAAAAACATTCTACAAATGCTAAACAACCAGAATCTAGTCTGCAGCTTTCAGAGAGCACGCAAACCTGACAACAGCCAAGTTTTATTTTGGAATGTTGTCAAGCTGCTCAAGAAATTTGCATTACGTAACGACAGTTGATCTGACCTGTTGCCGCCATCTAAGATTGTCACTGACAGTGCCGACCAAAAATGCAAAGCTTATATCTGACTGTTTTGTAAACTGCTCTTTACTAATAAGAGCAATTATTATAGTTTAGTCACCTGAACCAGTGGATAGTGCCAACCTGGGCTTCAGAACAGAGTCAAGGGTGTGATCAGATAATTTCTTTTCCACTTGTCTATGGACCAAAATAATACTCAGTGTTGAATACAGCTCTCATTAAGCAGTTATGCTTCATCATTTGCAGGCTAATGTGGAATAGAGACAGTTGTGGTCAGCAAAGTAAGCATCAGATTTTGATTGCCTTAATTTCTTTTGAGACACATCCATCCAAATATGTGTGGATCTGCCTTGGAACATCCCTACATATGACCAAACAAGCTGATGGGATGGGACAAATTACAGGAACACCCTGACTAAATGAATGGGGATTGAAGGTCAACCAGTAGGGTATTTTTAATGGCTGATATCATAATGATAGTTCACAGCAGGAAGAAGCTGAGTGCCAGTCAATAGACTAAATCACCCCACCCTCACCCATGCAACTATTTTATCATAACATTGTATTACAAACTGAATGATTGTTGAATTGAACATGAAGAAGTAATAAATACCTGTATTATTTTTAATACCAAATTAATTTGTTCAGTTTCTTCACTAGAGGTTCAGTGAGCAGTCTCATTCTTCTACAAGCTCATCATGACATGATTTTTTTTTCTTTTATAATGTCTCCCATCTGCTTTTATTTAGCAACTATGTGCTGGAAGACAGAAATCCACTGTACTTTCCTTGTCTTATTATATGAGTTGTCTGTCATTCATAATGTGTGCCCCACTTTCCAAATGATGGCCTTGCTGAGACTTTGCGGGCCATGGTTGGTTTTTTCTTACATAAAATTCAATGTTGAGCTGTAACTCCCCTCTATCCATGCTTCACTCATTCCTCTGTGAATATAGCATATCTTGAGCTTACATCTTTTTTTTCTTTTTTCCCTCGTCTGTTCTCAGAGTTTGCTGACATTTGAGCTGTTCTCTGTCATGGTCCACTCTGGGAGCGCTGCAGGTGGCCACTACTACGCCTGCATCAAATCCTTCAGTGATGGCCAGTGGTACAGTTTCAATGATCAACACGTTAGCAAGGTCAGGCTCGGAACTCGAGTAACCTGCTTTGTTACTTACAGGATTAAAGTGTCAGGCAGAATGACTTACCATTCTATAACAGTGCTAGTCATCACTCATTAGTTTGAACTCTGTTTATCAATAATGGTAGTATGATTTGAATCATTGAAAATTTGTGTGTGTGTGTGCATTTCTGTGGGGCAGATCACCCAAGATGATATCAGGAAGACATATGGGGGGTCCTCAGGGAGTAGAGGCTATTACTCCAGTGCCTTTGCAAGGTCAGTTGTCTCTCACATGTCGCCAACACTCACTGGGTTGACATACTTCACATGCTAGTGGGATTACACAAAAAATGCTTTACTGATATTCGTGAAATTTGATGGGAGGGTTGGGCAGGAGGCAAATTTTGTTTTCAAATGTTTTTATTGAGAAATTAAACATTTGTATACATGGCATTCAGATATGCTTTCTCTTTTTTTTTCTTTTTTTTTAACCAGACAAACAAAGTGTCTACAAACTTCAAACAAAGAACACTGCCGGTAGCTGAATTCCTTGCCAACCAAAACAAGGAGAAACAGTCCCGGCCTAACACACTGAACCATACAAAAATAAAAATAAAATGAAAATAAATAAATAAAATAAATAACTCAGGAGGCAAATTTTAATTTAATTAATTTAATGAAGTGAATTACAGGGTCAGATTCAGGAATTTTAAAAAAAATTATTAAACATTGCGATCTAAGGGATAACCGTTAAAATAGGTGGAAGGGTGGGGTGTGTGCCATAGAAGAGACCATCAAATTTTGGAATGGATCCGGATAAAGGAGTGGATTGATTTTTTTTTTTTCCACTGGCTTTAACGTTGCGAGATAGGGCTTTTTTCACCATTTTTATCAATTACATATAAACTACTTGGAAGAGGTATGTGCTCGACTGAGTACCCTTCTCATTTGTCTGCATTCAAAAGGAAAGTGAAAATGGTTCATGTTTGTTCTTTCATTTTACTTTTTGTTCTGTAAGTTTCTCTTATGGCCGACAAAATGTTTTTTTTATTCTATGTATTCCACTATATTCATTTACACGGCATCCTTTCTCTCTTTACAGCTCTACAAATGCATATATGCTGATTTATAGATTGAAAGATCCCTCAAGAAATGCAAGTAAGAAATCAGTTGAATTAAATCTCGTCTAACCAAATATGTCATCCTATATTTCCCACACCAGTAGAACCCACACCCGTATATCCCTGCAGCTTGGTAGAGGTTATGCAGAAAATTTTCTATTGCTTACTTACAATTTTATATTATTACTTTTTTTTATCACTTACTTACTTGGATTTAGTATGCAGTTGTAATGTAAACCCTGTCTGTCCTGTCTGCAGAGTATTTATCTGTGGAAGACTTCCCAGAGCACATAAAGAGTTTGGTTCAGAAGGAGAAAGAGTCTGAAGAGCAGGAGAAGAGACAGAGAGAGATTGAACGAAACACTTGCAAAGTAAATGGTCCCTCTGGTTTTATTCAAGATCTATTTTTTGTTTTGGATTGAGAATCAGTTGATGCAATGCTTCTCTTTGAAAACGAGTTCAACCTGTTTTCGCTCTTGTGTGTTACTTTCAGATAAAGCTTTTCTGCATGCATCCGGTAAAGATGATGAT
The DNA here is from genome assembly GCA_037577475.1 of Chaunax sp. Z400. NCBI lineage: Eukaryota > Metazoa > Chordata > Actinopteri > Lophiiformes > Chaunacidae > Chaunax > Chaunax sp. Z400. The sequence continues at coordinate 17,399,380 of CM075184.1, forward strand.
GGAGAGCAAGCTGGAAGTACACAAGGACAAAACACTCAGAGAAGCAACAGAGATGGCCTACAAGGTTTGTTGCTTTGTCGTTTGTCTTCACCATCTGACTTTCCGACAACATAGTTAATCAGCTGATCTTGAAATGCACCAGAAAGGAGACTACCGCAAAAGCTTTTTGTGTACTAGACAATTGTATTTTCAAAAGAGTTCGGCTGAGCTTGAAATATTTTCATCAACATGCAACATTTATTTACTTTTGTGGTCATTTGTGTGTTCTCGACCTTAGCTGATGGAGCTGGAGGGAGTGGTCTCTCTGGACTGCTGCCGTTTGGTAAAGTATGATGAGTTTCACGAGTACCTGGAGCGCTCCTATGAAGGTGAGGAGGACACACCGATGGGCCTGCTGCTAGGAGGAGTCAAGTCCTCATATATGTTCGACTTGCTGCTCGAGACCCGCAGGCCAGAGCAAGTGTTCCAACCTTACAAACCTGGAGGTCAGTAACTTGCTGCTGTCAAGTCACTTTGGAATGTGTGATAGCGAGAGATAATCATTTTGTTTTGTATTATGTTGCCAATTACTTGTGTAAAAACGCTGATGTTAGGAACAGACTGAATACACAGGATAAATGTAAATGGTCAAAATATCGAACGAAATGACCGCTATTCAAATATGTATTTGGGTATGTTTCTGATTCTCTACAGAGGTGATGGTGAAAGTTCATGTTGTGGATCTGAAGAGAGAGACCATCGCCTCTCCAATCAGTGTTAGAGCTTACTTGAACCAGACAACCACTGAATTCAAACAGCTTATTGCACAGGTTTCGTACTCTTCTCAGTTCCTCCATTGTATCCTCTCTTTCTTCCTAAACGGCATAAATGGTCTAGTTTACCCATTTGAATTTGTCATCAGTCTTATGGACTTGAGCCATATGAGCATGTTTCTCCTCCCAGGCTACAGGGTTATCTGCGGAAACCATGCGTGTGGTCCTGGAGCGCTGCTATAATGACCTTCGACTTCTGTATGTCCCAAACAAGACACTGAAAGCGGAGGGGTTCTTCAGGAGCAACAAGGTTCCTACATTGTCTTTAAAACGTTGTCTTTTGTGCTTCCATTGTGTTGTTTCAGTAAAACGTAGTCAGGAAATCTACTCGCAACACTATTGAATTGGATTTTGACCTGTTTTATGTTTTGTTTTTCCATTAGGTTTTTGTAGAGAGCTCTGAGACGACAGATTATCAGGTTGCTTTCACTGATTCACTCCTGTGGAAACTGTTGGATCGTCACGGGAATACGATTCGACTCTTTCTCTTACTGCCTGAGCAGTCTCCTGGTACCTTGGCCAACAGAACTCTGTGCCAAAAAGGAGGGGCTGACTCTAACGTGTCCTTTGAGGGGTCAAAGGGTAACAGAAAATCTGTAGAGGCTATCCTCGAGGAGAGCACAGAAAAGTTAAAGAATCTATCTCTGGAGCAGCAACAGCAGCAGCAGCAGCAGCAGCAGCAGCAGCAGCAGCAGCAGGAGGGTTCCAGCACCAGTGACAGCCAGAAAAGCTCAGACACCAGCGACTTTGAACATATCGAATCCCCGACCCAAGAGGCTGATTCAAACTCTTCACTCTGTGTGGCTGCAGACAACAGAGAGTTAGAGAACCGGATCAGGTCCACGGCGGGGGGCAGCAGTGGCGCCTCCTCCGACCCCGAGAACCATTATGCCTGTGAAGAACGCTCAGACTCTGAGATGAACAATGATCGCAGCACCAGCTCAGTGGACAGTGATATCCTGAGCTCCAGTCACAGTAGTGACACACTTTGTAATGCAGACAGTGGGCCCATACAGCTGGCCAACGGCTTGGACTCGCACAGCATCACGAGCAGCCGTCGCTCTAAAGCCCATGAGGGGAAAAAAGAGACGTGGGACACTGCTGAAGAAGACTCGGGAACAGACAGCGAATACGATGACAATGGGAAGAGCAAGGGAGAGGCTCAGTACCTGTACTTCAGAGCGGAGCTTTGTTCCCAGGATGACTCCATGTGGGACACACAAAAATGTACGAACCTTTATTTATCACGCGGTTTAAAGGATTAAACATCCACTAAGTAGGAAAAAATAGTTCACCTCACATTTTCAGTTTATCAGAGCATGAATACTATTTTTGTGCAGGATTTATATAAAGTTGCATTGACAGTATTTTGTAAGTGAAAGAATATTTTTGAGGAAGAGTATTGTCCTTCCTCAAAGAAGGATATACACACAAAAAATCTGACAAAATGTTTGTTGTTTCTCCTGATCTGCTTCAGGTTTAGTGGTTCATGTGGACAAAAGAATAACATTAGCAGCTTTTAAACAGAACCTGGAGCCCTATGTCGGAGTCACCTCAACTCAGTTCAAGGTCTTTCGGGTGTATGCCAACAACCAGGAGTTTGAGAGCATACGGCTTAATGAAACACTCTCATCGTTTTCTGATGATAACAAGGTCAGGATCTATTTTAGAACGGATTTGTTGTATTCCAGTAGTTTCTGCTGCACTGAGGAAATATCTTAACGTAGACTTAACTTGCACATTTTATTTCTTGCCATAGATAACTATTCGATTAGGAAGGGCACTGAAAAAAGGTGAATACAGAGTGAAAGTGTACCAACTACTAGTGAATGAACCAGAGGTAAGAACTGAGACTTTTTTTGTTTCGAAGTTTGTAGTGTAGCATTGTAATCACAAATATTGTTTATTTATTTATGTGCCTGTTTCCCAGCCCTGCAAGTTCCTTGTGGACACTGTGTTTGCCAAGGGCATGACTGTCAGGCAGTCTAAAGAGGAGCTGCTCCCTCAGTTGAAAGAGCAGTGCAAGCTTGACCTCAGCATTGACAGGTAAGGTTTTTATTGCTACACAGAAGAGAAAAGGGTAGGAGTTAACCAAACACCAAGCAAAATGTGTATTTGTGTGTGTTTAGGTTTCGTCTCAGGAAAAAGACGTGGAAGAATCCAGGCACTGTGTTTCTGGACTACCATGTCTATGAAGAGGACATCAGCATCTCCTCCAACTGGGAAGTGTTCCTGGAAGTTCTTAATGGTAACACACATTCTCCAGTTTCTTTCAGTGAAGCTACAATGGTTGTTGTATAATTAAAGAAATTATTTTGTACCTTGGGACTTCTTAATTAAAACTAAAGCTGTATTACTTAAAGTTAGTGTTTTAGCTATTGGGAATCTCTGAAAGTGACTTCTTTAATTTGGTGAGTTAAAAAAAAAAAATCAAACCAAATGTGAAATCATGTTACTTCAGAGACCACTAATAACATCACATTGATGTAGTTATTACTTGACTTGTTCTTTATATACCCTTGATGTGAAGCGTACAAATGTCAGCAGATAAAACTAGTACCAGGCTGCAGGAAAATTTATACATACTTGTTTTGGGGAAGATTTCAGATTTTAAAAATAAATAAATAAAACTACAGTAGAGTGCAACTTTATCTATCCTCTGCCATGATCTGTTTTCAGAACCAGAGAAGATGAAGTCCATGTCGCAGCTGGCTGTTCTGACCCGGAGATGGAGCCCTGCTACAATGAAGTTGGGGTCCTTCCAGGAAGTTATCCTGGAGAGCAGCAGTGTAGATGAACTTAAGGAGAAGGTTTGTCTGATTTTATGTTTTTAGTTTGCCACATAATTAATACCGGGTCAATTTATTCATCCATAACTCTATGGGAATTACAGCCCTCACATCCTGATCAACCAACATTGATTACAGAAGTGCATGAAAAAAAACAACAACCCAGAAATGTCTCCCTCTTCTTCACTCTAAGCAACAGCATTAATTATAACCTGTTAAGAAAAAAATGTAACCAGTCACTGTGACCAATTGGCCTGTTGTGTCTAATGTGCTTTTATCCGTTTGCAGCTCAGTAAAATCAGTGATATTCCTCTTGAGAACCTGGAGTTTGCAAAGGTATGCGAGATGCAGTTTATTATTTATTTTTCTTCTTGTGTTCCTTTCATCTCCCATTTTCTAAACTAGTCCTGCTTTGACTGAGAATCCATCCGTCTGTTCTTTGCAGGGTAGAGGAACATTTCCTTGTGATATTTCTGTGTTGGAGATCCATCAGGATTTGGACTGGAACCCCAAGGTGTCGACTCTTAACGTGTGGCCTCTGTACATCTGTGACGATGGAGCTGTGGTTTTCTACAGGTAAGCTCAAAACGGCCCACATTCACCGGCTGAGTGCGTTTCTGTTTAAATCCTCTCTACAAAAGTATTGACAGACATCGGGGACTTTGTTCAAGTAGTGTTGACCGTTATCGTTTTTGTTTGACAATGAATATCTCCTTGTATTTATCATTTAATTTTTTAGCTCAGGCATGTGCCAAAATGAACATTTAATGGTGTAAATTATTTCTATATACAATTAGCTAAATAAGCCAATATTAATATAAAAGCATAGATCATATACACAGTTCAGCCGGAATAATACACTGTTTTTAAACAATGCACATTTTAAAGTCATTTCAAAGTAATCTAATTCAGAAGTGTAATTATGCAGTAAAAATAACTCAAATGGTTACATTAGGGTCACGACACGACAACTCACCCAAAATTCAGACCTTTTACCAGTTGACTTCATGAATTTTCTCCGAAAGATTCCTGTAAAAGCTTCTGTTAAAATAAAGAGCCCTTGCATAATCCTATAGCTCTAATCCAAACACTTTTTGGAGATTAATTTTTGACGTTATGGACTAAATTTAATAACCTTTATGATTCTAAGCCTCACTAATTCCTTATTTTTCACTGGATTGGGTCGAGATATGTATTGAACAAAAAACCTTGAATAATTTGCAACATGCATTAATGTAAATAGTTGTTGCAGAATGTTTTACAGTAATCAAATTAATGTTGTTTTTTACCAGAACATAGAATCTTTAATTTAAAAAAAATGATCATTGTCACTTTCTCATACAGATATGATTCCGTGTTATTTTGATCTAGTTCTATCACATCCTGAACTTATTTGATTTGGCACAAAAAAATTGAATGGCCAAGATCAGGGGGCTCAGGAAATTTGCAAGTTTGTTGCACACTAGATGATGTCATCTTGTTCCTTGTATCTGAACAAAGTATTAATCTTAGTTCCTTAGCTCAACACACACATATTAGTTCTTAATTTCAAACTTTTCTTTGATAATGTCTGACATAATCAACTAGTAGCATTAGGAAACAAAACATGTGGGGTAAACCCAGCTGCAGCAGGTTTGGGTGTATTATTTAAAAATGGATTGTGACATACCCAGAAGTATATAAAAGAGTGCAATCATAAATTAATTTCATCATTAAGTACTTTGGTCTGACTGATCAGTTTGATCTGAGATCATAGAGCCCTGCTCTATTGAAAAAAACCTAGAAGAAGATACCAACTGTCTCAAGACGGCCTACAATGATGGAACAGCTGACGTCTGACGAAGTCTGGCAGAGTTGATGATGTCGAAAATGTATTCAGAGAAGTTTGAAATTGCAAAACAATACATGTATTGAGCAAAGGAACCTGCAAGTACTCTGAACCCCAATGAAAAACAGGTGCAATCTACCCATGAATGTGAATAAAAATCAACATTCCTGTGATTGTTGTGTGTGCAGGAACAGCACAGAGGAGCTTATGGAGTTGTCAGAGGATGAGCGCAATGAGCTTATGAAGAAGGAGAGCACACGCCTGCTCAAGACTGGACACCGTGTCAGTTACTCACCACGCAAGGAGAAGGCCCTCAAGATCTACCTGGACGGTGGGCCTGCTAAGGACCTGGGACAGGACTGAGGCACAGTGCCCCACTCCTGCTTATTTGGATTGTCTGGCTGCTGCAGCAGAGCAACCAGGCTACGGGCTTAAGTCTGAGTGTCAGGCCCGATGGACAACATTGTGAGGCTGACCCTCCACTTTGAGCCCAGGACTGGCTCAGAAACCCTATTGTGCACTATAGTATATTGTACTGTAAAGTTTAAAGGGAAGTATGAAAGCTACTCAATACAGAAAAAGAGAATTGAATATGGTATAGTCAAATGAGTTGAAAGTAAAAGCTCCAGAGATGGATGCAGATGTTTAGGAAACTGGGCTGGAGGGCATCCGTCTTGTCTATTTAAGTCACCTGTCTCCTTTCACATCTCTTAACTGCGTGATTCTCTTCCTGTTTGAGGAGTGGTGTTGATTCTGATTCATCTGTGACCATCTTGTGATCACCAATGCTCAGACTGTTTGAGTTCTCCTCTATAAGAAAAATTATCCTAATTTACATCTCTCAACTTCCTCGTAAATGCATAAAGACTAACAGCACATAGAACTAAGAACCATTAATCCAGCCTTCCTCAGTCTCACCTCTTCAGGCAAGGCAGACTTCACCCTCTGACTTACACAAGTCGAGACGTCATTCATTCAAAAGAATTGATAATGAATGAAATAAAAGGAACAATTAGGAATTTGTTAACTGGAGGTTGTTTCTGCTCCTTTAATCCCAGAGTAATGTGTCATGGGTCGTCCCTATGGCTGCTCTGTGCTTTATAGGAGCTTTACCTCCGTTACATCACTTCCAATAGATATAGTCATTCACAGGCTATAGGTCCTTTTACAAATTACAATAAAAACAAATGATACAATGTCCTTTTTTGTTTTTGTTTATTGTAAATTATTATTTTGCTCCATATTTAATCATTAAATTGGGTCTTGTGAGGCACCAGACACTCACCGGTTGTCTGTAATCTTTGATTTAGAAAGTGGATTTTCTTTTTGTTTTTTCTTATTACCATGTGAACTGAGTGTACATCTCGAGTGTCCTGTGTGTCGATCCAGTGTGTGCATGTGTAGTACTGACAGGGGAGAGCTCTCTGGGTTTTTTGGCACAGTGTGTGAGATTGTTATATTTGTCTTCTACCTGCTGCTGCTTTTTGATTAACTGGCCCAGGATGGGTGCAGAAAGCTCACTGGACTTTTCATTCTGCCTGGGCAACTGGTCTGAGGACTCAAGTTCAGCATCCCAGCCTCTCTTGGCTGCTGATGCTGCCACCAGCTTTTCACTGTAGAATGCCAATAAAAGAAGAAAGAAGAAAATCTTTTTTTGTTGATGTTTATTTCTTTGAGATTTAAATCCTGTGTGGAAATACTGTAAAATGATTTTAGTAATTAAAGGATTTTGTTTCGTAACTGGAGTTTTTTTTTTTTTAATACTGTAAATCAGTTTCACTCACAAACTATGTCCACCTTTAAGAGTTTTAATGTAAAAAAAAAAAGAAGCTACAAGACCGGTTTCAAGCGTCCAAGTGCAGCGAAGAGGTTAGATTAGGCAGTTGTAGCTGTATGCAAGTCGACATCCAGCACACATGTACCACTATATCTGCACACACACATCAAGTATTGCTTGCATTAGTCTTATATTTTTCAGCCTTTAGTGTCTGGACCATATCGCTCAAACTATAAACGTTCCACATATATCAACCATGACATAGTTTTACCTTTTGATATTTTCAATTTTCAATAAATGTTACTTTTGATAGTTTCTATGGAAATGTGATTTTTAAGGAGAGTCTGAACGGTGGTTATCTTGACTGGGGCCTAGCTGACAAACCATACATTCTAGCTTCACCAACTTCACACACATCACAACCATTTTACGTAGTTGTGCCTTTTGATATGTTTAATGTTTCCATGGACTGCTTGGTAGACAAAGAGCATATGACCCAAGGAACAGAGGATTGTTCCTTGGGTCATATCCTACTTCTTATTAAAGAAAATATTTAAAAAAATCTGTTTGTAATGTTTTGAGTAATCCTGCTAACAGACAGATAAACAAACAAAGAAACAAATGTTAAAGAAATAGTTTTTGAGCATGGGAAAGTCCCCAAAAAGGCGATTCATTTCAGAAGAAAAAAAAATTCCTTGCAGAACAATAGGATCCTCGCACGCTTAGTGCTCGGGCCCTAAATATACTGCAAAGCTTTCCAGTACAAATTCACCAGAAAGTGTAGACTCTGAATTAAGATTGTTGAATTCAAATTTCATTAATACAGCATCAACAAAAACGGATTGAGCAGATTCTTTGCATAGCTTTGGGACTGATTGCATTAGGTTGTGCAGGCCTACTTAATAAGTTGTTAATTCAGTTTATGCATTTTTTCCAATGCCACACAACCTTTTGTTGAGTATTCAGCTCAGTGAACCAAAATATAGAGCATTATTACAGCTTAAACTTGCACCTAACATTGAAATAACAAGTGTAGATATACAGTATGTAGATAAATGTTTCACAAGACCTCTTCTAGCTCTGTAACATTCAGCTGCTGCAGGATTTGTCTCAATTTTCAGCAATTACTGTCCTGCAACTATTAAGTAATGACCCAGCCCTAATATGCAAAATAAATCACAACATTGGCATGTTGGACAGTGATTCCTCTTGTCAAGCATATGATACATTGTCATCTTTGAGCCATAAAAATGTGGATGTCTGGGCAAAAATAAACAGTACCTGTGCAGAACAGAGCAACTTTAGGATCTTGGCAGCGGGGCAGCTTCGATCAACCAGCAAGGTTTACCAAAACTTTACCATGAAAAGTGCAAAAAGCTTTACTTTAAACACCTTTAGAATACTGACGCAGCAAGAATCAGCTTTACTCTCATTCAAGGTTTGGTTTGGTTTTATCAGACATTTAAAAGGATGCAAATAAACGTCTTGGATGGCAATATGACCTGCTGCAGTTCTTTAAACTGATACAAAATGCGTCACCAGATTTAGAAGAAACCACACATTCTGCTGTCATCTCTTGGTAGTGTCGGTGGTATTAGTTAAACACTACATGAAGCAACACAGTGTCAGATTTCTTTTTCTTCCCTGTTCACAGTAAATGCAATGAGAATGCAAAATGGGCAGTTCAAAGGTTCCTTTTCTGTATCTATCTCGTCTCTACATACATGTATTCAGCATCAGAGTGGTACTGTAAGGGTAAGCAGTATAGATAAGGGTGAGAGTACAATACAGAGATGCAGCAAATAGTCAAAGAATTCCTGTTTTCTGGTTGTGACTATATCTACATTTTTCAGAAACGTTGAAGTACTGTGAACCTCGGGTTTCAATTAAAGCTACTTAAATAAACATATCTTCATTCATTTTCCATACTTTTACTACTTTGGATCAAGCTGGTAAACAGAAAGTGCTACAGTAGGAGTCTTTGCAGCAAAGCTCTGGAGTCAGAGGTGACCCCTGTCTAGTGGTTTATGCAAGACAATGAGAATCAAATCAAGCTGAGTCTAGATAATATAGTCTATTTCTGTGTACAGAGTGTCTGTGAGGTCCTCTTCACTTGTGTCCTCTCCTTTAAGGCACATGGACCCTCGCCTGTCAAAAACATACATGTAAAGCTTTAATATCTTGAGTTAACTTTAATAGAATCTTTCATTCAACAACAAATACAAAGATTTAGATTTTTACAAAGATTTAAGACTTGCAATGCAATTAGTTATACTGCACCCACCCCAGGTGCTGGCAGTGGAGATCTCCTACACAGGGGCAATGTTTCCTCGGTCCCTCATCCTGGATGTCCCAGGACAATAGCTCTACCAAGTGGTTGGAAGCACCAAAACAGCGTTCGCGCTCAATGGGCTTGGCCGAGCAGACAGGGAAGAGCAGGGCTGAACACACAAAGAAAACACACAGATACATTTTCTAAGAGAGCGTAGCGAGTCACTAGACAGCATTTGCTGCACGGAGCGCTGTACTGTACCTTTATGGAAAGCACAGCAGAGGTCTGTGCTGCAGTCAGACTGGTATTGACAAGTGCTGCCCGCTTCTCCTTTGGTTGCATTTTGACTGCACTGGCCCCATACACACAGCTGTTCACCACAGCACTCCTCATCCTTAGTGCAGGGCTAAAGGAAAGGAATAAAACGTTTCAAAAAAAAAAATTTCCATAACCTCTCATCAAAACAAATTTCAGCACAAACAGCCGACATGCACGCAGACATCTTTAATGTCGTCTTGTATTCCGGTGTCTTGAGAGTCACGTATATAAGAACATAGTGTGCACCTTCAGCTCCACAAAGCTGCAACTCACCAGAGCATTAAGGTGATTAATGATTCTCTAAGCGTGACGTCTGTTAAATATAAATAAGATGAGTGATGAGATGAAGTTACAAATCCTGCATATCCTTTATGGATTCTTAATTTGGGTATATGGTAAATGGTCTGGATATTTCAATGCAGGGCTTTTCACTGCAGCACTTTGGAGGAGACACAGACCCTGTCCTCTGTGTATTTATAATCCCTGCATGCTGTGAACTTCTTTGGCAAACTGCCAACATCTTCACCCATATGCATTGCTTTTTACTCTGCTACACCAATCTATCCAGAGATGATACGACAGAATCTGCAGAAATCACCGAGCCTTAAATAAAACCAATGGGCGGCTTTGACTCTCAGTATTAGCATTCTTTTTTTGCTCTAGATGTCCTTTGGGAGTGCAGGGGGGGAGGGGGGGGGGGGAGCTCTTATTTAACCTTGACGCATGATGTCCTTTCACTTGAAGCTCATAGGGCAGTGTTCACAAACAACACACTCAAGTTACACTTGTGGACACACTGCAGTACAGCTGAAGTGAAACAACAGCTGCCAGGAAGCGATGTACTGTATTTATGTGAAAGACACACACCCAGCAAATAGTGCATTTTTAGAGGACTTCATTCAGGTGCTCTATAAAGTTAAGGTAGGTTCACTTACCACATCAAGTCCTTTGCAAGGCAGACACTTGGAGTTGTGCAAGTCATAAAAGCAATACCTTCCCATCCCACAGTCCTCCTCAGTCATACATCCCTACAGACAAGAGACAGGAAGAATGGCAAGCCCTTTTATCATTAATGTGGTAATAGCAATTTTAGATATCAAATAATTTCTGTTTGAGTATTTTTAATTACAAGTCATATCTGTGTGTCATTTTGACTAATATCGCTTTTAATTAAATATATCTACAATTAATTTCTAACTAGTTAAAATGTTAATGCTTAAAACCAACGTACAGTTTCTTTTTAGTGCAAATGTTCACTGTAGAGAAAGTGGTAATTTATTACAACTTACTGACTTCTACTCAAACTCATTTACAGATGTCTATAATTCACTTTTGACATGTCATAATTCCGAGTAGACTTATGCATTTCCAATGTCATTTGGACGATTTGAAATGAATGATATCTCCGGTACAACTCACTTCTCGCTTGGCCAAAATGTTGATTAAAGATATCAACAATTCATTTCTCACCAGTGAAAATGTAACGTGTTGATATGAAGAATTCAAGTCAAGGGTCGTATGAAAAACACGTTTTTCTTCTTTGTAACAGGAGAAAACTTACATGATCAATGTTGTTCATCAGGTCCCCGTACTGGACGGCTGAGGTAATATTGTTGGTCTCCTGTGTGAAGGTGGGACATCGGTTGAGTTCCTCTCACAAAGGCAAACAGACGCTATCTTACTTTTGTTTATTGATTATAAACCTACCTGCTCTACTGAGGTGTGGACAGATTCACTGTCAGTCACTTTATCGGACTCGGTTTCATTGTGATGACTTGGAAGAAGGTCATAAGGTTGAGGGCTGAGACTGATGTTCCCCTTGTTCCCCTAGAAAGATTGGAGAGATAGACTAGAGGTAAAAAAAGATGCCTTAAAAAGTCACTCACATATTCTAGCCATGCATGGCTGCCTCTAGAGATTAAAATCGTTTTAATAGATTCCCATAACTTATACTATCGGCTATGATATAATACAACTGTAAAAAGCAAAATGCCCACTTGGTGAAACGCATCCTCAGGCTTTTCCTGCGGTCCCTCTGGCAGTCGCTCCACTTCCACCAACATGCGCTCCAGCTCCGTTTGTCCATGAGCGTAAGTATCCTGCAGGATGTGACTGATGCCCGAGTCAACTATCTCAGGGAGGATACAGTTGCAGCCCGCGGTGATAGCCAAAACCAGAAGAGCGACCTGCGTCATTCTGCTGCTGCTGGTCCTGCTGCTGCACTCTGAAGAGGGTGTGGCGATGATGGCAACAAACGCAAACAGCTGATACGTCAGTCACCGTCACCGAGGAGGTCATCACGTCATACATGTTCATGTCTAAAACATCCACATATAGATAAACATAACATTTCAACGCTAATATATGTCAATATAATATATATTTAAATGACTCTTAGCTGAATGTATGCAATAAACTTCAGGACAGCTACATTTTGCTAAAGTGTAATCACAGCTCTTATTAGCGCGCGAGATGAACTAGAGGTAATTATCGCAGCAGTGACGTCACTTTGGCTAAATGCTAGTTAGCTATCACTTTAGCTACATGAGGAAACAAGTTTAACAAACGGGTTGACTAACATTAGAGCCAACGAGCATTAATATCCAAAAGTAAAAATGGAAGGTAACACACAAACAAAGCCTGTTACCATTTTTGCTGTAAGGTAAGAGCGACCCATTGACCACTTATCTATTCTAATATAATGTTAGGTTAGCTACATTGGAGGCCATTCTTTATCCATAATTACATTAGTTCCATCAGTTCAATTCTCGCGTTGATTAATGGCCGCTCTTTATGTATGTGAGAAATCTGCCTCATAATACCTGAGAGCTAGTTTAAACCACGAGACCTGTATATGTAGTCCCACAGCCTGGCCACAAGATGGCGTAGTTGCTTCTGTGAGTGAACAGGTTGTTCACCGGCGCGGACTCTTCCTGCATATATGCGCTCACGTTTGCAGTGTTTGTTCAATGCTTTCAACCATGTGCTACGTAGACCACCGTTTCTGCTGACGCTGTAAAACAGACGATGTGTTGAGTAACTTAGGTTGCCTCACACAAAAGGAATAAGTTACACAGGAAAAAACCAGTGGATCGTATCAGAATTAAGTTTTTCTATACAGCCAATATTTTACAGCTTTCACTGTCTTTCACAATTTTGACATTTTAGTTCAGGTTTATACCCGTACCTTATACCCAAGTATTTAATTAAACAATAACATTGATTTCTATCCTTTTTTTCCCTCCAGATTCGTGGTCCAACCAGATTAAATTCTACCCCATAAAATCTAATCTTTAGTGTAATTAGTAAATTCTTCTAGTGGGGCCGTCAGAAGCGGTGGGTGGTCGGTGAAGTAGTGAAGTTAGTCTCTGGTGGGAGAGAGTTTAGACTCTGTGGATTAAACAGCAGCAAAGATAGCCGCACAGGGATGTGTCCGACCTACGAGCACCGCCCTCAAACACTGAACTCTACTGAGAAACTCCAGCCTGTCAGTCTGACTGAGGACACGACTCACACGTCAGTCTACGACCCAGTGTGTCATTGGAAGGAAGAAGTGTTTGGACAGGACGGAGAAATGAGGTAAGGTCTTTTTGTTTTCTCGTCTAATAAGGGTTCTAGTATGACAGCCAGACAATATTGAATCGGCCCGGGAATAAAAAAACCCAGGATGAACTCACTCCAAACAAACACTAACCAATACATTTTTTTTTATAAATTATTACGTTGATCGCGAGATTAGTTTTGGATTTGATGTGGAGTTTTGAGAACACGTGTTTATCTCGTGTTTTATGCTTGAGAGAGGCTTTTCCCTGCTCCCTGACAACACAAATAATATCACCTACTTGAGCAATCTTTTCGTTATGCTGATTACATAAATCAGCTTTGAGCACATGAAACTGTCAAAGTGGAATTTTATGAGAGTTTTAAAAAAAATGCAAAGACAGTAGAAACAGTTCAATCCGGGTTAGATTAAATCATCCCTCAGCAGGGCCACGTTTGATTGACAGGTGGAGCTGTCGTTAAAAGTTAATGACATCTTTGTGGTGTTTTAATTCTTTTCAGCCTTTCTTAAGACTGACTCCACCTGCTCAGCAGCTTCCTGACTGTAAATAGCCTTCAGTCTTTGGAGTTGTAATGGCACTCGTTGCATGATAAAGAAAGGTGTGGTGTTAAGGTCACTGAATGAAAAGACAGAAACGGGTTAATGTATAGCTGCTACTGATCAAACACCGAGCTGAATGAACCCTGGTAGAGCAGGAAAAGAAGTGGCCAGACTTCAAAAACCAAAGCAATGAGAGGTGTTTAGAAAGAAATACTGTATATTTACAAATCTGCCTCTCCTTCCACGTTTCAACATACCACATGAGCAGTCATTCTGGGAGGATGATGCATAATCCCTTTAGCACCACTTTAAGGAGGGTGGCATTTCTCCCTCCCACTGCTGTGTGAGGATTCATGTCCTGTGTACTTTATGATACATCAAACCGCAAGAGTCATACTTTATTCCGGAGTGACTCTGCCAGTAAACGTGCTAACATCTAAACAGTGTTCATACATATAGTATGGGGTCTCTGGCTGCTGATTTATACTACTGGAATTAACTTCTTTAGGTATTCTCCTCTTGCTGGAATTTCTGTCTCAGAAATATTTTTTTTTTTTGAGTCATTCGTTTGCTATGATGTCAAATATGTGGAAAGGCACCGTAAACAGTGTCCTGCCCAGTGAGATAAGTCATCTTTTGGCTAAATAGCTGCGAGGCTTATGTACTGAACACGCTCAATGATTACAGGTTTAACTCTGAATCATGTCCAGGTCGTCTGAACCTGTCGCAGCAAACTAATAAAGTTGACATCTACATACAAGCTTTCACACCAAACTATCTTTGACTTGGTCTGAAAATACTCCTCAGCATGAGTCATGCTTCAATGCTGCCTCCGAAACTGCAAATTCTTGTGCCTGTGTTTCATTTCTACTTTGTAATTTACAGCTTTACTGGGGTTTATCTTCACAGCATGTGGAGACGAAAACACTCCAATCATGCAGCCAAATGAAGGTCTACATAATGTTGATGCTTATGCTTATGAGAAATCAAAAAAAAAAAATCATCTTAATGACTTCCTGCTTTACACGACACACCAAATATTTCAGACTCCCACTCCTGTCAGTCTGAGCCACGCTTGGCCATTACCTGTCAACGCAGTCACAACCTTTTACAGCTCAGACTGACACACTGAGTGTTTCGTAAGCAAGACAACTCACCTGTAAAATGTCAGTGCGTTCATGATCACTTCAGTCTTCAAGATGTTCTCATTGTCACATTATTGAGGTAAAGATTTAATGAATACTAACAAATGGGAGACATTGTTTAAATTCTTGACACGAGAGAGAAAAAGAGACGCATACAGTCGATAAATAGAAAGCGCTCAGAGAGAGCTTACCTCTGCCAACGCCACTACAAATGATAATAAATGGATATAATACATGGTCATCAATAACTTTACAACATAACTTCTGTTAAACATTTAGTCATATAACATAATTAGCCATAGAAAGGTTGGGCTATTAATGGGTATTTGAATTAACAGCCATTAATAGCCTTTAAAATTCTAAATGTTTATTTTTGAATGTTTATCTCCACCAAGGAGGACATGTTTTCACCCATGTTTTTTCAGCAAGATTACACAAAAAAAAACAAAAAAACAACAGCTACTGAATGGATTTTCCTATCCCTCCAAAAATGTCTTTATCAAAATCTGTAAATAAATGTTTTAGATATCTCGTACACAAACAGATAAACAAACGGAATTGATCATCTCCACCCATCAATGTTGGCCAAGGGAACTACACACAGATCAAACAATTAACTGAATAAATAAATGAATGAATGTCCTGGGGAATGATTGAATCAACCAGTTCACAAACGAGAGTAATAAAGATATGTGAGAATGTCATAATGTGGGGGAAAAAAAACAATGTAAATGTGTTTCACACAGCCCCAGAAACTGTCCGTGGAAGATTGTACTCATTATTGCCAGGGGATGTGTTGCAAACTTTCTCTTTCCTCTCTGCAATATGTTTCCTTCCTTGCTCCACAGCATTAAAATGGGCACCAGGCATCAGACACACAAAAGAGAGAGGAACTCACATGTATAGGTGGGGCATGTTGTTCCCTCTAGCCTGCTAGTGGCCTGCTGATGTTTCAAAGAACAACATAATTTCAGCTTCCTTTAAAAGCTAATGGTAGATGACAAGATACGTTGGGACACATCACATCTAAACCAATAGCACACATGAAGATGGAGGTACAAGGAGACTTGACTGTGGTAAAATATACCCCTGGATATCATTAACACTTTCTATCTGCCCCTGACATGAGCAGACTGCAAAAGGGTTTAAACATATCTTCGTCATGCTTTACAATCACAGTGGTGGAATTTTACAGAGGCAGCTCTCCTCTCAGCTTTGATCCGAACAGGAAACCAGACACACTCCACAGGAAGAGTTTGGATAGGAGGTGTCTGAGGGAGCTCACACACTTCGCCGCAGCGCTCAGGAGCTTTTTAAAATGTAAAATAAGGCATTGAATGTCTTTCACGGTGCATCGCCATCACCGTTTAACTACCCCTAAACACTCCTGGTGTTGCAGCAAGTCGATAGCGTCTGAGCAGTCGTGCTGAATATTTTGTTTTGTGAGAGGCTCTGCATTGCTACCAGACGCTCCTGCTGTTACCACAGCTGAACCCAGAACACGGGGCTGTTGTTGAGTCGACCTTTGTTCATTTTTGTGCTCATCTGAGGTAGTCTTGTTTACCGGCTCTCATGTTGACAGATTCAAGCCCTGCTGCAATGGTATCTTTTCTGGTCATGTGCTGTTTTCCTCCACAACATGACACTTCTCCATTCGGGGGGTTGGCTCCACTGATTGTAGGCTTACAGAATCTGCTGCTTTTGCCAGGCTGTAATACTACCATGATATAGATAAAGGAAAGAAGCACACTGCTCTTTGACCCTTAGCCCCAGTCAGTTCGGAGTTTGTCTTGTGGATAGTATTACATTTTTATGCCCCTGCCATAGGAGGCATATAGGCTTACTATTGTCCATCCGTCTATCTGTACCTAACGTAAGTAGATAAGGGGTACGATCTATCCTCATTTACTAAAAAAACGCGGGACAGAATTCACTGAAATTTCACATATGCTTTGCAGGAGCCCTAAATGTGTGCATCTTATAATTGGTTTCTTCAGTTTGCTTAATTTTATTACAGTTTTAGGCACGTTTGAACTTAGTTTGCCGGTGAGTTGTGCATGTGCAGTAATTGAGTCTAAACGCAGGAGGCAGCAGTGTTTAGCCTGCCGAAAAGGGGTAAGAAGAAGAGTCCAACCAATCAAATCGCATACTTCCATTAGTATACTTCATGGGAGTATACTTACTTGTGTGGTGTGTGAATTTCAACAGTGTGGTGTTGTCTCAAATCGGGGATATTTGACAAAATGCATGATGTCAATCATTTCAAGAAACTACAAATTAACAGCAACACAAATTCATTTTTTTCTCCCTTGTGGTTATGGTCTATCCACATCAGCACAAATTGAGTTTTTCCAGTGGCAGGGAAGTCTGTGTCCCTTAGACACAAATTTTCTAGTTGACACTTGAGAAGATTCATGTTGAATAATTTGTAAAGTGGGTGACGTGAATCTATTTGGCTGTTTTTCTTTATTTTAGAGCATCGGAAACACTCACTGTAACGATAGATACATTTGACTAGTTTCTTGTAACACGTGGGATTGTGTGGTAGAGTCAGAATAACTGGTCAAGTGAGTTGTCTGTGCCACTGTCTGTGCCAGTGGCTGGGCAGGCATAACTCTGTGCTTACTTTGTCCAGACAAATCATTCTCCAAAGGAGCCATGTGGTGAACACACCTCGTGGGCCAGACTGGGCATGAAGCCTCACAAACCTGCTCCTGTTTGTGTAAAATCACAGTTTTCTCCTCTGAAAGTGGACATTTACTGTAGTGTCACCATCTCTACTTTGTCAATCGGAGCAGCTCTTCTGCTTTGGCACTGCTACCTGAACATGCCGTCAGATTTCATAGAGGTGAGATAATACTGGGAGCTCTGGGGCCTGTTGCAGGGCAGAGTGTGCTGCTTTCTCAAGCATACTGCTTGCCTATCAGGCCCACAGAGGGTTCCTTCCTGGTTTTCTTCAATCCAGTCTATAATTACTGTTACTTGCTGGCTACAGTTTGCACATTTCCCAGCACTCCCAATGTTTTCCTTGCGCTGTCAACTTCCTATTGTATTCTGATAGCTTAAAGCTGTGTGCTCTGCGCAAACAAATGAAGACATCGTGTTAACTGGCTTGAAACTTGTCTCAATGTCTTTGCGGTTTTGTCAGTGTCAGTTTTGTACTGAAAGTTATATATGTCACTGACTATTGCGAGCAGCTCTGACATATGCTCACATTTGGGTGTGCATATGCTGCAAATGTATTCCATGAATTATTTGGGGATTACGGTGGCAATATTCTATAGTTATTTAACAACAAATCTGGTGAAAAGACCAAAATACAATAAATTGATCTAACTATCAAGTATTGGCTGTGTAGCAAAGCCTGAGCTTCGACACCATCGCACTGGTTGTCATGGTCCTGTAGTCTATTTTGAATCAATCTGTCATGCACCACCCTATTTTATAAATACTCTCAAGGATACCAAATGCTTATTCATTTGCTGCTAAAAATAGTCCCCAGCAAAAGTATGATGTACCTCTGTTTGACTAAGTTTAGCTGCAATCTGCAGTTTTCAATGATTTTATTTCAGTCTTTAGTAGAATAACGAGTTAATACGTTAATATTAAAAAGAAACAATTTAATGAGCTGTTTGAAATGCGTCGCTTTAAGGATGTGTGTAAAAGTGTGCGTTGGTGTTCCTTTGTTCTCTTTGCCATCCAGGTGTAAGAGGTATGTTTTTCACATTCCTAACATTCCCCTTCTATCACACTGGAAGCCGATAGCTTGCTATGTCTTTCAGACACACATCAGTGCATTTATTTATACACTCGGCTGCACATCCATCCTACGGTCACTGTTCTCTTTGGGCAATGTGTAGATGGAAGTGCTGGAATAAAAAAAATATCACTATAAATTCCTCACGGTAAAAGTAAATGAATCAGTGGCCATCACTGTCCTCATCGCCTGCTGACAGTTTCACTCAATCGGATCATTGTCTAAACAGACAGGAGTCCCTCGAACCTCCACGGCCTTACTGCCTCTGATCCTCTAAAGCATTGTATGGTATGTGTATTCTTTCTGCTTAGTCTGTCATTAGTTGTATTTTTACAGCCGTTCTGTGGTTTTGCTCTGTCTGCCCACAAGTGACTTTCCATTCTGTCAGACATGGTGAAGTCATTTGACTGTCTGAGATAATGTAGTTTAAGTGTTGAGCATTGACTTGACTATGAAAATTCTTAAGTGGTACCTTTTCATTAATCCTCACAGACTTGTAAAACAGATGCTTCCAATAGTTTGTTTGTTTGTCTGTCTGGTTGAAAGCAGGATTACTCAAAAAGTTCTAAATTAATTTAGTGATTTCTTTTCTTCTTTTTTTTTTAGAGCTAGGGTTTGATTCAAGGAACAATCCGTTAGATTTTGGTGCTGATCTATTGCATCAGCTGGATTCAGAATATTTGTTCAAAGGATTCTTTGATCGGGGCAGTTTGCAAGATTTTTGCTTCTAACTTCATGGAGAATACCTATACTTGGATAAAACATTACACAATGCAATCCCATTAGAGCTACTGTAGCACACATCAAACTCTCATGGATCCAAGTAATATCCCAGATCTGGAGATCCATAATGTTTAAATTTATTGACTCATAACTAAGAAGATTGTAGCTGGAATTGTGCTGATTCAGTTAGGTGTCAAATCTGATGGATCTTCAAACGTTGCTGAGCTAGATCCTGAAGAAGTATCATTTTATTGAATGACTATGAAATTAATAACGATACCAGTGTGATTCCACATTCCAGGGATAGGTTTTCAGGGTCACTGAATCATATTATCAGGGTCTAACATTCACAGGACTATTGCTTTTAGGTGTGGTGATATAATGGGGAAACTGAGCTGCCTTGGCGGAGGTTTGCTCTCTCTGACTGCTGTCTAGTTTACCAGCTTGACTGAATGTAAAAGCTTAAGTGTAGTCAACATGTCTTGATGTGAATTTTCCTCAAAAGGCACTAAAGACTATTGAACACTGGCCAAAGTTAAAAGTAAAATGATGTCATCATAAAATTATTATTAGCTGAAGTTTAAAAATGGAAGTTTGCCTTTGTTATATAGTTGTCTTTTTTTATCCTTTTTTTTGGCACAGATTTACATCCCACTATCTCAAACAAACTTTAAACTTAGCTGTCAAAAGAAATAACTCCCCAGAGACTTTATAAAAGATATTATGCAGGCCCCAAGCACTCAACAAACCACATGATAGAAAACACAGCAATTTTCCCATTACAGTCTGCTGCATGCATGAAAGATTAAAGCACCTGCATCATATATCAATGCTGTCTTAGTCATCGCTCTTCACTCATTGCAAATTGGAGAGTAAATTCCTCAAAAAAAACTGTGGAGGCTGTCCTGTGATTACTTGGTGGAACCAGTGAGAGGGTTAGCTGAGTGTTGGACTCATGCTGATAGAGCAGTTCAGGGCTCTTCTAGCCACGTGTCAAAGGAATGTCAGCTCATTTTGTGGCTGGATGTCTGCAGTGAAAAGCCTCAGGGGTCCACAGAATCTACAAACGGGACAGGGGTTGGGTGAAGCTTTAAAGGGGTAGAAAGCAGGCTGAGGGTCACTTCACCGCAACATTTTTGTGGGCTGGTTCTTTTCTCTTTCTGAATCTTTCTCTGAAATGCAACATCAGAAGAATCAAAACAGGACGCAAGCACACAGCAAAACAGGATCTTATGTTAATGAATATGCTAATTTTAGCAAAGGGACAAATACTGGGGCTTGGGGAGTGACATTCAAAATCTCGCCACATTCAAATTGTAGTCCAAACCAAAGCTGTGGCCCAGTACTGAAGGCTCATTGGATACAGCATGCATGCATTGGTGTTGTCCCTGGTTAAGCCCTCAATGGACAGTTTCATGCCACCGTCACATTATCACCTGAGGCCCTGGGGTGGGGTGTGATGCTATTGTTGCTCACAGATGATAGTCTAGTCAGTTGATCACTCACAGATCAGTCTAGTCAGTTGTCAGCGATACCGTAGCTGAGATAAAACATGAGCCATCAGGAGATGTCATATCCCCTGGCTCCTGCAAAAAAAAGTGTATTTACATGAATACAAGCTCAAGAAATAAGTATCAAAATCATGTTAATAAAAACAGGAAAAATCACACAATATCAAGATCCATCATTATAGTACATAGTTTTTAAGACGCCTTTGGGACACAGTCCAACATGTCACCGTGGAAATGCATGCAATCAACATTATAAAATTTCTATAGCAAAAGTCATATAAACACATGCCGTCCAACATACATGTACAGGTAAAATATTAGTAAATACATTAAAGGATATGCTCTGGAAACAAACATCCTCTTTTAAGGCCAAATCCAACATAAAATTGTTGTAATGGAAATGCAAAAAATAGAAAATATAATCATTTGTGATTAGCCAAAGATACATTTTGTTATCATTCCGTGTAAAAATGTACATTTTGTCAAAGAAAGAATACACATGTCACGAGATATACTTCAAAAATGAACCTCACTCTTTTCTTAAGAATAGGTATATGTTGTTGCCGTGGAAACACAAATATTAAAAATTATAAAAATGTCTAAATAGCAAAAAGTTAGAAGTTGTTGAAGATATGTGGAATACATTTAAAGCTGCGCTCAGGACAGACACTTCTAACACTGTTAAAAGCTGATGAAATGTCTCCCTAACAGGTTGAACCAGAAATAAGGGGTAAAACTGGCTTTGTACCCTAGTGATCATGAATTACTCTGAGGGTCAGTAAGTCCTGTTCTGTTAGCCTGACCTTTCCTGGCCCATCCCGCTCCATGGGACATTAAAATATCAAAGGCAGACTTCTCCTGAAACAAGCTGTGGTCTCCACCCTGTGAGCTCAGACATGCTTAATGAAGAAAATATCCCCTTTTTGCTTTCATGTTGAGTTCTGACACTGTTTTTTTCCCCCCATTATTTTCAAAATGCCTGATGGTTGATTGGAGGAAAGACATTTTATTGAATTTTGTCAGTTTAGCTCTGTTCTGACACAAGCTTGTGTTTTAGTAACTATGACTTCCACACACAGACAAGCATACTGAATGCACATAATTCAGTCGAGGGTAAGCATGCATATCCAATCCAAACCAATTTATCTGTCTTTATGTGTCTTTATTGTTAGTGATAGCTCAATATTTATGTATATTTGTGTACCATATAGCAAATTGTATTAGGCTTCATTAGCATTATTAAGAATGTGTTCTACTTCTATGGGAGGACTTAATTCAAGAAAAATATTTTGTCTGTTATGTGTGACTCTACTATTACAGTACTGTATATAAATGAAGCATATCCAAAAACATGCTAGAGTTTTGGCAACTTCACATCATTCTGTAATTTAAATTATTTGTTCATGGTGGATACGTCATGCTGCAGCTTCCACAGATTTATTCTGTTTAGAGTTTTTGTAGAACCTTGAAGCTGTTTGCTGAACTAATAAATCCAAAATAGAACCACAAACAGCTCCTTTTATAGGCTCACATGGTAATACCTTTGGAGAAGTAGTACACATGCTTGACTGCTGTCTGATGATAAAACTGTCTCATTTTACATCTACTCTCTTGTATAATCTCACAGCCTTGTCCTTAGTACATGTTATCTTGTCAATGTGGGTGTAAGCTGATTGTGTTTTTGAAATATATTTTGACTTAGATACCGACTCTTAATGAGGACTGGTTCTGAGAGCCCTCATGATAATGATGACCTCATGATGATAACCTATCTAACCCTACAGCTATGTTTTTAACTTAATTTAAATGACCTCAGCATTGTAATGCTCAACTTGAATACGTTTAAAAAATGACACATGTCCAGGCTAATAATAGATGGATAAACCAGTTGCCCAAAACTATCTGTGAGAGAGTCTTTGCCATGGGATGACATCAGACTCTTATGTCTCTTGCCTCCCCAGACTGGGCATGACGGCCAAGCTGAGGGTGTAGCCACATCTGGCAGAGAGTGCTGAACTAAGCAGGCGCCTCAGCAAACTGAACATCTACTCTGGTGGGGGAAGATGGGAGAGACGGAGGAGGATAATGTGGGGAAGCTGTTTGAGAACTTCATTCAGGCCTTGACCTGTAAGGGAACCCTGCAGGCATTCAACGTCCTCTGCAGACGGCTGTCCCTCGACCCCGCAGACAATGCCACCTTTTACAGCAGTCTGAAGGCAAAAGTCACCACCTGGAAGGCCAAAGCACTGTGGAGTAAGCTGGACAAGAGGATGTCCCATAAGGAGTACAACAAAGGCCAGGCCTGTGTGGGCACCAAGGTAAATTCATCTTACTAATCACACAGTGGATAGGCTACACATAAATGGAGATGATGTTGATGATATGTCAATTAAAGCACCGTAAGAGTGATTTTATATGTTTTCTCTATTAAAAACCAACTGCATGTTTTTCTGCTAACTTTTGTCCAAAGTAAACCATGCATTTCTAGATTGATTACCTGCATTCCAATTGCCAATGTTTTTATTTCTCAGTTTATTAATGACGGTCATTTTCAGTATGGTAAGGGATAAGTAATTCATTTCATTTTTTTAAATGTTGTGTGAAAGCACATTTATTTTAAAAGGTCTATTTGTTCTTGTACTTTTGTATCACAGGATCCTCCACTATACCCCAGGCAACTGCCCAACAGCAAATCTCCGCCAAGACATTATCAAGTCATCATACGTCATAGCAATAGTCCCATGATAGTTTGATCCTCATAATACGACTCATTGTCCATGAAAACCTGCCCTAGAATTTCAGAATTTCAGTAATTTTTGAAGATACATCAAATTTGACATCTCACTGAATCAACACAGTTTCAGCTACAATTTAATCTTAGTTACAATTCTGTAACATTATTATTTGTTATCTCACAGCAGGGACTTTTCCCTAAGCCCTATAAATTTCAACATTCTGGATCAACAGATCTTGAATATTACTTGGATCCAGATCATAGTTAGATGTGTGGTAGATCTTACGGGGATGTTATTGTGTAATTTTTGTCCAAGCATTGTAGGCATTATTCGGGAAGTTAGCGACAAAAATCCTATTTATTATACTTTTATTTATCCTTTATTTATCCAGGAAGGATATGATGCTCCTGTCCTGCAATGCTAAAGAATCCTTTAGAAACATTCTGGATCCGTTCATAAAAACAAACAAACCAGTGCCCGTATAAAGCATTACCTCCTTGGCGGATGTAATAAAAAACAGCAAAGTAGAAAAAATCTGAATGCGATACTTTACAGCAGCCAATGCTTTACTCTCAGCTATAGTATACTACAGTTTTAAGAATGATTCAAACTGCAACCAGCTCACAAAACAAAAGAACAAAATGTTCACTCTGCTTACATTTCTGCAAATAGATTTTTTAACTGTGCAGTGAAGACTAGAGAAAATATGGTATGCTTTGGAACATAATCCATAATATTGGTGGGTAAAACATGTGTGGCTCTTTGAATATCAAATTTGTCTTTTTTTGCAGGTAAAGAAAATATGGATATGAATAGCATTACATGTAACATGTTATACAAAATATCATACTAATTTGCTCATGCATCATGAAGTTGACATTTTGAGACACAGGAAATATCTTTGTGGCTGAACCTCTTGTAGTTCCTGTTTTTTTTGTTTTTGTTTTAAATAAATGCACTTTGTTCCTCCTCAGGACTGTGAATGTACACTACCGAGCACCATAGCTAATGTCGTGGTTCTCAGTGTAACCTCTACCTGCCAAGACACAGTCCATCAACTCCAGGAACACTCAGTCTTTCACTCCAACAGTTCCCAACATCCAGGACAGGAAATTAAAGGGGTTGTTCTTTGCTTTGCACTGATTCTTTGGCTCCCAGATAGGTGCTCTATTACAAAGCTGCACAGACATACAAACATCATCATTTTATAGACAAATTAATCGCTGAACCGTCAATATATCCAGCTCCAGAAAAAGTGAAATGCCAACAAACATGTATACAGTACTGTCCATTAAACACAAGAAGAACACAAAAAAACAAAAGATGTGCACATAATCAAAATAAAACATGACACAATTCTTACATAAATACATTTAAGAAAAAAAACAAAAAACAGACAGCTATACATTGCTCTACCTAACCCTGTAGCCAAACAACAAAAACAGCCATCACACTCTGAGAGGAAATTAAATAAACATATGTAATAAGAGTGAGAGCTATAGAAGAGCTGTGCTTGCGCTGAATCATATAGAGCTGACAGCAACGGGATGAAGAAATCATGTGAGGGTGTGTGGTGGTGGTGGCGTTTGGCAGTAAAGGTGATGAGGGAAAGTTGGAAAACCTGGTAGAATTTTATTACCTTTGAGGCATCAGCTGTTGGCAGCTTGAAATAGTGTTTTTATTGTGCCGAGTGAAAGACAGCATCACTCAGCAGCTTTAAATATTTGGCCCCAGTTATACTGAGCATGTGCTTCGCTCTTTATAGGCCCTTCCTTTAAGGTCTGAGCCAGACCAATAATGTTATTAAAATGTGTTTTTAATGCTTCATGTGAGCTCACTTTTACACGTTCTGTCTGGTTTAATCCAACACCAAACAGATATGAAGAGAGAAGGTCAATGTTTTAAGGAAGTGTGACTCTCCTAAACGTCTGAGCCTATAGTTAAGTCAGATTTCATAATTCTGACAATCCACAGGGTTGTATTGTAAAATAAAAAGGAGGCAAGACAGGAGACTTATACCAGATGTTAAAACAGTGGATTTGTTGCACCATTAAACACTTATTTTTAACTTATTTTCAATTTATGAAATTACATTTCCTTCTCATTGCCTGAGATTTAAGACGTTTGTTTTTTTTAAATTTCCACACATGTACAGCACAAGTGAAGTATAGCCTGTTTTAATCACTCACAGGACAGACAAGCTGTTTTTACCTCATCACTAATTTCTCCTCCTCCTGGAAAAAGCACAAGGTGACGATGACTTGTGTTTTTATGGCGATTCGTTTCCTTAAAAAGTGACATGCGAAATCAGTCAGCGCTCGTCTTCATATTCGCGCTGTAGCAGCAGTCTATAAAGGAAGCAAATTTCATCCATGTTTTATGGCCTGACACAGCTGGCCGCTGTGACACATGACCACAGTGTCATTCTGGTAAAGCTTTACAATGCAGAAAAAAATGTATTATTGCAAGCGGTCCTCTCTCAAATCCAACTTTACCTCCATTGATTCCAAGTCAAAACCCAAATTGGTTATGCTGGTTAGACCAGACTGTTGTTGCAAGCAGCCTGTGCAGTCATGCAGTTTGACAGTTGTGTTGAATGTTTGTGACAATGTTGATTGTTAGTCCTGTAGGGCTGAAATGATTTTTCATTTAACACAAAATGCTTTGACGTCAATTTTCATAACTGATTAATCATTTAGATAATGTTTCAAGCTAAAATGCCTCTCAAAAGTGGATATGTTCTGTAATAAATACGATAGAAAACTAAATAGTATTTTATTTATTTCATTTTTGACTGTCGCTTGAACAAAACAAGTAACTGGATGACATCACCTCGGGCTCAAGGGAATTGAGATAGACTTTTTTCACTATAGGGAAGCTAAACAAATCTTTAGTTTAATCTTGAGCTTCCTAACATTGAAATTAAGATGCTGTGAAAGTAAAGAGCCCCACGCACAATATATTGGCCCATATTATGTACTCTGACAGTCTGAGTTCATTAATAAGTCAAATGTGACCTGTGTGAAGTGGAGCTGAAAGGAAGTGTGTGTGTCCTGACTCAACAGATGTGGAGCAAGCGGTCAGGAAAAGCCTCATATTTGGAATAATATACCAGGGAAAGACAACAGGCCTGATCAAACAGCCTGTTACTGCTAACGGCTGATAGACCGATGAAAACGGCTATATGAGTTTAGACAGAAATATGCACATTGTGGACATACATGTGAACAAACTGAGTATCGTGCATACTGTGAATAATAGACAATACACTCACTCATCCTTTGTTAGGAGAAGAAAAATAAGGCCAGCAGGCAGGCTTGTCCAAGCAGCACCTCCACCACCTGTGCGTGTTCTTCACACCTGAGATTACGTCATGTTGATAACCTCAGGCAACACATTATGACACATTGTTTTCCTCATCACCTATATATCCCCTGTGAAAGTTCAGCCACATGCTTGCAGAGGGGAAATATGGAATGACTAAAGCAACAGTCATCTTTTTTTTTGTCCATTTAGGGTAAGAAATTGGATTTTGGTCTGCTGGCACTAGATGCTCTATAAAACATTCTGAGATGTGGATGGGGTGCCATCCCCTCACGCTGTACCTACTTTGTGTTATTCTTTTTGTTGGACACACAGGATAGCAGGAAATGAGTCCCCGGGTTCAAATATGTGGTAAACTCCTGTCTGCATACTGGTGGGATTTAGAGTTCGGCCTTCAAATAGAGCTCTTTGTGCTGCTGGACAGAATAGACGGTTCACCTGGGAAGGTGAAAGCAAAGATGTTTTCAGCAGTAATTTGGGGAGGCTACCAAGACAAAAGCCTGTCCAAGTTGTTGAGCACAGCGGGGGGGCAACCGTCAGGCGTGATTGGGTCCTGTTCCTCATCTCCTTGCTACAGAATTCTCTTAGAGTTGCCAACACACATGTTCCAGTTTATCAGCTATCATTCAAGAGGATGATGTTATGTTTGCACCACACATTCTCAGACAGATGCTGTAACCTCAGTGTACTAGCGTCACGCATTTTTGGTTGAGGCTGATGCATGAATAACACCTTCGATATGTAAAAGCTGTGTTTCAGGTGCATGTCAACTCTTTCACCCACACTCCTTTCACATACAGGGTGGGCTGGAAAAAAAAATCATCTCAAGACTGGAATGGTCCTCGGAGTGTCCCGACTCTGCTGAAGTGTCCTCGAGTGAGACACTGTAAACCGCTAAATGCTCCAGTGGAGGAGTAAAGTGCTGCTCCCTCTCGTGACCCATTTAATGCTGCCTGATATGTTAATAAAACGTTGGACTCTTCTCAGCCTTCTCTGCTGGAAAGGTTTCGACCTTCTGCGATCGTAGACAACATCGAGATGAAGGTCTTTTCTCTGTGCATTGTTTGGATAATGAGGGCAATTTGTCGTTCTCTCTTTTCTTAGTGCCTCGTCATTGGAGGAGGCCCCTGTGGCCTGCGGACAGCCATTGAGCTCGCTCTAATGGGTGCCAAAGTGGTAGTGATCGAGAAGAGGGACTCCTTCTCCAGGAACAACGTGCTCCACCTTTGGCCCTTCACCATTCACGACCTGAGGGGCCTTGGGGCCAAAAAGTTTTACGGCAAATTCTGCGCTGGAGCCATCGACCACATCAGTTAGTGTCTGACTTTATAGAAACAAAAAAACAGCCGAGTTTAGCTTTTCATTGACCTGCTATCACACTATTAGTCTCTGAACACTGATCCTCTGTACTTGTACAGTGTTATATTGGATCCAATATCACAGATTGGAAAGAGAAAAAGCAAAGGTTCACTAGAGTATTAGACTTCAGGGCTGCTGTCAACAGTGTCAAGACAACGTAACACAGAACGCAAAGTTTGGCAGTGTTTTGTATCTCTATACAAAAACTAAATCTGTGCATGTGTGTCTGTGTCTAACAGGCATTCAGCAGCTGCAACTAATCCTACTGAAGGTTGGCTTGATTGTTGCAGTGGAGTTTCACATCAACGTGGAGTTTGTCAAGCTGCTGGAACCTCCCAAAGATCAGGAAAACGAAGGTATCCATCCATACGTTCACTTCAGTTACATGTCTGAGCAATAAATCAAACAGTGGTTTTATATACTCAAGATGAGGAGATTTAAGCAGCTGGCAACAATATGACTGGGATCTGAAGTAGGAAGAGGCTGAAAAGGTAAGTAATGTGTAAAGCTACACAAAGTCAAGAGATCTATCATTTTGTGAGACTGCTGCTGTGTAGCTGTCTTGAGGGTCTGTATTTACCCGATCACACCATGGTCTATAGCACTCTTCTTCTCCGAGGTTGATCAGGTTGCAAGAGAGTCCTCATCCTGCAGTATTTGATTATCTCAAATAAGCAGGAGACAGACGTTGGCAGCAACCTAGTTTTCCCATGAAATTTACATTAATGGAGGTCAAGTATGCTGCCTGACTTCCCTGTTAGTGGTAAAATGTATGTCTGATATCACAATACCATGAATGCACATTATTGCCTTTGTTTAAAACTAAATGTATGCTTCTATTCTATTCTTCAGGTTCACTTCAGACCAGTTTTTGACCCTCTCATCCAACATTGCAATATAAAGTGTCAGGAGGAAAAAACAAGCTGCTGCCAGGCTCTGTCTCTTCAGCTGTAATATCAAAACCCTGATAACAACAAGAGCCTTGCCTTAATTTAGACACCAACTTATCCCTTCTGTCCTGCTGTGACAGACTTAGCTCTGCCTTTGACATCATGGAATGTATTTTCCACACGCTGATGTTACACAACAAACTGCCTAGCTGTTACTGTGTTGGCCTCACACTCCTGTAGCAACCACACTGCATGCTTACAATAGCCAGTGTGAAATCTCAAGTCTTCCAAGTCATGTTTGCAGGTGAAATCCAATAGACTTTGCAGACGTGGCTCATCTTACATAAACGTAATAAGAGCTATCTTTATTTACTTTGCTTTCTCTTCATTAAGGATTGCTTTCTGAAACATGACGCAACATTATTTCTCATTTTACTGGTATCATAGCAACAAAACAGCACAAAAGAAATGATCCCACTGCCTATATCATGTGTTTTTTCACCCCTCTCTCTCTCTGTCTTTGTTTCCTTCTCTCAGGGCTTGGGTGGAGGGCTGCAATCCGACCTACTGATCACCCCGTGGCTAACTTTGAATTTGATGTCATCGTGGGGGCTGATGGACGCAGGAATACTCTGGAAGGTGAGAAGACAGCAAACGCATGGGATGAATGGTTTGGATGCCTGAAGGATGTTCCTTACATTGTCTTTAAAGCGCAATGTAAAGTTACATGTGTCTTTTCAAGGAAGGATAAATCCATGACCCATATGTACTACCATATGTACATTCACCAACATTCAAAGCACAAGATTGGAGCCGACTATCACTTTAATAATGAGTTAATATTAAGTTAATATATTATGATGCTCTTACATGGCCTATATTTCCAATTAACATCAGTTAAAAAACTCACACAATGCAAATGTCTCATTTCAACACTTTAGTTCTACTGTATGTGAATATATCTGTAAATAATAAGGCTATTTATCTCTTCAGCTTCAGCAATATGAAAATACTTCATATAGCAGCTGGTATTCTTCATCCAAACACATTAATTGAGTGACTGTCACAGTAAAACAACACTTTTACTCCATGTTTTATAATAAATTTCCTGTATTTGCATCATTTTAAAAACCTTTAATACATCACGTGGAACAAGAAGTCATGTTTTACTTTGAATTCAGATAAAACCCAGCACACCCTCTGTTTACTGAATAGTGCAAGACATCCAACAGGCCTCTTGCTGGACTCTCACTTTGAATAACATGTGCTTTATTATTTCTGTTGAAGCTATAAATGAACTCACCTTTTTGTGAACTTAAACTCATATGAAGTCATTGATCTCTCCCAGTGGGAGAGGACGCGCCAAAACCCTGAAACACTGTACAGAAAAAGACTGCAGCTGGACTTCAGTGCAGCAACTGATACAAGCATGCTGGACTCTCTCCATCTCTCTGTCTCACTGTTTCGGCCTCTCTCCAAAACATTCTGTCATCTAACAACCGATTCATGTCAGATGCTTATTCCGGAAAAGGGCATTTTTAGGCAGAACAAGATGCTTCGGCTCATTCTTCAAACACAGTATGAAAAAGCCTGCGGGAAATATTTTTCTCCTGAAGCCATTCTTATTTTGAGCTATACTTTTATGGTCTAATTATGGTAACACAGATAGAAAGAAAAAAGAAAAGGTCCTCCATGAATTTTAACAACATGGAGGAGTGGTGACACCTCTGCCTCCAGAAAGTACTGTCACTGTCTCATACATCCATCTTCTTTTCCTCCCTGCCCTCCCTCCTTAGAATTAGTGTCATTTTTAGTGAGGTCTTGCTGTTTTGAAAAAGTGAAAATGAAAAGGCTTTTAAAAGAGATTGCCCACCCAAGCAACAGGTCATTCATCCTGCTATCATCTGGCAAGTAATACAGAGGTATCCACTGCCGAACCATCAGACCACAAATCATCTGCATCCCACCATAAAAAACAGGCTTTATTCTGTAGAATATCATGTGCAACCCTGTGTTGTAGAAAAATAAATGAATGTTGAAACATGTCATTTCAAAATATACCAGTAAAATGTTGAAGCTAGATTTTAGTTTATTTCATGTGCAGGTGGGTTTTTTTTGGCTTTGGTCAGGACGTAGATTAGATGAGTCATTTTCAGTTTCTCTATTTTCTTGAATGAAAAAGGTTGTCAAAACAATCATTTTTCTTGTTCAGTACTGTATTTTTTTATTAAATCAAATTCCTTGAACACATGAATGCAGAAAGTTTATACTTTATTTGTTTGAATCTTAAACCAAGAAGTGCATTGTTAGTAAAATGAAAAACTAGTCTGTAGTATTTTAGCTTTACAAGTGGCCCATTACTGCTCCACATATCGTTCTGAGGGTTAGTATTTAATTACTGGTGCTCTTACAATCCATGGCTTTTGTTCCCTTGGCTATAAAAAGGCTCACCTTGGTAAGCTGCCTCTTATCCAAAATAAATGCCTTGTAATTTTTTTCTTCTTCTTGTAATTATGGTATTTCCTTGGTCAAGCTTATAGGACTGGTTTGGATGGGATCAATGTTACTTGCAAACACAGGTGTGTTGATCTCTGCTTTATTTTTCATCTCACTGCCTTTTTTCTCTCTCAGGTTTCAAACGGAAGGAGTTTAGGGGGAAACTGGCGATCGCTATCACGGCCAACTTCATCAACAGGAACACCACAGCAGAGGCCAAAGTAGAAGAGATCAGCGGTGTGGCCTTCATCTTTAACCAGAAGTTCTTCCTCGACCTCAAAGAGGAGACAGGTGGGAGGGAAGCACAGTCACACCGAAGCGTTACCTGAGATGATCTAACAAAAAGATCAAGTTTTTATTGTGTTTGATCTGGTTGTAATCACCGACCAATGACTGACAATACATGTTAGCAAATTTTGTCTTTCATCGTTTGTTGCAGGCATCGATCTGGAGAACATTGTGTACTACAGGGACAACACGCATTACTTTGTCATGACTGCCAAGAAGCAGAGCCTGCTGGAGAAGGGTGTTGTTATTAATGTAAGCAGATCACTGATGAATGATGAATTTTCAGGTAGCTGCTATTAGCAGGATTACTCAAAAACTCCATGATCGATTTTCATGAAACTACTGTAGTTGGGAGAGTTGGGCGTGTGCCAGGAGGAAACCAACACATTGTGGAGTGGATCCAGATAAAGGGGCAGATCCATTATTTTTTTCATTAGGTTAGGTTAATGACTGGAATTTGGTTTAGGGTTTAATTTAATTAGAAGGGAAGAGGTATGTACTCTGAGTGCTTTTCTAGTTTCATTTAATTTATCATCATAATAAGGAATTAGTGCAGTGAAAAATACTCGACTACTGCAAATTGCAATCAAAGACAACAGCTTTTCAACAAATACTAACTCCACAAATGTTCTTTTCTTCATTTTTGTTAGGATTGAGAGGTGTTGAATTAAACGTAGTCATTTCTGATACTCTATTTAATGCTATCATTTCATGACAGTTATTATTTCATTAGTACAGATTTCATGCTCACCTGATAATCTGACATGTTTTCTTTCTTTTTTTGCATATCTAAAACATGGAAATGTGGGCAATACTTCAGAGGTCTACAACCTGGCTAGTTGCCCACATTTCAGTAAAACATTTCTATACATGTTTTTATTATTTTTAACATTTTGTATATATAGCAGGGCTTTTGTTTCATTTCTGTCTGCATCATTACTTAAGGGAAAAGATTATAAAAAATAATGATCTGATCATTTAGAACAGCTAAGCTTCTCCTTACTGTCATGCTTCTGTTTAACAGGATTACACAGAAACCCAGATGCTGCTGAACAGTGACAATGTCAACCAGGAAGCTCTTCTCTGCTACGCCCGTGAGGCTGCTGACTTTGGCACCAACTACCAACTTCCCACACTGGATTTTGCCATGAACCACTGCGGGCAGCCAGATGTAGCAATGTTTGACTTCACAAGCATGCATGCCTCTGAGAACGCCGCTCTGGTCAGAGAGCGATATGGACACCAGCTGCTGGTGTCACTGGTTGGCGACAGTCTACTAGAGGTGAGAAAAGGGAAGACGAATCATATGAAGTCATGTCGGCTCGGTCTAGGTGAGGGCAGGAACATATAGCAGAGTTTTGTAGAAGAAGAAACACAATCTGACAGTCATGGCTTGGTATCTCAATTTGCCTGATGCTGCAGGATGAAGAGTCTTTGAGAGTTGATGCTACTGCTCCCGTGTTCCACCTCATCTCCATATAATGTACAATAATATACAATGATTTTGAAGCTACTATTGAGTCGTTTCAGTTTTTTAGCATTAGAATGATTGTGGTGGTCCTGAAGCACACTGTGACAATGATGTCATTTAGAGAACTGTTAAAGACTGAACGAACAGGCCATTTTTATGAAGGTAGTAAAATGGTCTGATAGTCAGCACTTTGATAATAAAATAATAATCTAAGAAAATTATGTCTTATTGCTTTTCTTTTTTATAACCACTGACATTTATCCATATTTTTTCCTCTTTTCCCCTTTTATACTTATCCTATAACCTTACCTTACCTCCTCTCCTAAACCAAAACATCCGTTTCTCTACATCCATCACCATTTTGCACTGATCCTAATACAAATGCATTGAATTGTAATGGTTGTCTCCACTATGTAAAATCCCTCTATGTGAGATCATCTGTTTTATTGCTCTTTCAAAATGACAGTGCAGTGTTTAGTTCCTGCAACGGTGATTTGATCACTTTAGAGTTGGTTGTGTTTTGTCTTTTAATGTAAGCTGACCCACATTTATACACATCCATTCACATGTTTGTTGCGTGTTCTGTGCAGCCCTTCTGGCCCATGGGGACGGGTTGTGCCAGAGGCTTCCTGGCTGCCTTTGACACGGCCTGGATGGTAAAGAGCTGGGCTCAGGGTCGGACAGTTCTCGAGGTGCTGGCGGAAAGGTACGACCACAACCTGCATATTTGTGTCATATATTTTTAATGTAAAAAAATAAGCACTGTCATATTAAATAACACCATGTATCTTACAAAATGTCAATGTGTTTCTATAGGGAGAGTATTTACAGGCTACTCCCACAGACAACGCCTGAAAACATTGCCAAAAACTTTGACCAGTACACCATAGACCCGGGGACTCGCTACCCCAACCTCAACTCCACTTGTGTCAGGCCACACCAGGTAAGAGGGAGCACTCGATCTGACAGTGTCAGAATCTTACCATCGGCCTCCATTTTTAAACAAATACACACAACTTTTTGGGTGTCTCGAAAGTTGTAAATGTCCCGTTCCTTTCTCTTTCAGGTGCGTCACTTGTACGTCAGTGGAGAGCTGAATCCCTGCTCTCTAGAGCGAGCTGTTTCCATACGTCGGCCCGTTAATCTCAGCAGACGAGGTAAAGAGTGTGTGGTATTATGAGTGAATGCTAGAAGTCAGATTACGACTGCTGATTACTCTTCTACAGACTATCTCAGGCACTAATCTGACCAATTGATAGGGGCTTCCTTTCCTCTGTTGCTTTGAAAGGATCCTAAGACTTTGGCCTCTAGCTGTCGTTTTTCCTTAACTTTCCTTTTCTAAGAGTTAGTAAGCTTATCACAGTATCCTGATAAAATGTGAAGCAAAACATTCATCCTCCTTCTGAAGAGTTCAGAATGTGAATTTATATGTACTGGGAACTGACAGTAGAAGCTCCTACATGCTGAACTGAGCTGTATGTTTGACTGAAGTAACTCGAGCCATTCCCTCAAGGGAAGAGGGAAGTACATGTTCAGACAAAGATGAGCACATACCTCAGCACTCAGCACTTCTGCGACGTTATTTACTGGCAAGCCATGTGTTGGTCCTCGCCTGTGATTTCATATTCCTTTCACCCTAAACTTCCTGGCGGTGACAAGTGATAAGTGATTTGAGGAACTGTATCGCTTTGTTTGAAAATGTGTCTCTCTGTGTTGTGTTGTAGAGTCCGAGATCAGACCAGCGAGGCTTCTCACCTGGTGCCAGAAACAGACGGAGGGCTACAGGAATGTGATGATCACAGACTTGACGTCTTCTTGGAAAAGTGGCATCGCCCTTTGTGCCCTCATCCACAGGTTCAAACCCCAGCTGATGTATGTAACACACATCAGATCAGATCGGTACCAGATTGAGTTGCATGTTTCCATCTAAAATCATTGTTATTGCTTTACAGTATTTAATGCATGTGTACAATCACATGGACAAACCTTCTTTTTTTTTCTTCAAATGAACTCTGCACCCTCTTTGTAACAACCAGTTGAGAATTTTTTTTCTTCTTTTTGTGGGTGTGTTAAATATTCTCAGAATGAGAGCGTCTTTAATCTTTGTGTGTTTTCCGCTGCCCTCTACCTCCTTCTCACAACTTGTAAAACACTTGGTCTCTTTTAAGAGTGTGGATAAATTTGAAGAATATTTCATGCATAGCTGTCCTGTACATAAAGCCAGCAGGAAGTAAAGAGAGCAAACAGAGGAGTTTTCAGAGAGCAGCAATGTGTATTTCACACATTTTTATCAGTGAGTTCATCAAGTCAAGAGAAATAAATACTGGGTAGTAATTAAATCTGAATTATGGGCCTTTCTGTCTTATGATCTCAAGTCGTGGAGAAAAACAACTCGGTTTACTTCCTGCACCATAGTTTCCTCTTTTTGAGCTGCCTTACACAGCATGGTATTACTCAGTGCAACTGTAGATTAGTACATTTACAAATCTAATTATATCGTCTCTCTCTTTAATTATTGCCTTCATACCTCGTCCACATGCCGCTACAAGTTCATGTGGTCCTTTAGGTTTCCAGGAACCACTGGCATTTTTCCCTTTCCCTCCTCCGTGTGCATGCCTGTCAGCAGACTGCAGAGACGGAGCTGGTTTGTAAAAAAAGAAAGATGGGAAGAAAGAGTGGGCCTCTGTTCTTGCAGAATAACACCAAAGTTTGTGTGTGCTGCTGCTAGGTTACTGCTGTCTCCTTTACATTATTTCTAAAGGCACGCCGCTAGTGGAGGTGGAGACATTAGACATTACTTTCTCCCACTGTTAGTAGTTTTGTCTTGCAAGTTGAGAAATGAGTTCCTGTATAAGGTTGAAAACGGATTAAGAGAACTTTCTGTGTGAAGTCATTCCCTTGTGCTTATTACATGAACTGTTTTTATAGTATTTTCTTGAACTCTTCTCACGTCTAGTCAGCTGACACCTACATGTTGGCTCTGTCAGGAAATAATCCCTTTGAGAATCTCAGTAGCAAAGCTTACTGTTCCATTCCTGTCACATTATTCAGGGCATCCTAAATAGTTATAAATAATAGAAAACAACAGGAAATAAAAGTCATTATGTATGCATTTGAGAGTGATCGGGAAATGCACGCCAGAAAAATGTCATTTTGTCTAAAACTGTACAGGCTGACAAAGGAGCTATGTATTTCTATAATCTGCTTTGCCGTTTCTATAGCCTGAATCTTTTCACATTCCTTTTTCTCAATCCACCATCACTGTGTTTTTCATCAGAGACTTTGACTCATTAAATGAGGAGGACCATGCTGCCAACCTCCAGCTGGCTTTTGACATCAGTGAGCGCGAGTTTGGGATCCAATCAGTCGTGTCTGTGAAGGAGCTGAGTAGCGATCAGGAGCTGGATAAGACCAGGATGATCACCTACCTGTCTAAGTTTTATGAGCTCTTCCGTGGCACGCCTCTTCCCGCCTCAGGTTGTTTACTCTACTTTATTCTAATGTATTCTACTCTACTGTCTTCCTTTCTCTTAAAGTGTACTCATCTTTACTAAACACTAGATTCTACTCTACTGTGTTTATCTCTAGTGTACTCTCTGACTCTACTGTACTGTAGTCTTCTCTATTCTGTTACATACACTACAATTTATTTTACTCGACTCATTGTTGACATGCTGTTTTTGCCCTTTTTATTGTTTATGGTTCTCATCTTCTTTTTTTTATTGTATGGCTAAAATATGTACAAAACAACAGCAAAAACAGAGAAACTCCAGTGAAAGGAAAGGTTTTGAATCTCATTTGGATTTGTGCTGTCATGTTAGTCAAATACATTGGCATGAGAGGAATGCATATCTGTATCAGAGCTGTGGACTGTCTGAGATTCTTGACAGGATGCTGCTTTTCTCTCTACTTTATTGCTTACCTATGTTATGTTGATTTATGTCCTCTCCGTCAACCATTTAGCTTCCTCTGGGTGATTCAGTAAGGTTTTATTTTCAGTGCAACATTCTCTGCACGGACTCAGGAACTCTCTTCTAACTCTATTATTCATTGATATTATCTGACATTTATGGCTGTGTGCTGTGGAAACAACGAAAACCCTGATACAGTTGTGCCTCGTACTGTACAGGTTCCAGAGGACTGGATGAAAACAATGAGGATTATCCATCTAAAGAAGTCAGAAGTAATAATAATGTGCTCAATCTTGCAGTGCCCAGGAAACGGGTACCGAAGGTAACTTTAAATCTAATACTCAATATAACAAGTTGACTGACGGTGACTTCATGTGGGATTTCTTTCATACACACAGTATGTCATTGTTTAATGAGTTTTAAAGGGCAATATATTCAATAAGCATATGGGATTTTTTCCAGTTGTTTGTGGCTTGAAACTCCCCCCCCTTTTTCCTGGATAGTCTGTCTCATTTCCTTTTGCTGACCTGACAGGATGAAAAGAAGTCAGACGGTTCAGATCCTATTTACAAAAGGAGAAGGAAATTCTGCAGTTATTTGGAGGAGGTTTGTGGCTAAAAGACTGTATTGTAATTTCATACTTAGTACTTTCCTATGCTATGGAATGATCTCGTCTGTTGTCCGTCTCTTGTTAGGCCACCAATCTATCGAGTAACAGCCCTTCATTGAGAGAGGCTCGAGAGCCCAAGGAAAACAAAGTGCGCTCAATGGCTTCTCAGTTGCTGGCCAAGTTTGAAGGCACACCCAACTACACTGTCAGGAAAACCCAGGTAAAAACACAACAATGTGTTCAAGATAGGCCCAGAGATTTGATTTGATTTCATTGTTGTAGATTACGGTTTTCAGTGTAGTCTTTTGAGTAGGAAGTAGAGTGTAGAGTAAGTAAAT
Source organism: Chaunax sp. Z400 (assembly GCA_037577475.1). Classification (NCBI taxonomy): domain Eukaryota; kingdom Metazoa; phylum Chordata; class Actinopteri; order Lophiiformes; family Chaunacidae; genus Chaunax; species Chaunax sp. Z400. Next base: position 17,437,836 of record CM075184.1, read on the forward strand.
ACTGTATTGCGTCTCTCTATGTATCTACAAACAAATACTCCTGCTGTGCTTGCATATACTTAAAAGTTTATTTGCTCTCTTTTCAAGGATTATAAATCTGTTTTTAATTTCCCTTGTTTTAAGCTGGAGCTCTGACATTGTTCTGTGGTGTTCATCTGACAAAACTTTCCTCTTGCTAATACTACAAAGACTTCTCTTGTTTGTTATTTCCAGCATTTAATCTTGTCAACCTTTTCCATTTCTCTGACTTTTTATTGACGGTCTTCCTAACCTTTCTGCAAAATCTCAGCCGGACTGTGAGAAGTCCTCCCCGCTGCACACTTTTGACGTGACTGGGAGTCTGCCCATTAAAGTCAGGCCTCCGGTCCCACCTAAACCTCCTCCTGAGATGCAGGTAGTCTGGACCCATTAGACAGTAGTTTAGCCACAAACATTGGCCAAAGGCATCAGGGTAGTGTTTAATGCTAGAGGCAATCTGTAAAACTTCACGTTAAATAGGTTATTTCTATGCTAATTCTAATCCTACTATCCCAACACATGTGTCAAACACCTTAAACACACTCACCACCCTTGTGTAAAATAGACATTTCAGTCTTTTAGGATGTTTAAATGACCATACTGATTGTTTTTCTTTGTTTAGTCGTGACTGAATTAGACCATATTTTCACACCACAAACTTACTGAATGCGATTCCTCTTTGTGCTATTAGAATTATATGTATAACACAAAACTAGACTGATAACACAAAAGACAAAACACAAATAAGAATACATAGTTACACATGCACTGTCAAAAAAGTATGATGTGCATTTGTTGACTCGCAGGTCTCAGTTTTCAGACTGACCCTTCAGTCCTTGATGGCTCCTAGAAGGTTTTAAAAATGGTTCCTGCATTGCCATGTGATGATGATTACATAGAAACATAAAGCAGACAGAATATTCACTGTAATGGTTTAGACTACCAATGCAGGTTGAAATTCATTTCAATTTGTGCAGGTATCACTGAGGCCTCAAAAAGCCTGCTGTTCCGTGCTTTGAAAATGTTTGTCAGCAACTGTAACCTGTTTGTTGAGTTAAAGGCTGAAGCCTATAAAACCAGCTGTATTGTTCTTTAAATGAGCCACAGCCTCTCGGCGACTGCCTCTAAATTTCACCGTAGCTCACACATGCAATGGTTTATATCGTCCCTTTCAGTTTGAAGTCAGTATGAAGAAAGCAGCAGAACTTTTAGTCCACCTGCCTCCAAAGACTCCTCCCAAACCCCAACTCCAGCCTCAGTCCCAGCATCCATTTTCTATAGTGAAGCTCAGACATGTTGAGCAAACACACTATGAGACAAAGCCCCAGCCTCACCCTGAGAGCACAACCCCCCCTGCTTCCTCTCCGTCCTGCCACTCAGCAATCCAGTTCATGTCAAGGGTCCTCCAGCGCCTCAGGGAGGTGGATGAACACATGTCTGAGGTGATCACTGTCTCCTCCTTCATATCTTTAACTTCCTCCTTCTGTTTCTGTCTCTTTCCTTTTTTTTTTTTTAGACAAAAAATGTGATTGTTGCATGTTCTTATCTCCAAAAAAGGCCATAGAGTGGATGCTGATTATATATTATACCCTGATTATACATTTAGGCTTGTGTAATGTGTAGTCAGATGGTGAAGTCAGCCCCTAATTTATCCAGCCTGACAATAAGGGCAAGAGCAGGCCTACAGTTCTGGCAGGAGCCGAGACAGACACACAGGATTATTGGCCAGTCTGGGTCGGTGTGGAACAGGTCAGTCAGGGCTGCTGGCACCGACTTCATCGGAAAAAAAGCTATTTAGATGTGTCATATTTTGCCAAAAGACTGCATATTTTGGTTCAGATCAAAACTGCAAAAATGTTCTGAAATAATAGTAATAACAGTCTAGAACTTTTTTATTGAGGAAATATGCCAGTGTGTGAGATGTTTTAGTTTCAAATGCATTTTCACCTATTTAGAGTATTTCCGTAAAATACAGGGGGACAGACAAAATAATGTCAACACTCATGCAGACAATAACTTAAAACACTATATCATGTATTAACATAGATTTTGTCTGAACCAAAGTCCTCATATCTGATTTCTCTGCCAGGTCTGTGTGCCTGTCTCAGTTCTCTTTTCCAGTAAATTAGAAACCACATCAAGCGGGGTATGAAATTAATGTAATAAGTCAGCCATCATCTCACACAGTGACTTTATTGTTCTCCTGACAATACACACTTAGCTGTCAAAGCCTGCTTCATATTGGGTGAGTAGAACAGAGAGGTCTTTCATTATTTAGCTGTGTAGTGTGTATCAAATGGTCATTAATCTACCTAGTTATGTCCACACACAGAAAGCCCCACATTTGTTTGTGGGAGAATGTGTCTCATTGTACTGAGGAGACGAGACTGATGGCTTCTCTTTTGTCCCTGTACTCCGTGTCATCCTGCAGAAAAAGGCTCAGACACAACAGACTAGAGAGTTTCACAATAAGAGTATAAAGGAAAAAGCCGTTCACCTCAGTGGGTTGTTCTCAGGAGACAGCTCAGCTGTACTCAAGGTGACTATCTCAAGCTCGATCTGTCCTCACCCTGGCCTGTGTGTTTTGCGCCACCTGCCCCTCACAGTGTGTTTATTTGCACGAGGAAACACGTCATGTTTGGGATCACAGGTGTTGCATGCAGCCTGTTTTCTCCCTCATCCGGTGTTTTTGTATAACGTAGATTTTTAGCACCTCGATGTATTTGATGCAGGAAATTCTGCTGTAACTATTTAGTTTTTAGGTAAGACTCAAAGCGACTCCATAATATTGAATGTTTGTGGTGTATTGTATTGTAGTAAGTTGATCAGATGGTCCATAGTCAGGAAAATACAGGTTCAATATCCAAAGGTATTACATTGATACTGGATGGTTCTGCAGTCCACTTTAACAGTCAGTAATGCTTAGTGCCAAGACAGGAAGTAATGTGGCCTTTATAGGCAGTGGTTGGTGGGTGTGTAGCTTGGCCAACATTCATGTGGGAGTTCATGTCCTTTCCTGTTCTTTTTTATGGTTCCTCTGATTTATCTCAGCTTTTACCAGAGTTTATTTGGAAAATCAGAGCATTTTGCTAACCATACCATACTAGTAAAGAATTATGAAACTGTTGGCATTGACTGCCAAAAGAAATGATTATAAACCAGGGTTTTATAGAATCATCCAATTAACATTCTTGTCTGGCAACAGGCTTGAATTAAAGCTTACTGATGGTTTAGCATGTTTTAGCCTATTTTTTGTCACTGACTATGATCAGTGTTCAGTGCAATGAAGTAAACTATTTGTCACATTAACATTTTCATTGTTATACTATATGTAACGGTTGTCAGAGGTTGACGTCCTATATTCTCGATTCCAATATATGGGGAGGAAACTCTGAGCTGTCAAACTCGAATGTCAATCTGTCTAAAGTGTTAATGAATGAAATATTTCATTTAATGTGGGCGTGGTCTTGACACACCCTTCCCTTTCATTAATATACATTACAAATCTACAGCTGGTAAGAACAGTCATTTTGCATTTAATATGTATTTCTTTTTTCAGCAATTGCCTACAGTTTATTGGGCCTACTATCCAACATTTTGTCCAAACATTTATATACACTCAACAGATTTAAAAACACACCACTGTGTTTATTTGCACATTTACTTGGTTAGTTTGTGTCATATGAAAATAACAACAACAACCTCCTTATTAACTTTTATTGATTATCTTAATTTGATCTGTAACAAAAAGAAAAAGAAAAAAAACATAAGCTCCATAAATTTCTTAGGTGACACAACTGGAGTAAACAATATTTTTTTTTTTATAAAATGACAATGTTTACCCCATCAGCATTGATTCCAGCAGTAATCCTCCTCCTCATGGACTGGTACAATCTCCAGATGTCATCCTGTGGGATGTCGGTCCACTATTCAGTCAGAGCTGACTGGAGCTGCTGCTGAGTCTGTGGAGGATGTTCATGCCGTCACACTGGCTCACTCAACCAACCCCACAGGTTTTCCATGGGGTTTAGGTCGTGGCTCATCACTGGCCAATCTAAAACTGTGAGATAAGACTCCTCCAGAAAAAACTTGATGTCCCATCAGCACAACACCAGTGTTAAGTTGTTGGGCTCGAATGTCATCATGCCTTAGATCATTTTTTATTGCTTTGGTATGTACAGGTCTATTATGGGTGCCAGTGGCCGGTCTGAACCTGTTTCTGAGATGCAGCTACAGATATACCGATCCTGATTCTGGGTTGTTGCACACGGTCGACGAGGGCTTGGACTGTCCGTCGTTGTTGCTCTGGCGACATGATGCTGGCATAGGCTCACTATTGTGAAATGGTGAACATTCACCTCCCTGACAACTTGTCGGGTGGACTGGCTCACCACCAGCATGCCAATGACACGATCCTGGTCATGTTTCCCAGTAATTCTTGTAGATGTCATTCTGTCCCCAATGTTTGTTTCTTTTTTTAGGGGTGGGTAGTTAAATAAGGGAGTGGTCATTTGGGATTAGCTGGATGAAGGCATTGTGGCTATTTCTCCAAAAATGGTGTTTTCAGACTCAAGACAACTCTCAAAAAGCTATATTGACAATTAACACAAAAACACAGTACACAGTACACAGTACAAAGTACCCTGCATATAGATGCACAACCAACTTTAAAACTGAAAAAAAGATTTTCTGGACATGGAGGCTTGACTAAATGACATTTAAATCACAAACAGTCTCAAAAATGACCGTAAAGTTGAAACATCTATAAAAAGCTCTAGCAAAAACTGACCACTGTAGCTTTTGTAAAAAAACAAAACACTTCAAACTGTAGTTGTTGTGATTTATTGCAGGGCTATTGTATTAGACTGCATAAGTTATATCTTGGTGTGCAAAAATAAACAAGGTCATGTTTGTGATGTCATGTTTGACCTCCAGTTACAAACAGTTGCATTGTTGTCATCTATCTTCTTAATTCTAATAGCCTGATGCTGCTTTGCATGAGAGCTTTGCTATTAACTGCTGTTTCTGCCCATTGTGCTTTTAATGGCCTGCAGTCCTCACAGAGGAGAAGTGTGTGTTCTTGTGGTGCCACTTTGTGGGTTTCTCTGCTCCACCCATCCCAAACAGCTGGCCTCAACCCAGCAGCCAGATGTTATAGCAGGACTTACACTAATTTGATAGAAAGGAGCGACTCCTGTTACACATTATGATCCTTGTTTTTTTGTTTTTTTATTATTGTTTGAATCAAATTCAATTCATGACAGACATCTTCAGCTTTTTCACTGAATCATTTGTGTTTATCCAAATATCCTTGTGATTTTCTGTAATTATCTTGCTCGCTTGTCTTGACTGAATGTCTGTGGTTGGTTTCAAAAGAGTCTGAGGCTACAGACTTGTAAGTGCATTTGCTCGAGATGATTTCTAAATAAGACATTTAGGAAGTGACTTTGACAAGAAAAACTCGATCGTGGTGGAGAACATGCTCCTTTTCTTGTGCTCAACTTCTCACAATGTCACCCCTCCCTCATGTAATTCTGTATCCACCTCTGTTTCAACAAAGTATGCAGACACCCCCTAGAGTATCTGACTGAACTTCAAATGCATAGGAAGGTTATGTGACCTGATTTAATTGTCAGGTTGCGTGTTGAGAAAATAGCTTTGGCCTTGCCCAGCCAACACATTCCTAGTTGTAAAAACTTTGTTCTATTAGCATCATCAAATATGGTAGAAATATTCAACATGAAAGTTTAATCTTGATCTTAGAAAAACATGAACTTACTATTTTTATGCCCCAACACAAACAAAGTGAGGAGGGGGTATAGGAATGGGTTCCGCCTCTCCATCTGTCCGTCACAATTCGTTTCTGGAAAATATTTTTTCGTGAAACTTTCTACACACAGCAGCCAAGTAATGAAGTGGTGTTTTTCGATATTTATAGATTTATGTCATTTTTGTTTTTTCCATTTCTGTGTTTATATGCTGTTCTTATGCTCATTCTGGTGGGGGTTTCATTTCTGGAGCAAAGCTCAAATACTGTTCAGTACTTTTTCACAAAACTTTATGTACACAGCTCCAATGTACAGGAGAGGTGCCTTTTGGCAGGTTAAACATATTGAAGAATCGCAAACGCTTTATTATGAATTAACCTATTGATGACTGCTTTCTGTAAAACAAATGGTAAAAAAAAAAGAAAGAAGATGTGCCTGACATTATTTCAGTGATCGTTATTATTTATTTTGGTTAAAGTCAGTTATGATTTCACGCTTTTCTTTTCATGATCACTCTGCCTGGGCTCTTTTACCAGGCTGGCTCAGTACGAAGGGCGTTCCCCCCATCGGGTGACAAGTGTTACTCCTGTGAGAGGCGTGTCTACATGGTGGAAAGGGTCTGTGCTGAGGGGCTCTACTTCCACAGGGAGTGTTTTCGCTGTTCTACCTGCAGCTCTTCCCTGCGGCAGGGAGCGCATGCCTTCGACTCTGAGCACGGTTTGTACCATCAGATGTCAGCTGTCTACAGCACCGGATCAATATATTGGTAAAAAAAAAAGTTCAGTATTGAGTTTGCTACTTCATACTGATGTTTGCTGTAATCTTACAGGTAAATTGTACTGCAAACTTCATTTTGATCAACGCAACAATGGGACGAACTTACGAAGGAATTTGTCCCTTCGTTCAGTGAGTGCTTTGCATTTCTAACAATGTTTGTCTCATTTAAGCAATAAGTACTATAAAATATTTAATATCTCTGTTCGTCACATCCTCTGTCTCAGAATCATAACGGAGCTGGAGTTCAGGAGAGCTCTGTTGATCGTGGACAAAGCTCGGAGTCCAGCAGCACAGCAGACCTGCAGAGTCAATCCTCAGCAGGTACCTTCAGCTCGTGCATAGGGAAACACCTGCGCTGGCCCCTGAGTGTGATTCGCACCGTGTGTAACACCCCCTGGCATCTGTGCAACAGCATGCGTAATACAGCTCAAGCCGTCGCCGGCCACCTCAAGGACAATGCCCAGGACTATGCATCCCTGTATGAGTTACTGAGCATGAGTTTACCCCTGCTGGTCGTTTTGCAAGAGGTACTGCTACAGATGCATACAGAGGCTGTGCTTGATGGGCCAAGCTCTATACAGTCTCTCCTGCTGTGGCTGCAGGAGCACATAGGCCTGAGGCTCATTTAGATGCTCAGCAGACCCCTGCTGTTAATATTTGACTCCAAATGCCATTAAATCTGTGGCTCAGTGGCACATTAGCTGGAGTGTCTCATCATTTGTAGCAGTGCACAAGCACCTTTCTAATGTTTACTTGCCACTTGTGGTGATACTGTAGTTACAGTAGATTTGTGCTCGATTTGTGATATACTTGCGCATCAGCCAAAGACCAGGCTGCTCAGGCAAACTCTTGCAGTTTGCTCCAGCAGGCTGGCAAAGCTGCACCAGGCCACAGTCAGACATTTAAGACTTGAGACTGCTGTAATGTCATCATTGCTGTAGAATTCAAACTGTCAAATTCAAACTGCAGTTAAACTGGCTTAACTCAGGTTATTACTGACTAACTTGATGCACTTTATGTTTGAGAACTGCCTTGTGGACTTTGCAGCAAAGTGTCACATTAGTTAAAAGCCTGTTGTCATATTAATGCTGAGACACTAAGCTGATTTCCTCTTATATACACATACATACATACATACTCTATGGATAAAACCAAAGACAATCTTTTGATTTCCCCTCAGTATTTAGTTTTACTGTGCTGCCATCTACTGTTGACTCTAAGAATAACGATGAGGGCAAAATGAGATACCCCTCCCTGTCATTTTTTTAAATTTTTGAAATGATTGATTTATGAAATGTTTTCATATTTACTGTAGACAATAGAGGCTGGTGAGCATGCTGTGATGTGTCTGAATTTGCTTGCCACTTTTGCCATATATTTAAAGCATTTTGTTGGAAGATCAACTGCAAACCTCTTTGACTGGAAGCTACACCATTGCTTCCTATTCATATACATCATCTAATGATGCTTATGAAGCACTTTAGAGTTTCAGAGTATTTTCTTTATCTTTGTAAAATATTTGAAAATGATATTTGCAAAAACATCAGCTATTATTTTAGATGTTCATGGCATGATATGGTGAATATGCAATATATGATGTTTGTTTCTTTATCAGCGATCTGATGTTTCTTGTTGAATTATTGAATCTGCAGCATGTAAAATAAGTTAAATTCCTATGCAGTAAAGGGATGCAAGACTTCAGTTTTTTAAAATACCAAATAACTGTTTCCATACACACTGACTGAATGTGTTTAACATTTGAATAGATTTGTATACCATGATGAAAATCACTCAAACTCTAACATGTACCATGTGGCCAAAAGAGAAATGTTTCCAGTATTTTGTTTCATAGATGTTTTCTACTTTTGTGCTTTCATCTGTTGTTATTTATGTCTGAATGTTGTTTAGATGTTTTTTTCTCTTTTCTTCTCATTTAGCTGAAACTTTGTATGAAGTGTGTGATCCAGCTGGATGGTTAGCAGAAATGACATTTTGAAGGTGATCACGTGCATGGTCACATGATCGTGTGTGATGTGATACTGACAAAAAAAAATAACCACAATTACAGTGCTGGAGTAATAAAACATGTTTCTTTGACGTGACACTGAGTGACTAAACTCACGACTGATCAACAGCTTCGGTGTTTGTCATTTATCCTCGATCTGTTTTAGAATTAACTTACTAAGCCTGCTTCCAGACCCATGAATTAGGGCTGCACAAACCATTTCAGCATCGACATCAACAATGTGCACATGTGCAATTGTCACTTTGCAAGACACACAATGTCAAGTAAGGCAAACAAACTCATCACATCATGTTACAACTTTTTTGCTGCTTGATACAAAATGTAAACTCGCAAGGTTCTCATTTTAATTTTATATTTTAAGCCTGTTTATCTTCCACCACATAGATAAAATACATCAGTAATAGTAGATTATATGTAAACAATGCAACTGCCACGCATACGTTTTTTTCTCATAGCAGTATATGTCACAGATGAAAAAGATATGTCAGGTTTTTTTTTATATTGTACATCCCTAATATGAGTTGCTGCCAACATCTCCTGTTTTTAGTGATTCAGATAGTTTGAGAAGAGCGGAATGAAACTGTAGTTCAGTCTCATAATTGGTTTTGTATGAACAAAGAGAAGAATCCTCTTGCCTGCTCCAGAACAGGGCTGTACTCTGTGCATCTTGATGTGATTGTTTTGTCAGCTACTGTTGCCAAAGTCAAGAGTCGGCTGTCACATTCAACAGTCTGCTGATAATCCTGTTGAATTGTCAGTGTCGAAGTGAGCTGATGATGCATTTTAACCCTGCTGTTGTGTTCATTTCTTGTTAACAAAAATGACCACTCCATTCTAGTTAATTATAAATCCATAATAATACATATATTATTATCACCTAACGTTGTGTTACCTCCATTTGCTACATATGACCACATCGTGCTGCCACAGAATGAACTGTGAGCTAGGCCTCGAAAAAGCTTTATATACCAGAGCTATGAGAAACTTGTATAAATCACAGAAACAATGTTGTGGTCATTTTTGACAATTGCCAACAGGTGTGGCTGCCATGGGGTAAAAATTCTATTGGGGTACAGTATGTTCCCATAGGGGTTGCCATGGAACCCAAAAAGGGGTGTGAGGTGTGTAAGGGTGTGTGTGTGTGATTGCTCAAAGACACCTGCATGTGGGGGTACCCATTCATTTCTAATGACCGGTCATTTCTGACCGGGAACACCAAGGGTTTACACAAGTTCAATAATGCACCCAAAATTTCATAAAAATTCTCAAATTTATTTGGTGTTTTCAGATTCCAGTGTAAACAAAGTCAAGGAGCCTTATGACAAACAAATAAAATTCACCACATTTTTAGAGAGAAAAATGTTCAAATCTAAGTCTGCTCACTGGTTTCGAGCAATACAACTGTGTACTTGAAGAAAAGTTGTAAAAAGCTTTTTGTGAGTCCATCAGTATCAATTAGACCTGAAGACTACATTAAATAAAAAAAAGAAAATCTGGGCTTGGAGTTTGAAAGAATCGAGAGAGTCCAAACCTCTGTCGACTCATCTTCATTTATGATTAAGGCTAACAAATTAAGGCTATATTACCCCCAAATCTATGAAAGGATTGTTGGTGTAATTTAATGAGGGTAACGTAGGTGTCATGTTTTTAAGAAGAATGCATGGAATAAAAAGATGATCTCTCTGATTCTGCAGCATTGATTTCTAATGACTGGAGGGATAAATGTGAGTTGAAACAATGAAAGAGCAACATTTGTGCCTCCATATTACAACCAAGAGCCGTTGAGCAAGACGCTTAAAACTGCAGGCTTCTATGAAGCCATCAGATCAGACTGTGGTTGTACTGGGCAGCGTCTGGATGGGATTGAAACTGTGGAAAAGACTATTTTATTCTCTGTGATACTTTCTTTGTTAAACAAAAGGTGTGAAAATGTCTTTTAATTTTTCCATGTATAGGTTCAGCATAGCATGATGTCTGTAACTTTATATTTTTGCTTCACAACAGGACTAAGACCTAAGACCTGACTAATGAAACACATTTCATGCATGTCTCTGCCTCTCCTCCTCCAATAACGTAAAATGAAAAAGTACTTTAACGTTGTGTTAGAAACTGTCAGGAATGATTTTTCACAGAGCTCAGAGAACTGAACCTCCATTCACTTAAAAAAAATCTGTTACACAATTTTGTTTCTGTAAGTTCTTGATTCCAGTTTGAATTCTGTTGAAACTTCTGTACTTCCTTTGAGAGAATATATTAATGTTTGATTACACTTATCCATTTAATTACATTTTTTTTTCCAATGTGGTCTGCAGAAAAATAGTCTCTCTTTACCAGCACAATTCTCCCTGTCGATAAAATAAAATAACAAAAAAAAATCAAAATCAAAAAGTCAAAGCTACTGTATTGTACATGTTGTTAAAGCAAATGTTCTTTAATGTATTGTATCACATTTACAAAAAGATCTGAATGTAGCAGTGATGAATTGTTGATTGTTTCTGTCCCAAGTTTCATGAAAGCACCATTTATGTCATTATTATCCTCAGAAGTACTTCAGTGAGCAGATACTGACCTCTGTATTTCTGTGTTATACCTTTTATAATGGAACTAAAATGTGGTCAATAAAGTACATAATAAAACAGAATTCACCCGAGTCCTCTTTAGCCATAAAACTATTAAGTCTTAAAAGGGAAACATTTTCTGAGTGTGTTGAGGAATGCACTTAGAGCTCAGAGGACTAGGCCTCTATTGACTTGGAAAAAAATATCGCTTAGCAGCAAAAATACTGTTAGAGTAAGTGTTGAACAAATGAACTTGAGAGTGTGAACTAAAAAGGTCCTTGACTCTACACGGCCAGTTCATTTTCTGAGGCAACATCTTTACTGAAAGACCAAAAGCTTTGTTTTGCACTGACAGATAGTTTTAGTTGGGTTGTTTATCTGGAGTAGTCTGGATGTTACTTCTCTTTCCTTGTTCATTGTTGAGTGATTTTCCAGGGCAAATATAAAGAACCTACGATGTTAAATGCAATAAATATATGACTTACTAATCCAGCATACAGCATAGTATGTATCACAAATAATAAGAACTGAAAAGTCATTCACTGATCAGATAGATATTCTTTAATAGAAAATTAGTTTAAAATGACTGGCTCTCTTTAATTCTGAAACTCATTGTAAGGGTTAGGGTCATTTTCTCAATATCTGTATATGGGGCGTTGCAGTGGTTAGTGCTGTCGCCTCACAGCAAGAAGGTTCTGGTTCTGGGTTCAGATCCAGATCTGGGGCCCTTTCTGTGTGGGGCGTTCTCCCCATGTCTGCGTGGATTCTTTCCCAGGTGGCTTCCTCTCAGTCCAAAAACATTCAATAGAGGTGAAGTGGTGACTCAAATAGCCCGTAGGTGTGAATGTGATTGGTTGTTTGTCTCTCTGTGTTGGCCCCTGTGATGAACTGGTGACCTGTCCAGGGTGTACCTCTCACCCAATGTCAGCTGGGATAGGCTCCAGCCCTCCCGCGACCCTGGATAAATGGTTTACAGAAAACGGATGGACTGATGATGAGCGGTAGAATCAATGATAAACATTTTTAGGACGAGGATAAAGGCGGAAACACTCAGTGAAGGTTGAGTACCTCCTGATGACTTTGTCCCGGGCCGACCCATTCAGAGGATGCAACCAGCTCCAACACGCCCCCACTCTCGGCCGAAGTAACACAATATTTTTCAAGAAAGTAAGAATAAAATGGATTTAGTTTAACCCCACAGATTTGAGGTGCAGTGACGGTTTTACAAAGCAATGACCTGCAGAAGTACAAGGCCCCTGCACTTTGTTTGCAGTGCCATCTGTTTACTGACCTCTTGTAACTTTTTCATCTCCTCTTTTTTTATTTTTTTTATTAAATTACCTCAGTAATACAGTAGCAATGATTAGAATTCAAGAAACAGAGTAATCAGTGCCTGAAATTGCTTTGAAATTACAGAAGCTGTGAAAGTTGATAAAAAAAATAGAAAAGCTGGGACAAGATGATTCTAAAAATATTATGTCATTATTTGAGCATGTTCATCCTTTTAAACAGCCTAACACAAATCTCTAAAAAGGACGGAGACACTTGTCGGGCTGCTGGAGAAGATAATCATATTCAATTTGAACGTTTATGTTTGCATTTCCTCTGAGGAGAAAATCATCCTCTTCACAACAGAAAGTAAACAGCTACGAGTTTATGTGCTTTCCCCCCATATTTACAATATCTTGCAGTTACGGTAAGAAGGTATATATAAGCTAATATTCAAACTTTAATTGGGCAATTAAGAACAAGCCACTGCCGCTAACATAGAAGCAAAGACGGTAAATACAAATTTAAAAATGGCAGCAGCAACAGGCCCACGTTTAACAGGGTAACTGATGCTCTAATAAGCAAGCTCTATATTTCATGTTGACAAATGTAAGTAAAATGTAATCTTCTATAATAACTTTTTCAGTAATCCTGCTGACAAAACAAACAAACCAATGCAAAAACACTATCTCCTTGGCCGACAGAACACCTACAAGGAGAAATGTATTTAAGGACAGAGGAATGAACATGTCTGCCGATCACTGAGGCTCCTCTCTGTCTGCACCAAGTGCCTGCTTCACTCTGTTTGACCAGAGTGCAACAACATGTCTTTATGGAAAGAAAGATGTCTTCAATCATAATAACAGATAACACAGTAGGAAAACTCCTGTTGTATTGTATTGTTGTACAGTGTAGGAAATCAGAAATCTCTCATACCAATCATTTGACTGGAAATTACGTTTTTATTCTTATTTATTTATTCATTTATTATATTTTTAATTTATTTTGTTAGGGCTTAAGGAAAAACATTAATGAATTGATTCCTTTAGGGGAAAAGCATGAAGCTTTTTTTAATTTAAACACTATTTAATTTATTCATGTTAGATTCTTTTTTACTTTTTGGCTGATAATGTTTTACTGCCTTTTGTGGCCTTTTTTTCTTCTTTTTCAATCTGTCTGCATGTATATTTATGGTCTGTGCAAATTTCTTCAAGGAAATACATGCAGTTTGATCTTCCAGCAGATAAGGGTTTTTTTTTGGTTGTTTGTTTTTCTGTGCATGTGTGCTTGTGACCTACACCTTTTGTTGCCTTTGTTGCTTTACTTCTGCATTAGAGAAATTCTTCCGTTCTTTTCCAGTGGAATATTTAAAGCTTGATACGACTAAATGTGCAAATATTCTACAAAATATTCAGCAATCATTTCTTAAATCAGCAGTGTACATTTTATTACCTCAAAGAATGTTGTTGAAGCTCCTTGAACAAATCACGTACTTCCTCTTCTGATCTTAACTGGCACTCTGAGCATAGTACAAAGATTTGTATTGGCATTTTTTTAAAGCAAATCGGGAAGTTCAAACATCACAGCCTTCAACACAAGCAACGTCCTTCAATTTTTTTTTCTTTTATCTGAACCCCAAAATTCCATCATTGCTAATTTGAATGTTTCAATGTTTGAATGTTTTTAATTTTCAAAACTATCTTCATGGCCAGTTATGTGGGTAATAAAAGGAAAGGAAAGGACTTACTTTCCATGAAAGCACTGCTCTCGTGGCTGCATGTAGCTTTGTATGGACAAGGTGTAACACAAACAAATGAAATAGGTAAAACCTGAGTCACTATTGTGGTAAATCATTTGGAAACAGAAACAGAAATCAATTTAGATGAAAATGCCACACTTTTTTTTACTTTGATAGTATTCCATGTACAGGCAGTTTAGGGTTTTAAATAGGGTTTTAAAGGGTAAAAGGCAATGTATTCTTTATATGTTAAACTACTTGTTGCTTTTTTATGTGACACTCAGTTCATAGGACTATGAGAAAACCCAAAGGCAGAGACTGCTATACCAAAAATATAAATTTATTGACAATTATCTTTCAAATAAACTTTCTCACAACTATGACACAGCAGCAACCCAGTTCAACCACATATGGTCAATTGCTGACAATAGAAAATGAGGGGTGAGGTAGATCGTAATGTATGAAAACAATATGTCTAAAATGATTTTGGTCACAAAAATATATAAATTTACCTCTTCATCAGCAAACTAAGGTGAAACCACACAGTAAAGCATGTCAAATGGCCACACCTGCACTTAGAATTTGCAGTATGCATCCTGTATTAAATGATAATTAAAGATTATTACTTTAATGGGATAAATATATATATATATATATATATATATATATATATATTATATACTACAATAAATAAGTGCTTTACAGCACAAGCACTTACCCATTCATACACAGAGGCTACCATGGAAGGCAAGGCACCACCTGCTCATCAGGAGCGATAATCATTCACACAATTACTCCCACACTGATGGAACATTGAGTCTGCAGGAGCTGGAGATCAAATCACCGATATTCTAATTCTAAATCTCAGATACCACACGTTTCTTTCACCTTCCCATGATGCTCTGCTGTTTACAGTTAAGTTCACAGTCCTGTAACTAATGGCATTGCCTTAAAGTGCTGCAGTCACATATGATCGCTCCCAGATTGCATTGCACTTTATGAGAGATAAAGTGTACCTTTGCTTGCCTGTTGATGGTATGCCAGAATCTTGCATCATCCCACCAACTGCCCACACTCATCAGCCTCCTGCCAGTGTCTGTCTGTGGACTCCACCAGCCAGAGTGCGTTTGTCTTCCTCAACCAAACTAATCAGGCTCCCACAACAGCAGTCACCAGTATAAGTATATATGTTGAAGTCTATGGTAAAATGGAGTCTTCTAGTTCATAGAATAATACCTGCTACTCTATGCAAAAAAACAAATAAATATGTAGCTCTACGTTTTGGTTGAGGAGGCTACTGAGCTCTGAATTTCTTGCAGACATATCCTCTGACACGCTGCAATAGTGACAATGCATTTCAATAGCCCATTGTCTGATTGGCAAAGCCCAGGACCTGAATTCTGTGATTTGTCACCAAGAAACACAAAATGATCACCCATAATCACACATAATCTTAAACAGGATTATGAGCCATTAGGTGTAATTACACTCCTGTATCAGCCCATGTAGGCCACTGTATTCATATCAGTTAAGCCTCCCCACATATGTTAAGACCATGGGCCAGTCTGTCTTCTTTATAGAACAGCAGTTAACAAAAACACCCACAAAAAGGTACGCTTGGCAGAACCGAAACTGAAGATGACCAATTGATATCTATCAGAGGTTCAGGACCTCGTGTGGCTCTAAGTGGTGTGTGATAATCCCTCAATACAGCAGAATCTCTCCAATGTTAGCTTTGTTCTCCACTTTTGTCACCGTTCTTTCTCAAAATTAACATGCGCATTTGTGGTTTGTAATTTTTCTTCTCTTTGAAATGAAATAAAAATGTATTTTACATTCTTTTAGGTCATAAGGTCTTAATTATAAACAAATACCGTTTCTGCAGGAATCACTGTTGTTCTCGTTCTTATTCTCATACTAATATCATACTGTAGTTCCAGCTAGCAGAAATTTGATGGGGTACTGTTTTGGATGGCAGTGTTGAAACCTGTGTTCTAAAACCATGCATCTGTGTGATATCATAAAATCCTCTGCCTTAGATACAATCTGCGTGCACATCTGACTATAATCACATTTTAAACATTGGTTATGCAATAATCTTTCTTTGATGTCTGTGTCCTCCTGGCAGGACTTTCTATTGAATATGAAACCGTGCTGCCAAAGCGATAAAGAGATTTGTATGGAAGAAGCAGGTATGTAAACTGTTTATGACTGTGAAAAACACCCAAATAGCTGCAGCAGCATATTGAAACATTTGAAACTGCATTTGAAACTTTGTGAGGATATTGTAAAACTGTCGGTTATGTTGTAACCTCTGTTCTCTGAGTGAAGAGACTATAAGGAATATGGAGCTGGGTGGAGACACATAATAACATAACTATATAATAATATGTATGAAGCAGCTTACGTTTGAGCTTCCCTCCATTTTTCCACATTGTCCTTCACATTGCAATGGGTCTTTTCTTTTTAAATCTTAAAATGTATCAATTGATGTGGCTGTAAATGTAACATGTCAACCTCATCATGAAAAGGAAAATGATACGCTGAGCCATAGACACGTGCTTGAGCTGATAAATATAACACAACACAAAACTTCTCATGACATCTCAACTAACTAACCAATTCCATGCAAGACAAGCAGACAACATAAAACAGTGAAATTAGGAACACAGTGACACCAAGTAAAGAGTTAGCAGGCCAAACACACACATCATAAAAAGATGACTAGAGTCTGTACATTTATTCTCTACTGGCAAAAACTGAACTGTGATGAAATAGAAAATAAAATCTATTTTGACTATCTAACTGCATGTGGAAAAATAAATGAATTGCTATTATCTATGGAAAACACCACAGGTCATTGATTGCTTTGTTATCACCAGGTGAGCTCATATTTAGCAAGTCTGCAGAGATGAAATATTGAACATGATAGGCTTCACTGAACCAGTCACTGCTGGACAGCACATTACACCATGCAACAGTAATTTTCATTCATTCTTTCTATTGATGGTCAACTACAGACCTATCTGCTATTTAATGGAGCCCCTCTCAGTGGCTGGAGCAGTGGGCACCTGGTTTTAATATTGCATCTTCCATTAAAGAAATCATCACAAGCAGGAAAATTACTGTATGGCATTGTGCCAAAAGGCTTTGTGTCTGTCAGCTTTGGCTACAATCCTGTTCATTACTGATTTGAAGACAAACATTTTGTCCATATTAGGACTGTGAATGAATAGTCACTTAATATTTCCAAAGTTGAGTGGTTAAGATGTGGTCTGTTTTGATCTGATTCTTGTAACCTGGTACTACAACATCCTCTGTCTGTTTTTATATCTAATGTTGCTAATTTCAGCAGGGAAGCTCCTGGCCAATGTTTTTTTTGATGCAGTTTGCACCATTTTGTCCAGATGTTTAATTTATTGTGCTGAGGTGTTTCAGTATTATCATAGTGTTGACCCTCCACTTTAATGTAGAGGAGGTTCCTACACCCAAGAATGTGTAGTTGTTCACCTGCTGGATTTCCTAACTATTTATGACCAGGAATGTTCTGGGTTTGAATCCAGACCATGGGCGCCTCTCTGTGTAGAGTTTGCACGTTCTCTCTGTGTCCGTGTGGGTTCCCTACAGATGCTCCAGCTTCCTCGCAGGGTCCAAGGACATGCACAGTGGGTGAATTTCCCATAGGTGTGAATGTGAGCAGGAATGGTTGCATTGTCTCTCAATATGTCGGCCCTATGATGAACTGGCAACCTGTTCAAGGTGTATTCCCCCCTCTCGTCCAATGAAAGCTAATAGTATTAGAAAATCAGAAAGCTAGATAATTAAATTTTTTTATCTACTGTAAATGAACAGAACCCCTATAGCATATAGTGGAGCAGCTTAAAGATTATACAACATGTCATATTTCATAAGCCTATATGATCATTTGAAAAAAAATATTGGAAACAAGTTCCATAAAAGTCCTCAAACTCTGTGAAAAACGTAAAGAATGAGCTGAAAGGTGTAAAAGGAAACAGAAAGAGAAAAGTTTCTTAATTGCCACAAAGGGGTCATTTCAAGACACCTTGGTTTGTAAACTCCTCATCAGTTTATCAGTTAGAATTGAAAGCACCATTTAATTTAATGGGGTATTTATATTTATTTATATCACACCAGAAATTATGTGGTGTAATTTATTTGCTGTTTTAATATCTTCCATGACATCTATTGATTTAGCACATGAAAATAAAATAAAAAATATAAAAATAGCTGTTAAGATTGTGATAATAAGCTAAAAACTTTGGATTATTCAAGCACATTTGCTCATAATGAACATACATTAAAAAAAAAACTATACACAGTAAATACAAATACAACATGTAAAACAATTGGAAGCTCCTCTGATGTGAGCTCCCACACTCCTATTCATTACACCAGTAAGTGGTCCTGACTAGAGCTTCTCTTATCTCTGAACAAAGGGAATCAGTGTAGCTGACTGAGCAGTCAAAGCACAGAGCCAGGGAAGCACCTGGCCTTACATGGCTATCTGATCAGAGGAAGTTGCAGGCAAGGCTGAACCAGACCAGGCCAGGCATTGGCAGCGGCAGGCAGGGCAGATCTGGGGTAAAATGAACTAAACCAGGTTAATTCTATTGCACCATGTCCTCCCTTAGGGGCGTAGAGCAGCAGGTTCAAATCAAAGCAATGTTATAACACAGACCAACCTTATCGAACAGGAGTCAGGAATCACACTGCACTGTTCTCTGTGGCCCTCCGTGTCGCCGTACTTAATGACTAAGCTGACATTATGCTGGGTGTCCCCAAGCTCCCAAATTGATTTACAGTACAAAAACGAGTTCTCTGACATATTTTATTTCAGTGGAAAATACTGTAATAATATCATAACATGAATGTTATGACTGACACAGTAGAGTGAAGACATTAGTGAGAGAAATTCTGTAGACACACACACACCTAAGGATTAGAAAAAGTTTGAAATTTGCTCTGTTTTTTACCTGTTTTCATATTGGATAAAAAAATCAGATGTCAACAGGGTGGATGATGAATTTTGTATAGACGATATAGAGATGCTACACTGCACCTTCATGACAGTGAAAAAATGAAAAGGACCTTGTTTGATGAGACTCGTGGAATATGCAGGAATCACAACGTACTACAACAATTTTTTATTGATTCTTTTTTCTTTTTCATTGATAGATGACGAGAGGATAATGATAGATGTGTGTTGCGTTGAAGATGACACAGCAGTTTTACATGACATCGCTATGATGACCAGCTACACTAAGGCAATCAGAATCCAGTGCCAATCAAAAGAAAACCAGAGAGATTATGCACATCTGTGCCTTATATAGGGTGCCAGTGCGTGACAGCGTGGCTGGTGTGTTTTCTTTCAGGTTTCCCTGTACATATGAAATATGGAGTGGAGTGGAAAGATAGTCTCCTCACTCAGAGAACCGCGGTCACAGAGTAACCTCTATCTATATTGATTCCCAGGAACTTTAAAGTGTAAACCCGCTCCACCTCAGCTCCGCTGATATAGACAGGGGTGTGTGCCTTTCCCTCATTTTTTTTTCTAGAATTAGCACTCCTTGGGTTTAATGACACTGAACAGCACTACTGTGCACTACTCCACAAGATTGTTGATATGATATGAACTCTTACCATTGTTTGTAATCCATACGATAACGATGACGTTGTTTGCATACTTTACAACAGAGTTCTCTCCATATCTGGAGTGGCAGTGATGGGTGTATAGTGTGAACAGGAGGAGGCTGAGCACACGGCCCTGTCGGCTTCAGTGTTCAACATTAGAGTGGAGGAGGTGTGTGACTGCCATTTCAAACTGTCTGGCGTCTGTTTTTGCGGAAATCCAATACCCAATTGCAGAGTGTGGTACTCAAGCCCAGAGTGTTAAGTTTCTGTTTCATGGGGGAAGATTGTATTGAATGCTGAGCTGAAAACAACAATCAGCATTCTGATGTAGCTGTTGTGACTTTAAGACGTGTGAAGACAGTGGAGGACAGTGGAGATGGCATCCTCTATGGAGCTGTTGGTTCTGAATGCAACTGAGTGTCCAGGCTGACTGGGATGTTGTTTTCTTTTATGTGCCGGCAAACCAGTTTCTCAAAGTATTTAATCAGAATGGATTGCCACAGGGCAGTAGTCGTTTAGACTGCATGGACACAGCAGACTTTTTGGTTACAGCAACAGTGGCTGTCTTGAAGTAGGTGGGAAAATTCTCCTGTGAGAGCGACATATATAAAAATGTCCTTTGAGATCAGCTGGCTGATTGGCATGTTTTAGTAAACAGGCAGGGATGTTGTCAGGTCCAGTATATTTCCATTCACTCTCAACAGGATTTTAACCTCTGCCAATGAGAGTTGGAATTAAGGGATGTGACTACTGTACCAATGTTTGATTGTTTTTTTTTACATGATATCTTTTACAAGATATCTTGAAAAATTCCGTTTCAATTCAAAATTCGATTGGATTTTGATGAAATCTTGTGTAGGGGTGGATCTTGGGGAAGATCCGGGTACAGATGCAGATTCTGGATTATTTGTTCACTTTCTTCAACATTTCAAGATATTGCCTTTTTAAACATTTCAATATCATGAAGAATAATAACAGACCAATCAAAATAAAAAAGTTCCACCACTGACTTGTTTTATGAAGTTTAAGGTATAGGTTTATGAGGACCATCTGAACATTGAGTGGACATGTGGGAAAGGAGCTCCTTTGGTGCAGGTTTAAAAGACAAGTAAAGTGAAATATAACCTAACTAAAACTGCTGAATGTTACAAGAATGTCAAATTGGTTTTACAGGTGGAAGAGAAAGCAAATGGATGGAATTGTTGTTGCGTCCACTTGTGGGACAGATAGTTAAGTCAACTTCAGTAAAGTATATTGGGCTCTACGTGCATTCAGCTGTCAGAAGAGTGGGCAGGAGTTCAGCAAACTGAGAGAAAGAGGCATACAACATGTATGGAGGATGCATTATCAAATATCCAAAACATTAATAGCGAAATCAACTCTTCTGAGATGACTGGACAGAAAAGTATGCATTTAGCCTTCCTGCAACAAGCTCTCAGCTGTCAAAAGTGTGAATATTAAATGCTGTTATGAAGCCAGACACGGACACTTTGAAGAAACTTACCCATGGAGGTCCAAGGTAAGGATGTGGAAAATAATTTAATTCGGTAAAAAAAAAACAGCCCATCCACTGTTCAACCTCTAGCCTGGGCGTCTGTCGAGAGGAAGGGGAGAAGGAATGGATGAGTGAATGGATGAGTGAAACATGTGTGCGAATGTTGTCGATGTCAAACAAAATAAGAACCAAACCAGATCCGGAGATGTTGAGCCTAGGGGAGAAAGAGGGAGAACGATTAGGTCTTACATCAGCTGTGTATGGAGCTCTACACAGGTGACTGCAATTGAGCCTAACGACCATCCCTGCCTGCAGTCTCCTACAGGAGAGAGCAGGACAGGGAGGGAAGAAAAACAAACTTAAGGTTTCTCTAGATTTCCTAAAAACCTTGATGCTGCCTGTCAGCATGTAGTTAAGGAAGCAGAATATTCCCCCTTTTCCAATTTGTTTCAAAGTAGCAGCCACAAACTTGGAGTCTAATTTCAGGCAATGAGCTCAGTGGTTAGCCGTCCTCCCAGCTACAGTAGCATATGGAAGCATCCACTGAATTAAGTGGATGCTTTCTCTACCCATTCCTAAATAAAATAGATGACAATAGGCTCTGTATCACACCTGTGACAAGAAATCTCCTCATCTGTTCTGAAACCACTGCCAGTATGTCTTACTTCAAGCAGATCTCAGTGCATGAATTAGACGAGTTAGTCTACCGGGTAAATTCCTCCACCTGTCAATTAAACATCATCCCCGCTAGATTTCTGAAAGAAGATTCAGAATTTCTTTGATTTTCTGTTGTAATGGCCGAATTCTCCTCACCCCTGGCCCTCTCTTGTCCCTCAAAGGTCATTGTCCCAATATTATTCCCTATTTCCTTTGAGTCAGATAATTCCTAGATGATATTAATTTCCACTGTCATTTGGACAACTTTCAACTCTTTTTCCTGTGAATATGACTATTCTTTGACTGTGATATGAACAATGTTTTTCATCTTATGGCCTGTATTGATATTAAATGCTGGACGTCACAAAACATCCTCCAAGGTCCTTCTATTTGGCCCCCAAAACCTCACCTCTGCCTTGAAAAAGTACCTTGGGAACCTGTCCCCAAATGTCCGGCATAATCTGGGTGTAATCTTTGACTCTGAGACCCTTAGTAAAGTCAGGAAAAAAGTCAGCAACTCTTTCTTTTCATTCAGAATCCCTTTCTGGTCACAAATGTCACCACATTTTCACAGGAGGCTAAACAGATCAACAAGTGGGCAGATACTGAATCTCTACAGATGGAGCTTATTGATCTGCAAGCAAATGTGGCATTGAGAGAGCAGTTTGTGACCCTGCAGCATTCTGTCTACAGACGATACCTGAAACTGTTTCCCCTGGACTCTGGACAAGAGGCAGGACACACCTTGACCATGTTTGGCTCCACATACAACAGTGAATCAGTATTCTCAACAGATAACATTATTAAAAGTAAATACCATTCAAGAATAAGTAATTTATAAGCCTGTTCGACAAACGTTCTGACCCATTTCCTAAGGTTCAGAATGTTAGTAGGAAATGCTAAAGCCGATTTTTGACTGGAATTTTGAAGGAGAGACAATGCATGCAAATTTACACATGAATATGAGTTTTAAATGTTGATTTCCTTTTAAAGATAAGAAGTTTATGTGTCCATCTTAAGTGATTTTTAAGCTCAGCCTACAGGAGCAATTTTAGTTCAAAGATGACTATGAGGTGGGGATATGTGAAACTATTTGGTAGATCACTTCTCGCTCACTCTTATGCAGTATAGTGTTACTACATTCATTTCTCTTATCAGTGTTCTCCTGGTGATCATGCTACAGCTTCTAGATACTACTAGCTTTTTAGAATAATTTTGGGAAATTTCTGTGGTAAAGATATTCAATAACTCTCCTTTGTTTCCTTTGGGATAAATAAAGTATTTATATCTTATGGAGTGTCATGTTGCCAGATGAAGAACAACCACTAGGGGTCTGCTGTTGGTTTGCTACAGCAACTAGCGAGGAAAAATATGCCTTAGTATTATTTGGCAACATTTATATTGGTATAAATATTCAATAACTTCACTCTCCTAAATCACATTTTACTCGTGTGATGCCCTGTGCTGAGTCTGCACAATAAAGTGAGAGTTTGAAAGAAGTCAAAAACTTGAACATATTTTTTTTCTGACCTTGGTTTGTTCACCACTCAGATCTTTGCAGATGGTTTCTTTTTACCATCATGACAAATAGGTCACACTTCTACAGCATTCAGAAAACGTGACTCATGCACTTTTCTTTTATTGCAGCCGCTGAATGTTTCAAGTTGTTTTTTTGTCTCAGATTGTTCTCTCTTACCAGTTTGCTTCTTGCCCAGATGCACAGATTGGAGCGACAGCTCTATTAGTGTCTGAATTGTATGACACTTCTTTCATTGTTTCATAATATATGTTAGAATCATCTGGCAGTAAGCCTCCCCCTCCCCTCTTGTGTCCAGTGTTTTGCCCTGCCTGCTTTTTTCCTGACTGAATTTCCTGTGTTTCAGGTCCATTCATCTCCCTGTCGCTTAAGCCACATCCTGGTAACCCACTCACTATCTTGAAGATTGAGGACACCTTGTATTGCCTGCCTGCTCCTATGATCTAGTTTTTGTGTTGAACTTTTTTGTATAATAAATTGTACTACACTTTTTACTCCTCTGCATCTTGGCTCCTTATTTTTGGCTAATTATAACAATATGGTGGACTGTCCTCATGTGGTACAGAGACTGAAAAATGTTTTGTACATTTCTCCTCATATCTGCTTTGCTATGACTTGATCTTCAGTCCTGGTCATGATGATTGAGTCTCTGCCTCAGGTTTCATTAACTAACTGAGCGTCCTCTATAACAGATGTATTATATTAAAAACTGTGATTGTACTCTGAGCCATTATTAATATACACTACAATAAACCATTACACTAAATAATTAATTATTTTTAAGGTTTGCCAAAGTGAGAGTAGTTGAATACTCGTAAGAACATTTTTCATTTTCTTAAAAACTATTTGTGGTGTAAAATGTCACGTACTAGTACTTCATTAAAAGTATATTTATGGTAAATTAAAGTGCCACATGTTGAAAAGTATTAATATTTAATTGCTATCCAGTAAATTGAGTGATTTAACTGAGGCTTGAACACTTTTGCAAGGCACTCTATGCATGTCACATTCTCACTCAAAAGGTCTGATCCTAGAATCACCCCTACCTTCAACACAATGGGGCATGTTTCCTCAGTCATGCTGACAGCGCTTATTTGAAAATTAAGAAACAACATTATTATTTCAAGAACGAAATGGTACTGAGAAAAATGAACAATTTTCATTCTTGATTAAACATGTTAAAAAATCAGATCTTGAACAGGCCTGTGTGCATGCACTTCCGAAGACGATGGAGGACTGTGGGGCTGCTGATATGGGGATCATGTCGGCCTGGTGTCTCACATGCGGTGCGACTTGGATATGTGAATTTGGTCACGTAGGTATACCAACCAGATCTGCCCTTCCTGGATGCCATCTGCCATCTATAGAGGCTGTGGCCTAGTAGCGCTGGACTAATCTAGCTATGGTCGACCGATGACAACCAATATGGAGCACTAGGATGATCCACTCTCTATCATATCTAGTGCACAGTGACTTTCATCATACATCAGTCTTTATTTTTCAATCCAATAACAAATCTGAGCAATGCCATGATTTTGTTCTGTGTTACACACAAACCCACTGGGGCATGAAATGTGCTGGTATGAATGCTCCTGAATGCATCACACAACATTAATTTCAGGTGGGTATTAATTACTAAAAAATTGCAAATGATGCGTTTTCGTTGACTGTCAGTATGCTTATAGTTAAAATATTAACAATAACGAATGTATGCTTCACATTCAAAACTTGGCTTGCAGGGCAACAAAAATGCTCCAAGAATGATAAACTTAAGACGAGTCAGGTTAAAGTTTCATTAAGTGGCACCATATCCTTGTTGGACAGAGGTATATGTATTTACAGAGGTGTGGACCTCCTTGTCTCTAATAAGAGGAACATGCATTTGATATGTTACAGATTATATTCACTGGGCTGCTCATGTGACTACACTCTTTTACTAAACTGCTAATTGCAATAATGGTGTCATTGTAAGGTGGGCTTGGTGGGTGAGCTATTTGTTTTGGCATCAACAGCTTGTAGGCTTTTCTCCCTCACTACATGCAGGAGAGATGAAACACAATAACTGCACAGTGAACACAGTGATAGCAACATCAGGAATTCATATATACATATAATTAAACTGTAATTATTTGGCTCAGTAAACTACAAAATTCAGTCCTCCACTGGGCGCACTGACATTGAGGACTTCTCATATTAGAGACACATGCGACCAGAGCTCTGAGGACAGATCCTTTTTTTACATGTCATCTGATTACTTACCACTGTAACATCTGAGCTTCTGAAGTTACATGCTGTTTTCATCTTTGAAAAAAAAGCAGGGGCATTAAAAACATCCAAGATACAGCTGCCTTTTGATGATTAATAATCTGTTAATGAGGGAGCAACCTCATAAAAGAGAGGACAATAAAGTGATATGACTGCAAACAACTGCTTTGAGTGGCTACTGCAAAGATATACCATGGAATGCTATTTCAATAAACATAAAGAGAGAAAAAAATACATTGAAAGACAATCCTGTATGAAGAAACTTTAAAGTGTTCACCTCCCTGCTTCACTCTCAACTCAACGTGCATAGACAGGCTTTGAAAGTGCTGATGGATGTCCTCACAGGGGCAGTCATTCATCTTTATAGATCCCTTTCTTTTTGAGGATTGGTGTCAAAACACTGCCTTCTAATGGATGACGTGTTCAGACAGGACCGCAGTTCTGTCTTTAACTGGGTTTCCCATCTACAACTGTTTGAACTCCTACATGTAAACCTTGCAAATTGAGCCATAATAAAAATCTAATTATATAAAAGGTCAGTGAACATGTCTCAAATGCATGTCTCTTATTTGAACTAGTGGCTAGTGCAAAACACACTGCATTTATATTATGATAATTATTTCTTTTAGTTATCATTTTGTTTAAAAAGTATATATTTAACACTCTAAGATGAAATTTACCCTTAATCTGTAGCATGGTATAATACTGATGGGGGAATTATAAAGGGAAAAATACTAAAGATAAGAAATTTTATAGCTGAAATCTGGTTTACATCTGTATTCTTACAATGACACGTGGTAGGAGGCCAGAATTTGTTTAGGCTGGTGATATTAGCTTGACAAAGTTTCTCTACACCCAATCTGCATGAAGGTCTGCATTCAACATTCCCCTCCTCTCTCCCTGTATCATGAAGTCAGCTGCTGCCTTAAAGGTCTGTAGGAAATATTGCATAGGGCGTTAAGGAATGACCTAAAGTAGTGTTTAAGAAGAGAGTGTCTTTTGCAAAAATCACAAATGACATAGAAACCATGACAGCAAATTATACTGATTGGTATATGTCATGCTTTACTTGGTTTTCTCTGCTATATTTTCATTTTAGCAATCTTTTACAAAATCACAGAGAGATTCTTCTGCAGGACAATCTAGCTGTGCTGTGCTCATGAGGAGTTTTTACTCTATTCTTTACAACATTTAAGTGGTATAGTGACTGGGGATCAAATAATCTTGTTAGCTACATATGTAAGGGAATTCATATAGATATTTTAAAAATGATATCTCACAGGTGAAATGTCTGGACACTACATGACTACATCACCGTGATATTTGAATTGTTTCATTAGTAAAATGTCTGTCTGTGAATGTATCACATGTGATAAAACAAACCTTATTTGTGTGTGGACCTAAATGTGTGAAATTTGCTTATATTATGTAAAGCAGACCAAAGCTTTCGTGTCTCGGGGCAACTTTGCTTGCAAACAGAAATCAATTGTAATAAATAATTAAATACAATAACTACTAAAAATGGAAATCCATACATTATACCGTATTGATAAATATAGTTCATAAACGTCTTTGTCTAATACGGATGTTTCATCTCAATTTATGACGTTTTAAATTGATTTCTGTGTAAATTGCTATCTGTATGTATGTTTGCTACTTTGCGTGCTGCTGCCTGTCTTGGCCAGGACACGCTTGCAAAAGAGATTTTTAATCTCAATGAGACTTTCCTGGTAAAATGAAGGTAAAATAAATAAATAAATAAAATAAAGACAAATACATGGGTTAATGGCAACGTCACTATCACCAAAACAATCAGAAACATATGCAAAATCTGCATATGCCTTGAAGTGAATTGGTCACTTTACCCATACTGATTTCTTACTGTGTAGAATATTTGTTCCACACTGATCACATTGTTAATACTGTTCATGCTTTAGGCTGTTAGCATATTTATATGAAAATTTGTATATTCTTACTCTTCAGATTATATATATATATATATATATATATATATATACAGTATATATATGCTATTATTTTATCTACCCCTTGCTATTTATTATTAGAAATACCGGTAGTTGTTACCTACATTACCTTGCAATTTACTGCCTATTGCTCTTCTGGTGCTTTGGCTAAACTGCATTTTGTCGACTCAGTAGGCTGCTTGAACTATGCACAGTAATAACTGGAAAGGACTTTACTAGAGCACATACCTCCACCAATGCTCAGCTGTCCCTTTTAATTAAATCCTAATCCAAATTCCAATTATTAAGCTCACCTAATGAAACTACCAACATCATAACTGGCTGATAATAGATACCATGTAATAGGTTTGTAACAGAAATATCAGCCAAACAATATGACAAACAGATGCGGACGAAAATATATTTTCCATGATGGAAGTAAAATTAGAATATGAATGAAAATAAGAAATCCAGGTATATTAGAAATGGCATTTATTAAAAAATGTAATACCATGAAAACACTTTGGTTTTGGTGCACTCCTGCAAACTGCAACATTTTAACAATCAGTGCTGTGAATGTGTGTCTAGACAGGCAAACCCTTAGTGGGTTCTTCCCTGGCACAAGCCCAACCCTCCCACCAAGTTTCAGAAGTAGTAATTGACAAAAATGTCCTAAAAAGCCTTATGTTCAAAAAAGTATCGTGTATTCAACCCTACCACCAAGTTTCATTAAATTGTTTTTTGTAATCCTGCACCTGACAGACAACCAACCAACCAATTACATAAAATATATATCTAGACAAAAAAAAAAAATACAAAAAAAAATGACATACCCTCCTTGTTCTTTCCTTAGGCTAGTTTGAAGGATATCTCAAATCTCATTGTCACAGATTTTATAATGAAATTAAATTTGGTGAAATGCTTGGCCAATTGACCAGATGGATCCAGATGTGGCATTAATTTTCTGTCATCAAAATAAATCATCTAATGCCACCTAAAAACAGGCATGAGTTCAGTATGTTTAAGGTGATCTGACCGCAGCACTCTTACAAGAGGACTTGGCGGCTGTGAAGCTGTAAAATCGGAGTTTAATGGAGTCCGTGAAGGCCTCAGTTCTCGGGATTTTTTGCACTTCCCTGCCCCTGCTGCTGCCTGCTGCCCAAGCTGCCTGCCAGCGCTCGGGATGACGCCACCTCTCGCTCCGCCCCGGCGCAAACTCGCTCTTTGCGTTCATTTCATTCCTCCTCTCATTCCGAGCATTCTTCGCATCTCTGTCAGTGCGCGAAGCGATTCACCTACACCTTCCTGGCTGGCCCAGAAACACCAGAATAACTTGACATAGTGTTAAAAAATACCCTGAAACATCCCATTACCAAAAGAAAGGGACATTTTTATATGAGATATCAATTACGAGGTAAGTTTCAATGGTAGTTTCAGGTATCCAAACTGGTTGTAGACTTCTGTTCGTAGGGGTTTTTGGACAATATATTAAAAATGTTAGCTTTTAGGTGTTTACTATTTATCCCATGGTGTGAAATAACGTCAGGTCGCCTGTTTTCACCGCTGAGAAAGCTAGATGGCCGATTCTGGCCGCTGTTGCAACAGGGTGCTCACTTTGAGCACTCACTGTTGTAGCCTTTGGCTTGGACATAGCAGCGAAAATCTTTGACATTTTTCACATTTTTTGAAAAGAAGCCCCATCATACGCCCCTATAAAAGCCGCAGATTCTTGTTTGTCCCATGTTAGATCCTCGGAAACTCCAGGCGGGAGGGAAGAACTAAAAAATACTGCACAAATAACATTTTTTTGGACAAGATGACGATTGAAAGCCTTGCTGTTTTCCCCTCCGTAGTTGACTCAGCCGTGAGTTGTTGGAGATTTCCTCGGACCATTTTCGGACGACCACGAAGAAAACCCAGTTGGGGGAGACTTGTTGCTTCACCACGTTTGACAGCGCTATTTTAATCGCCATCGAAGTTTTGTGTAAGTAAATGTTTGTTTGTCATTTCTCACCAGTCTGTGTGCTGCTCTCCATGTTATTGTAACTCCAGAGGGAAATGTTAGCCAAAACTCCTTATTGTTTCATGGTGCGACGTGGATTAAAGCTTCCTGTGTCCCTCCCTGAGTCATTTATGTCCCAAACTACCAACACGATATAGAAAGTAATATTTATATATATAAGTTCTTTTATTACTTTGTTGTTTTTAAATACTAATAAAAGGGCCTGAGAATGACCATGTTTAAGCCAAAACTTTGCTTTAGCTTACAATGTTATGATTATGAGGGTTTTATTTGAGGTTTCCTTTGCTTGCTCAGCTAAAACTCAACTCCCTCTCAAACGTGTGTCCCAAAGTTTTACTCCTTACAGTAATTTCATCCCCATGACTTTTTTTTTTAATGGAAATTACACAGGCTGTTACTCAAAGGCAGGGATGAGAAACAGGACAAAAGAAACATTCAAAAGTGACTTTAGAGCTCCTCTTTTTTTCCCTCTCCTAACAAAACTGAATGTTTGCAGCTCTTAACTGTTTACCTTTAAGTAATAACCCAGTCAGGTCACCGGGTCACCTTCTTACACAGCTCAGATATGTTGCTGTGATTCAATCAACCAGTGTTAAGACGTAAATAAAAAAACAAAAACAAATCTTGATGTAACCTTATTCATTCTCTCTCTTGAGCTCTCCAGTTAGCATCGGCTGTCTAGTCACATTGATTTTAGCATTTCATGTGTTCAGTTGTGTTGCATATTCACATTCAGGAAAATAATCAATTTGTGACAAAGCTGCTCTTTTGTATTATTACAAGCTTGGCAGAAGACATAACTGAGCCTTGGGGTTAAAAAAAAAAAAGACGTGCACTCGCTTTAAAGGGAGGTTGGACAGAATCCACTTTCTTTCCCTTCTACTATGTTTGTGGCTGCAGCCCCTTCAGCCTCCCACCTATTTTTTTTTTCAATTTCGAAAGCAGCTGATTATGGCGAGAGCAGCGTAAGGTACTGAGTGTACTGCTTTCATAATATCAAATACCCTTTTTGTTACAGTCAATTCCTGTGAAGCCTTCCATATAACTTTGTAGAAAATAGAGACAAATACATAGACGCGACACAGCATTTTTTCATTTAATTAACGTGAAAGGGTGGTTATCATTTCCAGGAAACTGTTTGAAAGCAGTCAGACGTAACCCCAGACAAGTCACCGTGTAAATCTGGTCACTTGGAATAAAAAATAGCAGTAGAAATAGATGCTTTGTTTTCAGCTTATGCAACCTGTTGACCTGTTGGATGGAAGCCTGCATAAGATTTGTCCAAAGACTGGGATGCTGTCTTTGTTTGACTGAATGAAGCCTCTGAAACTAGGAGTTTGCAAACTTCCTCTGCTTGTCGACAGAGCAAAACACATTAAGCATCACCTGTGGTTTTTAAAAAAAGAGGCTACAACATAGGCATACATGCAGCCATGATGACACTGAGATTGTACCTTTATGTATATTATGATGATTCTGTATTTTGTGGGCATTTGGAATTGGGTCAAAAAGTCCAAAATGCTTCCATTGTATTAAGATTGATATTAAAAAAAATCTAACAGGCACTGATAAATATCTGAATGAGAAAGTGTGCAGCTGTTAACATGTTACTACATCAGTTGCACAGGAGATGTATAACTTTGATTTATTGGTCGTTTTGGTTTTGTTCCTTTTTGTTCGCTGCCTTGTTAAGTCAGACTACAGAGAGTGTTGTCTATCTGTTGTGAAGTGTGGACAGAATAAAGTGCTTTTGTGAAGCACAGAGTGGACAGTGTTGACTCTCAGAGCGAATGGAGACACTCCTCTTTTCTTTGGTTGTCCATACTGGACGTTTCTCGATTGTTATTGACTTTCAGAAAAGCTGTGTTTTGGCCAAACATTTGTGATGTCTTTGTACATTTGATGCGTTTATACGAGGAAACGTGGCAAATATCATTTCTTGCTTTTGTTTTCATAAAGTAAAGACGGCATCTTGTGAGCCTGGCATCGTGTGGATACACATCAGCGTCCTTCTCCATATACCCATCACATTTAAAAAATCCTTTATAGCTCTTTGTGTTTGTGCGATGACATGGAATTCTGTGCGTTGCCTAAACTGACAAGGATGCGATACTGAAATTAAAGAACAAAGAAGAAATCCACACTGTCCATTTAGTCACTCATATTATCATCTTTAGCTAAAATTTGAGAGCAACCTCAAATGGTCCCTGACTGTTTTGATTAATAGCACATTAAAGGATACAGTCTGTGTGTGAGAGTCATTACTGACTGCTGCAGAGAAGCCCCTGTGTAGTCTGTGCTCCATGCAACAGGTGCCATAGGGCACTGATGTGTTCACTTTCTCAGGAAAGCATCTTGTTAGAAAAATAGCATTCACATTTTTTACTAGTATTAGTTCGTGTGCTTAAGGTTGAGAGGATCAATTTGAATGTACGTTTTACACAAGTACACAAGTCTTACAATGGAAATTGTTACAAGTTTTTGTGCAGTTAAGTGACATAGTTTGACATTGTGCACGAGAATGCAACTTTTAGCAGTCATTTCTGTTTGCGAGTGTTTGTGTGCACGGATGACGAGACGAGTTATGCAGGTTCCAAAGGGAGAAATGTCTTTATGTCACTGTTGTGTTTTTTGTTTTGCGGGTCGCACCTTTGTTAGCACATAGATTAGTTGTCAAGTCTTTGACAAATCATTTTTTGTTTGTTTGGTTGTCTGTCAGCCGGATTATTCAAAAATGGATAATCTGATTTCCATGGAACTTTGTGGAGGGGTGGGCCATCGGTCAGGCAAGAACCAATTACATTCTGTCACAGAAAGGATAAAGGATCAGGATTTTTTAATAACTTTAATCAAAATTATGACATAAGGCATTTTTAAACATTTTCCCTAATTTATCTGGAAAAAAATCACAATGTGAAAGAATTGCACTATAATAATAAAGTAATAATAATAATAATAATAATAAAGTAATAATCCTGATCTGTTGGCTCAAAATATGTATTTGTAGGGGGTGAATTTTATTTAGACACTGCACAGTAACCTGTAGGGCTAGTAACACACAACTACCACTAATGTGTATCTGAGATAACGGGGTTTTGATTTGTCTCCTGCAGTTTTGCAAACATATCCAGATGATTTATTGTATGATTTTTCATGTAGATCCTGAGCTGGTTTATATATGTGCTCTACTGAGTGTCATTCTATTTTGCTGTTATTAAGTGTTAAAAGCTTTGGTCAGAATCGTTTATTTTACAATTTTTTTTTTTTTTTGGACAGAGGCCGTGAAATTCCCCATGGGAATGTAAACACATTATGTTTCCCACATTTTAATTGCGATGGTAGTACACAGTATTATTTTTGTTGTGAAAATCCAGGGCTAGAAGAAGATATGTGATCTGTAATTGAATCTGGAAACAGAGTCATCAATTGTGTAATTAGATGTGATGTGTGGCAGGCGTAGAATCACATCAAAACATCAGTGTACTCCTTGGTCAGAGCACGCTTTTAAAATGGGACACTCCTCCAGGCTTCCAGACTGTGTGTGCCCTGAGGTAAACCTTGGTTCAGAAAGAGAATTTTAGAGTGTGCGCTGCTGCTCAGCAGTTTGAGCGGGGCCCACTGAGGCCAGTGGAGAGTGCCACCTAAAAGGAAAAGCTGGCTCAAAGCCACTGACGTCATCTAAGTAAATCTGCTTCAGTACTGCAGCCATAAAATGACTGCCAGCTACTGAATGCACTTTGGCCCTGTCAGCCACCTTCATAAGTTCAACAGAGTATTTTTTCCTCCTTGTGAATAGTTATGGAAGACAGACAGTGTTAAACTCGCTGCTATTTCGCTCGAGCATTAGCAGACGTCATTTTTTACCATATGACATTCTCAGTCATGAGTGCTGGAAAAAAAAGGCATGTATACATCATATTGCCTCAACCACTCAGTACTTATACTGTATGTAGTGCCTCAGAAGTTATTTTGACTGTTGGACGTGTACTTTGTCTTCCTATTATTTGAGTAAAACGACAAATACATGGGCTGCCTCACGATCGCACAAAAGTGAAAAAGCAATTTGCACTCCATGAATCATTACATGAGTCAGTTTCTGAAACCACTATAGACGTTTTGAGTTTGCAACCACAATGAAAGCAGGAAATCTTGGCTTCAACAACTTCCTTTGTCAGTACTGACCATAGTAGCTTTACTGGTGTTCAGCTTCCCACTGAGGAAACCAACGCAACAAAGACACACAGTCACTTCATTTACTGAAACGGTGTATAAATTGTGGCTTGTATTCAAATGTGGGGTATTCAGTCTCTCTGGCACAGTGTTCCCCAGTCGTCGCTTGTAATAAATTCCCACAAGACTTTTCATCAACGATGTCGTGTATTGTTGTCATGGCCGAAACAGATCAGCTGGGCTCGCTGCCCTGAAGCTGCCCTGGATTCAGTGGAGGCACGGATAGTTTGGGGGTAGCTCCAAACATTAATATGCAGGCCGTGTCTGGTAAATTAGTTTGGAATCCAATGTGGGACACAGCAACAAAGACTTGGATTCTTCAAACTGTTTTTTTCTCTCTGTGTAGTCTGTTTAATTAGGTGTTTTCAAAAAGGTTTCTGTTTCTTTTTTTAAATAGTTTTTATAAAACTAGAAGATAAGTTGCGGATATTCTATATTTTCGTAATTGTCAATGAAAAGCATGACAGCATCTAAACCAGAGGTGTGGTAGTTTGTCTCTTACAGTTTCTGACTTCCTGTGCATGAGACTCAGTCCCAAATCTGTTTGTTCCTTCTAAAGACGTAACATGCAAGACACAAATATATTTTAATCAAACAAAAGGCACAATCATTTTCTTAAAAAGCCGGGTACTTATTCGTAAACTTTGCCGAAACAGGAATAGAGAGCATTTGTTGGAGACTATATTTAGTTGCGGATCAATGCATCTTTTGCCGCACTTGTGTGTATTTGAGGCAGCAGGATGACTGATGTTTGCGACATTGACCCAAATTTACCGACATATGTTCATACAGTGGCAGTGATTTTTAAATAATGTTCTGACAGCTCTCTGGAACCGAGGAATAAGCTTTATGGAACTCTGTTTACATCCTTTGTAAATCTGTTGAGATAATAAGAAGAATGTAAAATATCATTTTCTTTTCTATAAATACAATAATTTTATTAGATAAATGACAAAGAACTGCTCAACTTCCCAGAACTATATGCAATTTGTTGGTAATACATGAACAATAATGCCTTCTCCTGTTGCTGATTACAACTCCATTACTAATACACAATCTCAAAAATATTGTTGTGTAATTATATTTTTCTAGGCACCCAAAGTCATTCCTAAAATAAAGTCACATTATGTGTATTTGCTTAGTACAAAAATAAAATCCAATTTGATTATTTTCGTTCTCACCTGGCTGCACAGCACCTTTTAGGCGGCTGCTACATTTATGGCAAATGAACCCAGTGTTATTTTGCGGGATTTGCCAAGAGAAAAAAAAAGAAAGGAGGGGGACAAGATGGATGTGGAAAGATGAAAAAGAAAGAAGTATGTAACCTAAGAGGATAAATGAATATAGAGACGAAAAGAGATGAAAGTCTGTTTTGAATTGGCAGAGCCAAATGCAAATGGTGGCCTTCATGCTCATCACTGTGATTTGTTTTTTTATGCCCATTCGCACGCGTCCTGAATGAGCCAGCGGCCAGCCCTCAGCCTGCTCTGCTCTCATAACTGTCAGGAGATCCTTTATCTGACGGACCTTTATTTACAGCTTTAATTTCCTGAGCTTTATGTGTTCCGCTCACACTCCACTGTGACATGGGTGTATGCTGCCTGGAATGCACTGCAAATTTTTGATAGGCAAATATCTTCTGAACTTTCATTATAATTCATATTTGCATGGGAAATTGTATTTTTTTATGTTTTGGTATTACTTTCCCACCTTCAGAAGGAGATTTCTTTTTTTTTTCTGTGTGTCTCAGATTCACAGTCAATTTTCTCTGTGTTGTTAAGAGACCTGTGGCTATGTCTCTTGCCTGGGCCGTCGCCGAATCTGATGCCGTCTACTTCATGCTGCTGCTACCTGTTTCTCATTCTGAAGCAGCTACAGAGGGCTGCTTTGACAGAACCTGTAAATCAATCCTATTCTCTGGCAAACAAAGATTGATCCCACAGTGGCTTGTTGGTTGCTGGGTGGTGGGATCCAGGCCTCAGATTTGACTGGGATGATATCAGACAGATTCACAGCATCTAAGCCATGCAGGTTCAAAGAGGCATGAAACAGACATGAGGCCATTGCCAGTAACAGATGCAGCATAAGTAATCCTTCTGGACTCTCCAGCAGACCTCTGGAAATAGGTATTGAAAACCCTTTTTATTCATTCATCTGTACTCCAGATCTTTAGATTTATTTATTAAACCTAATGGAAAATCAAAGAAGTTTTGTGACATGCTGTAATCAACTATTTTCAATATGATAGTGGTAATTAAAGGTTTCACAGTTATTCACCCCATTTTCTTTTCGTAAACAAAATAGCCGCATTTTAAATATGTGCCCTATTTTAAAAAAAAAATTTAATAAAGGCTGTGACTCATATTCGTTGTCCCCCCTGTTTACTTGATTTTGATGTGTTTTAAGAAGTGGCTGCATACCTGGCTTCACTTTGAGTGGTTATGTTCTCAAAGTAAATGAAATTCAAAGAGTGTTTCCATAGATTTTCAGTTGATTGTACTTAGCGTGTTTCCTGTAACTGCATCTCAAGGTCCTGGAAGACCTGCTAACAAAGACTTCATTCCATAAACACACAAGGTAATTAATTTGTTTTAATGGCTAAAGCTAAGTGGAATTTCAGTAATGTCTGTCATTCTAGACGTTCATAGTAGGGTTACGTGTTGCTCAAAATGGAAGACTATTGACTTTGCCGTTATAATTATGCAAAGGCAAGGATATGTCTTTACAACTCGCTGCAAATGTTGAGTTTTGAAATCACATTGCAATTATAGTTTTACACACTGTTGCCTTAACTACTGTGGGCCATTATGGGGTGCACAAAAGTCATTCACAGAATCATTATTGCACCCTCTGAGATAACGGCACAAAAGAACTCCACATGGAAAATTACATTTGAGACTCCTCATCTGTGCTCTTTCATTACCTTGCTCTGTCTGATGGGTGAAATGGGTTCTCTTAATTTAAGGAGCTGGATTCCAGCTTGGTGAGTGGTTTATGTAATCTCACGGTAAGTGTAATTTCCCATAATGTCATGTCAGAGCTACTGCTCTGCTTAGCGACCACATCCACTTATTGCATTGCAGGCCATCTCCACCCCACAAATCACAAATAAGACTATTTCTATGGTGTACACCCTGCAAAGACAGAAGTATGCAATTATCTGTCAGCCACAAGTGTTTCTCTGGGTGACAGTCATACCTTCTTTTGACAGACATAATTAGTCCGCAGATTCTCTGGCACTAAGAGACCGTCTTCATTGACAACTCTTGTCTGGTTATTCACACGTTGCACACAGCAAAAGCATCCAGTTGATGTCAGTGGATGCAAAAAAGATGGGGATGTTTTTTTGTCCTCTATTTCATCTGTGGTTGAATAAGGTTAAGTCAACCAACCCCATCTCCGTTTGTCATGAGAAGATATGATGAAGTATCAGTTTAATAGATCGATATATAGATTGATTTCCTCACACTAATACTGGTAATAAAAGAAAAAATACACACTCACTTTAAAGTGTCCAGTCGTACACCTCGCATCTTTTTCCTCCTTGAATGTAATCAGTTATTTCCTCCACCGTCAGTCTACCACATCCGTTATATTGGTATTAATTTGACCTTTTATGAACATGTTTTTGACAGTGCAGCATTGAGGAACAAGAGTTGGATAACTGAAAATGGTTGGCTCTGTAATCCCTACAGCTCATCCAATAATAAACAATAAAATCTTGGACCCACATTCTTTAAACTAGAAAGCACTCAGAGAGCGATTCTCTCTGCCACCACCATTGTCACTAAAACCTGAAGAAATGGGAAGTAGCTTCAGTGTTTCCCTTTGGTTTATTGGTGGACTGGTTGAAGGTGATGGGACGTGGGGAAACAGGGGCGTGGGACGACTGTCAAAATCTTATCATCTTAAAGATGACATGTTTAGATGATTAATTTCAATATTACAGAAAAATTGGATGGGAATTATCAAACCGATTTAGGAGTCATTTTTACAAGTCTTCCATTACTTACCTTCAACAAAACAAAAACAAAGGTCAAAGCCTGTCTTCCTGTGCTTTTCGGTGGGTGCAGCTGTGTCAGTGTTAAGGCCAACTTCCGTAAATAAAATATTGTCTGCCTTTCTTAATGGAAGGGGAAACACTGAGATTCCAGGCTATGTCAAAACAAAAATCCTGTAACACGTAATATCAACTGGTTCTGACAACAACAAACAAACAAAATCACTGGGATTCTGAATGTAAATGTTCATGAACATAAAACCATTTAGTTCCTGTGTTAAAACGTAAAAGTGATTTTGTTCCAAACCTCTGTAGCTTTTATTCCTTCAATCATTTGCGAGTGAATCTTATTTATCTGGGAATCTTAAATCCCCTGACATGTTAGGGCTTGTTACTCTGCCATGTATTAATAGCCTGTCAGGAACACTGAAACCACTGCCCCCCCCCCCATGTCAGCGATTAATTACACATTAGGAGGTTATATGATGATACACTTATCTCCTAATCGTTACTTTAAAGAGAGGTGGATTGAAGTTGAAAGTCAGTTTAGCCAGTTCAGTTACATTTGTGTAATTACTTATTTTGGTTGACTTGTCTCAGTTTTCCTCAGATAATGATGGGCATCCCGACGAAGGTCATGTTCCTCATACAAAAATCACCCCTTAGACAAACATTGTTTTTGTAGAAGAGACATTTTAATGTTCATATGGCCGCAGTGGTTTGAGACTTGCTCTGTGGTCTAGCAACTTCAGGCTTCTTGACTCCTTTTCTATCCTCTCTAGATGTTTTCTGCATGTCTTACACTGCTGCATGAAGGGGTGGGACAAATAATCAGTAAGGCAACATATTGGGTTATGGTCTTATCTGAGCAAGAAGCCCAATATTTCCATCACAGTTAAGGTGAGCACATTAATCAACAATAGTTAGTTGATTATGATGTGACTCTTGCATGAGTGACTTGTTGTCAGATAGGATAGTAGGTGGAGTTGAGGTCTAATAATTCATTCATGTTAGTGTAAGAGTATTCATTTCCTATTGTGACTTTAAAGGAAGTGCCTGCTGAGGAGGGAAACATCTGGTGTGATGGACAGAACCACAAAATCACTTCGGACCACTCAAGCTGTCTCTGTATCAAATTCAACAGGTTGCAACAAAACACCAACAGTAGTTATTGGAAAATGCATATTAAGGTTTAAGGAGGATTTAAAAAAATGTGTTTGTCAACTTATGGATAAAAGAGTCTTGCTGTTCTCTATAAAATGTACAAACATGGAATGGCGGGGGGCATTTCTTGTTTCTTATTCTGTATTTTAAGCGGGTATCTGAGGAAGTAGCAGCGCTGCTTCGACATCTGTGGAAAGAGGGTGAGATGACAGACCGGACACAGGCTGTGAGGTGTGCTGTTGTGTTACACACCACGCCTCTTTAAGTCCCGAAGCACCAGCATACCGTTTAGAATGACTGGCATTGTTTGGTTCAGTGTAAAAAAAATAACGGGATCTCTATTTAAAAAGAGCTACAGAGTTCAAATCCTTTTGTTTGAAATTGAATCTATTTGTTTTCTTTGTCCTTCAATGACAGGCTGATTCATGACATTGTAAACATGGGAATAAGTCTTGATGTACTGACTGGCCCTAACAGCAGCTCTATAGAGTAAAATATCTGTACAAAGTCAGTCTTTACAAACTTCAGTTTTTACAAATACCAGTGTTTCAATGTTTCAACTTTATCAGGATGCAACCAAATATTTTTTCCAGAACCCCACCTTCCTATGTAAATGTAAGCTGGAAGTGATTACGAGCACAGTTCATCATTTGGGTGGGATGAGGGAGGCACATCTAAAATGAGGCCCAGCCTCTTAGTGGTTGAAACGGGAATTTTTTTCCCCCTCCCTCATCAGTTTTTGAGTTCATTCTGCAGTATCAGCAGTCGGCACACAAAAGCGTAACTCAGTAAACGCTCTCTCTGCTCTCTGGGAGTTTTTTTCTCCAACAGCTTGCTCCCATCCCCCCCTTTTCCCCCTCATGAACTGACATGCTGGAAGAACATATGCTCCTATTCCCACTTCCTGAAGACTTGTACTCTTTCACGAGGATCTTGCTCAGGGAAGAAGCAGTGTTCTGGAAAGAGGGGAGAGTTTAACAAAAGCAAGACAACTCTGTGGATTATTAGTAAAACAAGTAATTTTCCTTGCGACACTAACAGCTGGGTAGTTGATTTAAACTAAGATTTTGATTTTGTGTTTGGTATCAAACTTGAATGTAGATAAAAATCGTTCTAACATACATGTTAGTGAATGTGAGCTACTTTGATAGTATGTAACAGTGGACAGTGTCACATCCGGTGGTCTACTAACCTGAGTCATTGAACGATCATTATAAACGATCATGTACTTGAGAGAGATGCAATGATTAGTCAATCATTTAGTTAATCAAATGAAAATTAGTTGTCAACAATTTTGATGATCAATGTCTTATAATAAGTCATTTTTTAAGTGAAAACTTAAAAAAGTTGTGTCCAGCTTCTTAAGTATAAAGATATGCAGCGTTTCTTTTATATTCTGTCATTTTGACAGTAAATGAAGGGTCTTTGTGTTTTGGACTGTTGGTTGGGTAAAAGAAGCAATTTGAAGACAACTTTGAACAATTTTGTGACATTTTATTGACTACACAATAAATCAATCGATTGGGAAAATAATTGTCAGATGAATTGTTGATGAACACAGTTGAGTTGTAGTCCTGCCACTTATTGTTTTATAGGTGAGAAAAAATAGATAAATAACACATGTGGCACAGTTACAGCATAGGCAGCTGATAAAGGCAGCTGAGTCCAGTAAAAATGGCCTGTTGAGAGAATTTCCTCTTCAACATGTGGTCAAACTCATGGATGTCTTATCCAGTTGTCGTTAAACTGTTCCCTGTAGGAACTGGTCATACAACCTGCCTTACAGACGACTCGCTTCACTGATTCATGTTTGTCAGTCTCGTTTTTTCCTGCTTTTGTCGTCAATTGTTTTGCCTTGGAGCAGGTTTGTTTAACATTTACGCACCTTTATGCGTCATTAGTTATAGAACCACAATTTTGCGGAAGTCATGTTTTTACCAGCGTTGGGCTTGTCAGTTTGCCTGCCTGTCTGCCTGTCTGTCTGCCTGTCTGTCTGTCTGCCTGCCTGTCTGTCTGTCTGTCTGTTTGCCTTTCTGCCTGTCTATTAGCATTACTCAAAAAGTTCTGAGTAGAGTTTGATGATTTATTTTATTTTATTTTGTATTTTTTTATGGGAGCGGTAGGATATGGTCCAAATAACAATCCATTAGGTATGGTGGTTGCTGCATTGGGCCATTTGCAAGATTTGTACTTCCAACGTCATTGATAATGCCTACAATGTTTGATTATAATATGATAGCACTCATTCCCCTATAAAGTCCATTTTATATTATCTGCATCTGAGCGGCCATCAATGCCCACCAAGGCCTGTGTGAGCCCCAAACTTACTATTGTGCAGACTCTACATGCGGACATGTCGGCAAAAGCATATAAACATGTCCACTTATGCACATACTCAATTAACAACCGTGTGCACGTCTACAGGCCTTTGACATTTATCCCCCCCCCCCCCCCCCCCCCCCCCCCATTAAACCAGTACACCTCTGTCATACAAATCATGCAGCATGAACACAACACAATAAATGCTCTATGGCTCTCACACAGATCTGGAAACAGAATAATTGTCATGTGATTTGTCCACCTTAATAAACTGTGTCAAGGTGTCTTGAAGTCCTGGGTCGAACTGTGTGGCTGCTAATGTCAAGTACTGCCTGCAACAGCGCTGAATCTCATTTGACTACTCACATGTTTAACTGGTGTCCTGCAAAATACCATGATTAGTCACATCTGTATTCACGAAGTTGTTGTCTGTACTAATAATGTGTCATGATATGTGCGATATCTGTTACTGGACATGCAACACATTCCACTCCAGATGATGTCACCACATTATGATGTCGTCCTACGTTTATTAACTCCAGAACTACTTGGGAACTTTTTGGTCTTTCAATAGCTGCTGGTGAGATGAGACTTTCTTTAGCTGTGTCAGCAGCTTCCCAACAAGCATAAAGGAAGCTTGTTCATGGATTGTGCCGTCGTCTGTAAACACTAGTTTTCTTGTGATGCTTGCAGGTCTGCAGCCTTTTTTTTTTTCTTCTTTTTTTTGGGTTCGTTGGCTTCTCCATGTGGCTGCTTTCTACTGTATATGCTGTTCCTGTATGATGGGTGTGGCTGACTGCTGCCTTGAGTTCTACAGATGAGTGGCTACAATGCTTTTTTGTCTTCCTTTCATTAAATAACACAAGCTACCAACTACATCCATGGTCGGGTATGAAGTGTCTTTGCTCAATGGTACCTCAGCAGAGGTGTAAATGAGGGGAGTGTTCGATGCTGCTCTCTCACATTCCAGATTTATCACTCCAGGGATCGCTCATCTAGCTATGTTAGGGTGACGATTCTGATGGAGTTTGTATTATAGCTTGTAAAAATACATAATGCAACAAGCAGATACACATTTGCTGATAGAAAAAATTAATTCTAAAATACAAATCTTAAACTAGATTAGGTTAAATTACACATAAAAGTCTACTGGACTACCCAGTTGTAATTGCCCCATGACTTTTTTGGACTTGCATCATCTCTCAGGCCTCGGTTACATTTCCCATCATAGTCAAGCAAGTTTTTAAAAATAATGCAAGACTTTTTCATATCATTTAATAAGAAGGAATTTCCACTAATCCATGAAAAATTTCAATTGTTTAAACTCATAACATCCATTGCAAATCAAGTCAACAACATTCTTGGTGCTGTCCACACATCTTTGGCTACTTCTGCTCCATATTGTGCTCTCAACTAGCTTTATTTACTCGTTTGTTTGTTTTTTGGAAACAGATGTGTGCTGCTCTGTTGTGGAGACTGACCGTTTGGTTGTTTATTTGGAAATCGCAGGTCTCTCCCTAGTCTGCTCCAGGCCTCAGCTTGGAGAGCTCAACCGCCACGATTGATCCCAGCAGCTGGAGCGGCAGTGAGAGTCCTGCCGAGGACATGGAGAGGATGAGTGACTCAGCAGACAAGCCCATAGACAATGATGCTGAGGGGGTGTGGAGCCCTGACATTGAACAGAGCTTCCAGGAGGCCTTAGCCATCTATCCTCCTTGTGGGCGTAGGAAGATCATCCTTTCTGATGAGGGAAAGATGTATGGTGAGTACAGATGTTTATAAGTGTAAGTTGTGGATGCATGTTTTTAATGGAGGAGAACTGAAGGCACTTAAAGGAATAGTTTGACATTTTGGGGAATATGCTTGTGTGTTTTCTTGCAAACGGCTGGATGAGAATATTCATACCACTCTCATGTATGTAGCTTTGCTTACAGACTGCTAGAAGGGATAAAATGGCTAGCTTGGCTCTGTTTAGGTAACATAATCTGCCTGCCAGCAACTGTAAAGATCACAAATTACATGTTTTATCTTGTTTGTTTAATTCATGTAAAAAGTGTCAAAACAAGTTCTGGTTTTACAGGGGGTTGTGTGTGTTTCTAAAAATGTAAACAACTGTACAAAATGTCAAACTATTCCTGTAATAAAATGTATTAATGCAAGGCTCCGTAATCTAATACTTTAAGGGTCTGTCTTAAATTTATCAGTGATGTGCTCTGGGATGAGCAAGTTTATACTTAAAGCAGTGCAAACTATTAGTCAGTAGCAGATGGTAGAACGGCTGCCACCAGCTGTGCCACCTCTCCTTCCTCCATTTCCAACCATTGCTGTCTGGGTGATGTCATGGAAAGAGGGAGTATTTTCTCCCGGTGATGTTGGACCGTCTCACAGCCTTGTCAGTGTCAAGTGAAAGCAGAAATCCCAGTCGAGCATTTGCTCGCAGCTGTCATGTGATCCCTCCAACCAAACAAAATGTAAATTCTAGGAGTTGCAGTGAAACCCCTCAGCTGCCACTACAAAGCTCAGACAACAGGACCCTGCCCGCTGTCTCTTCCAATTCCCTTGTCTCCATACAGAGCAAGGCTGCCAGAGAAGCCATCCCTCTGCTGTGGATTAAAGCATGACATTTTTTTTTTAGTATTCTAAATGAGCATGCTCAATTTTTCTCACTCTGTACTGAAAAGATTTTTTTACATAAGATAGATTCAAAACCTCGATTACAGACCCAATGAAAGCCATTGTTTTGTGGTCTTGAATCGATCTTAACATCTGCTGAAGAGACAACTGTAGTGTTGAAAAGAGTTTCTTCTGCCAGATGTGCTCTGTATCTGGTTACACGTTGCCCCGCCACTATTAGAATAATACGGCTGTCTTTTCTACCAGTACTGAGTCAAAACTGTTTGATACAATAGTAAAATCATTTTTTTTTCATGTTTCAGTGTGCAAACTGAAAAGATGCAGTCGGGG
The DNA here is from genome assembly GCA_037577475.1 of Chaunax sp. Z400. Lineage (NCBI taxonomy): Eukaryota > Metazoa > Chordata > Actinopteri > Lophiiformes > Chaunacidae > Chaunax > Chaunax sp. Z400. Next base: position 17,482,260 of record CM075184.1, read on the forward strand.
AACCCAGGGCAGGGTTCCATGTGGAAAAATAATGTGCCTGTGTTCAACTCCTTTGTGTAGAAAAGGCTTGTTGGCAGTAGGGATGGGCGTTTAGAGGAAAAATAGCATTTGATAGTCGCTCAGCATATTCGACTACTATTCTACTGCTTCTCTGTGCCGATCCCATCATGTCATCATGAACTGTGACAATCCCCCAAAGCCAGGAAGGCAGTAAAGGAGCCATGAGTCTTTCTTAAAGAAATACAACAGCCACAGGTTATTTTTAATAGATAGTAATTTAAAAAAAAAATCAGAGCACAATATAAAGTTAGTTATAAAATATTAGTGTAATAAGTATAAAAATATAATATTAGATCAGGCACAATCCAATGGATTTTGGATGGTGATAAGGCTTATTGAAGTGTTTGTATGTACACACAGTTGCAGTCATGTTCGCACAAAAAATTGTGACATTTTGAGGCATCAGGACAGTCAGTGCAGATTCCTGCCTTCGCTCTGAAGTTAAAATGCTTTGTAGTTACATCCATTGAATGAGTTCGATTAGCTCAGTGTTACAAACTCAGTATTTCGAATCGTTTGAGGAATGCTTGGAGTGTCACTCAGTTTTTCTCTTATTCCTCTGAAATATTTACAGCTTTTGTTTGCAAATATGACAACATGCTTACTGGCTTGTGACTCTGCTGTACATTCCCATATTTCTCTTTGTGTCAATGTAAGTTAACGATTTTTCATGCTTACAATTGGCAGGACAGTGTTGTTGTGAAAGCAGTCTTACACTGAAATGTTTCCCCCATTCTCACTGCTGCATGTCACTGAAATATTGTGACAGAAAACTTTTCACAGATTTTAAGTATTCATCTGAGCACCGCATCTGATAAGTGAACCAATACAAATTTCACACCTATCCTTTTTGATATAGGTTTTTTTTTTGTAAGAAATCAGAAAAAAAAGTCAAATTATAAAGGCAACTATTTAGATAACTTGGCTGGAAAAATATTGAATGAAATGCATACGCTGGCTGCACGCCAGCTCTAAAAACCAAGATGTCCTTTTTGACATGTGACTTCATGTACAGTAGGATGCCACATTTTTGTGCAGTGCTCCTTGCTAACTCTTTGGAATGCCGTCAGAGATGATAAGTAACCAGTGAAGTGGTCCTCGATGCCGCTACAAAAGATTGATTTGTCTATAATATCTAGTGGTTTTTGTAAAGCAGAAAGGTTATGCTAACCATGATGAGGCTGATAGTGATGTAATCCAGGTCCATAGGGTTTACAGCCCCACACAAAACCTCTCATGGCATCTGAGATGAAAGTTGGATAGATGGAGGTAGGTATTTTGTACTTGAGAGACCCTGGGGATGGCATAGTGTTCCATACACAGAGCTCATCACAAGAGGAGCTGCCCTGAGTGCCCTTAAGCCCTTTGTTACCCTGGGGTAGAGTGGAGTTAATTAGCAACAGTCTCTATAGCAACTGTTTTGCAGCACAAAACAATTTCTAATTTCTCCGTCTTAGCTTATTGTGGTGTTTACCTGAAGTGTTCTGCATGTGCTGAGACCAGTGGTAGATGGCACTGTGCCGATTACCAGAAGCAGTATGGAAGACACTGCATTCATCCACTGCATCACCCTAACTCTGTCGCTGGCCATGGCCCCGGAGTTTATTTTACGAGAATATTTTATAAAGTAAGCAGAAATAGAGGGCACTGTCTCGTAGCCAAGGGCTTAAGACTGCACTTGTATAATTCACCTGCTGCGCTCGGCTGCATTCATTTATCCCTCAAATAGAGTTGATAAATGAAACAACACGCTTCACTCAAATTGTATGTTTATTCATTGAGTTATGTATTTGCACGTGGCTGGCAAGCTAAATGACATTGGTGAATTTTTGTTCAAAAAGGAAATACAGATTTTATTTCATGCACTCACAAATAAATATGTAAATATATACAGTACTCTACTTCTAAACTGTATCACACCCGTGTAGCATTTTTCTTGTTTTTACTGGTGAGGAGATGAAGCAATAGGCCACTAAAATTCTGTTCAAATGCTAACGGTGGAGATCTTTCATGGGAATTTAATGATCCTTTACGTGTGTTTTGTATAGGTCTATTATAAATCAGGTTCTGATAAACAGAGGCAGCAATCATACTATTAATGACGCATATCTATCATAAAAACAACCCTGACATCACACAAGTGAAATATCACTCTATGCTGTGATATCCACATACTGCTGGACACATTGCCGCCATCCACATATGTCTTTTGATGTAAAGCCCCACCATCTTTTCTGTGCTCCAGCCCAGACCCCTCCTGTGGGAACTAAGTGGCACTTGGTTTGCAGAGATGCCAAGGAGGAGTTAGATATAATGAGCAGACCTGGCTTGCCCCTGATGTCCCAGCACTGTGCTCCTCTGGGCCTCGTCTCATCAGGCCGAGCATGCTCTGAGACAGAGCGTGTGGACCTGAGTCTCCCTGCTGGGTGGATAATGAGGAATTCTGGGATCAGCTCAGGCTCCCCGAGTCACCTACATTCACTGAGAATGGAGTGTGAGGAACTTCATTGTAGGAGAGGCATCACACATTTACAGAATAATCTCTCATTTGTTCCCCTGCCATTGTCGGAGGAAGACTACTGTGTTTTCACACACAGTAGTGTAAGAGTCCAATTATTTTATGTCTTCCTCAAAAGGAATTACTATTAAAAGTCTAAATAGTCTTTTTGGATTAGGATTCAAGATTTTAGGGGCGTGGTAAACTGGCTGCTCATTGAGGGTTGCTAATGAGATTTCGTTTCTCAACTTGACACAGTGACAGGGATCAAACATGCGCCTATGGTTCATGTGAATGGGTCAACGAGCATGAATCGACATGGTTGTGCAGCTCTTCTCGTCGAACCGGTTCAACGTGTCAGACGCTCAACAGGTGTTTCTAATGCAGATGGGAATTTTACTTAATGTTGTTGTTGATTCAGTATTCATTCAGCAATGATCGGCTAAGAGACAAAGAGACTGTGAGCAGGATAGAAACCAAACAGAAATGTCATCGTGTTTGTCTGATTTCATGTAATGTAAAGTAATGTGCCATTTGGCAGTGACTTGTATGGAATCTACAGCTGCAGATAACTACAGTCTCATATGAATGGTCTGCATGATTTGAATTCAGTGACGTATGAAAAGTATCAGTTTGTCCTCCAGTGGTGGGATCCGCTCTTTAATTTGGACAAAGTTATTCAGCCTTTCAGTGCACACACAACGGATGTGTAATTCTTATATTCTACTTTTATGTGATCTTTTCATGTCTTCCCATACAAACCTATTTCTGACAGTGCTTCTGCATCTGCTGTTTTGCAAAGGAGTTCCCCACATGGATCTAAAATACCCAGAAGACAACAGTCAGAACATTTGGAAAGCAGCTGTAACCTTATAGATGATGTGAGATCCACTTGATTTCTCTGTATTTGTGCTGTTGGCTTCACTGCCTACATATCTTTATCTTATGAACCTTATGATCTTATCTTATCTTACTGATCTACATTTAGATCACCCCTGTAAATGAGCAGCAGACTTGGTTTTGAATTGCATATTATTTCATGGCAGTCTATATTCAAGAGGAAGATTTCAGCAATATCTTATGCCCGTATTGTGGTGAACAAGCATAACATGATGCGAGTGACTCCAGTCTCCTGCCTTATGTTGGGGTTCACACCTCACAGGTCTGCTCACTGTAAAGAGTGGTGATAGAGAGATTCCAGGTGTAAGCAGTGCTGAATCTGATGCTGACCAGGCGGTGATGAGATGTTAGTGGGAAAGGATTTGATGGCACAAAAAAAGATTGCGGAAAATAGTTGAAATTGCCTTCTCAACAAAGTGGTGTATTTCACTCTAAAATACCGCTGAATGAATTAGATTTTATTATGTTTCAATATTTTGAATTATTTCGAGTAGGTTTATTTTACAGCATACATTTCTAGAGCTGATTCAGAAAGCAGCCACACGAAACCATCAGTGTTTGTGTGTGTGTGTGTCTGTGTGTTGGTGATTTTCTGTTAGTCTGTGGCTGTTGGCACTGAATGGTTGGCTAGCAGGCTGTGGCTCTCGGCTTGTGTGAATCAGGAGTACATGGGGTGTGTCCCTGCTCTGAGGTCTGTGTAAGGCCCTTAGAGGCGGGCTTCTGGTTTCAGGTTGCATGTTCCCAATTGGCTGCTTTTGTTAGACTAAAACACAGTGAGACTCTGGGCTTTTTAAAGATGCAGTGTCACTTTCATGCGCTCTTCAAGAAATCATCTTCTGTCGCTGATTACATCATAGTCCATTGATGAAACACTTTTATTCTGATGAGATCATCCCACACTGATGAATGTGTAATCAACATATGAATGGAATTTGAATGCCAGTGTTATTCTCTCATTCGCAGTGCAGGGACTACACTTCAGTCATCTCTGCCTTTGCTGTTTACGCAACAGAAAAAGGTCTCAACACTGAACAGCATCCCTGGAAACAAAGGACGACTGTAGCCACAGCCGTTAAAATGATCATACCCACCACTGTGTAGTAGTCCTAACATCCTTTATGAGCAATCTTATTATCATCCTCGTAATCTAACAGTAAATGTGTGTTTATTATGTTGTGACTATTTCCTGTTACTGTTTGGGAACTTGCCTCTTTCCAAACTCAAATTTAATTGCAACCTTAAGTCAAGACTCCCTACATTTGTGCTTACATGATTACAAAGAACGCAAGGCATGAGCCAATCATGGCCACAAACTTTGGCTTTTCATATATGCATATTGGTCGCTGCGAAACACGTCTGCCTTTGTGCTCAGATGCTGAGTTGATCCTGAGAAATTGAAAATATTGATTTGACTCAGTGTCTTACTTTGTTGCAGAGAGGGGGGGGGGGGGGCAGCACACGTTCCTGACTGTTAGCGCTGCGTTCACACATTGGACTTGCCACACAGCCAGTTCCTCCGGAGACTCATAATTACAGCCGTCCTTTCAGATTACTCCAGCAGCCTGTCCAACTGTGGCTTCACTCCCTGGTCGTTTATTTCATCCCTTTCCCCTCTCCTGAGAGGCACACCTCAACACAATGACCAGGCCAGCCTCTGCAATAATGTATGTGATGATAAACACAGTGGCTCCTAATTGATAGAGTGATTCAGACAAGGACTGCCTGTGCAAATTGGTCCCCCGCGAGTATATTGCTCAGAGTTGGGACTAGGGGGTTTCAGCTCTGGTCTCATTTGAGAGGCGTAGAGCCGGGGAGAGAGGAAACAGAATGGGCTGTACCCGCTGAGTGATAAAGAGGCTGTCTTTCCCTCCTTAGCCCCATCTGAATACAGGCACGGTTCAGCAGAGGTTGGCTGCTGTAATCCTCTCAGTGTCTCCAGGAAGGCTCAGGTTAGTGACCTGCTGCTTTGTGATGTCGTGTCAGATTTTGAGAGAACACCTCACCTTTAATCCCCCACTGTTCAACTAACACATTAGCTCAACCACTCCTGACCCAGCCCCCTGCAATAAAGCCTTTTATCCAGCTCAATAAGGTCATTTGAAGTTAAGTATTGATTTCTTTTGGTGTTCAGAGAAAAAAAAAGAAAGGATTTTAAAGAGCTGTTAATTACAGCTGCTCACTGCATTAAATGCCGAATTTAGTTTTGCAGTGGCTGGATTTTTAAACCGGAAATGCAATTCACAATAAGCGCTTTTCCATCCCGCCAGATTTTAATGTGCATTTTCAATTCATTCATTAAACTCCTTAAAAAAAAAAAAGTCTGAACATTACTAAACTTGGATGGAAATTAGGTCAGTGAAACAAAATGACTTGGTGATTGTATTTGCAGATATAACAGCTGATCACATTTGTCCTCCTGTTTTATATTGAACACTGATAAACACTGATACAACTGAAAAAGCTCTATTCGCCAGATATATCTACTCCTTTGTTGTTAACCACTTCAGCACTATTAGATCAACAGACAGTGGCCTTCTCTGCAAATAAAACGCACGCATTATAAATAATAATAATAACTTACATTTATGTAGCGCCTTTCAAGAGACCCAAGGACGCTTTACATAGTTGGGTACGAAAGAAAAATAATAACAATATAACAAATAATAAGAACGATAATAAGAAAAATAATAACAATACTAAAGACAGCTGAAAAGCAGTAATGTCTTGGTCACTGTACAGAGACAGGTTTTATGTCAACAGTTGTATTATCAAAGATTTAAAAAGCTAATGTTTCTTACAAAACAAAAAAACACAGTATCCGTCTGCAACCTTTGGTTTTTCCGTCGCTGCTTTTCTAAATGAGGACTGAAAAGAGTTGTTTCCTGTGATTACTGGAGGACACCATTGTACGTGTGAGACCACAGCATGTGAGTATTTTACAAGACATTAAAAAGACTGCTATGTGTTAAAAGATTACCACAATCATTATTTTCCACAAACTCAGAAAAATGGGGAATTCTAATCAGATAAACAAACAAACACTAAAGACTTCAGTACGCATACAAAAATGAAAAGATATACTCATGTACAATATACTTCCTGGTTATTATAGCCCGCAGGCATTGGGGTGGTTTATGCCTCTGTTTGTGTGTGTGTGTGTGTGTGTGTGTGTGTGTGTGTGTGTGTGTGTGTGTGTGTGTGTGTGTGTGTGTGTGTGTGTGTGTGTGTGTGTGTGTGGGAGGAGGAGGAGGAGGAGGAATCTCTATTGTGTCTCAGAGAAAAGTTTGTGATCATGGTTGCGTCACACATGCCACGTCTGGCCTTGAAGTCTTTCTTACCTGCGAGGGTCCAACAATACAGAAGGTTTAAGAGCTTGTGGCGAGCAGATAGTGGACTATATAGTCAGATGTATCCAGCAGATATTCATCTTCTGACCCGTCTTTTTTGCTTCTTAGGGTGTAAGAGTGCTGAGGAGCTCTTTCCTGAGTCATTAGTTAAATGGAGTGAAAAGACTAGTAAACACTGCAAAAACAGATATTGCTGTTGAGATCCTGCAGGGTCCGACCTGCCGCAGGTCTTTTGTTCTAACTGTTTAAGCGAACATCATTGACATATTATGTTGTATTATGTCTTGTCCTGTGACATTGTTCAACACACTGGAAGGTAGTTGTCAGCATAGACGTTGATTTCTGTGCCAGGGCTAGCATAATGCTAAACGGATAGCTTTTGTTTTCCCTCCCTCACTGTCAATTTTCTTTCAAGTCACATGTTCTCCACTTGGCAAAAGGTGGTTTCCCATTGATATTGCAAGCAAAAGGCCTTCTTCTTCCCCTGCCTTTCCCCCATAAAACCTTGGACGAATGCCTTTGTATTGTTGGTTTAGTCTATTGTGATGCTAAGATCTGCCTGAGACCGTTGGGTCATCTATCACAAATGACAGGAAATCTAGGGGCCATTGTGTTGGCCCACACGCATACATGAACACATGGTCTATATAACTGTAAAATAGAAGAGGCAAATGAGGATGCTTAGTACAAACAGAGTAGTTAATGAGTTATGATCAGTCGGCAGATTCAGTTAGGGTTGCAACTATAGATTACTTTGTTGATAATTTTCTTGATAAATTAAACAGATAATATATTATAGGTAAAAGTGAAAAAGTTTGGAGAGCTTAAGTTAACATCTTCACGTTATTTTGTCTGACAAACTCAATACTCAAAATGTAAAATGCATGATATGAAAAAAAGTAACTCATTAAGAGACTTGAAACAGCAAATATTTGGCTTCTATGAAGTGACATAATGGTTATTTGAATATTTCAGTGACTTTTCAGATGTCAGTCACTTACTTTAAAAATAAAAATAAGTACTGATCAGGATTTATTGATGTATTTAGGGCATACAATACAGTTTCCTAATGTCCAAGGTGAACCAACATCCAGCCAATCAATGTATTAGCTGATAGGTGGAGCTCTTATGTGGAGTTTGAAAATATTGAAAGAATGAACACTGGATAATGTTCCTTTGCAAAATAGCTTATGGAGCATATTCAGTTATAATCTAGCAAAGAAAAATTACATGAAATTGCACAGAAACAGATATCATAAGCAAAGCAACACATCCACTGTTATTTATTTCTAACACATGAGTAGTTATTATGTGATCATCTCAAGCCTGTTGCATTAACAAGGTGGTCAAAATAAGCACCGTTTTATCATATTATAGCAAATGTTGATTAAAATGACGGGTTAATGATAGATCTGTCCTTACAGTCCGAGCAGTGTGTACTCTGTACTGTGAAGCTCTCTCTCTCAGGCCCTGCAGAGAGAGACCGCCGAGTGGTGGAAGCCACACACATCTGCCGACTAATCCTCAGCCAGGCCCAGCGCCGTCTCATGGCAGAGTGCTGAGCCAGATGTGACTGTGGTCATGCCTGCATTAGAAAAAAAGTGCTGTTACAGGAAATGTATCCTTTTTAAAAAGGAAAAAAAAAATTGGAGCACAGCAGTAAAAGAAAGGATTCAACCAAACCAGTTAAATAGTTTAATATGCCATTACTTAGAATAGCCACAGTGTTTATGTTATGCATAAAGGCTTTGCCAACGTATTTAATAACAAACCTTTGTTATTTTACTTATGTAAAGTTATCATGACAGTTTAGAAAGATGGATAGCAAGCTATCTGTGTTGTCAATATGCCTTTTCTTGTAGGAGCCCTTAAGATGTGCATCTCACAATTGGTTTCTTCAGTTTGCTTATTTTGACATTTTTTTAGGCATATTTTTGGACAAATTTCATGTCAGGTTGCTCACATTCACCGTGATAGATGTTATGGTCTATCCACATCAGGGGCATTTGTGTCCTTGGACGCAAATTTACTAGTTCTTATTCTGTGTGTGATGGTTGGAAGATCAACTTTATAATGTTTTTTATTTATCTGAGTACAATCAAGATGTCAAAAAAGAGTACAGAGACAAAACTGACTGAAAATATCCTTTTTGTTCATGTTGGATTAAGTCAGATTTGACAGTACAGACATTGTACACATTGTTCAAAATATAGAGAATTCACTATTAATTTAATTATTTAAATTTATAGCCAAGCCCAAAGTACATTGAATGTTCAACGGTTGGTTGGACATAACGAGCCATTTGACAACATCATCTTGGGTTTTAAAATATTATAATTGAGATTTTCACTATTTGAAGACATAAAACCAAAAACCATTTAAAACCAAACGATTAATTAATCAAGGAAATAACCATCTGGTAAATCGATAATGAAAATAGTTCTTAGTTGCAGCCCTGCTTCATTTTAATGCTGAATGATATTGGAAACAACTGACAGTTTGCTGCTTTCTTTTTCTGCATTACTGTGTATATTGTGACATTAAATGACAGGAAATGTAACTGGACTTGTGTTTTTCATGTACAGATCATCAGAATTATCATCATTTTGAGTACTTTAAAAGTCTGTCTTCTTCAAACCATACGAATCCCCCTCCTTCTTCTACCACAGTTGGTTCGGCCCTCTGCCACTCCTCCAATTTCAGTTTCCCGTTTGTGACTCAGACACCAGCATGGACAAGTAGGGAGTGAGTGTTACATTTCTAACTATGCTAGAATCTGTCCTTAATCTACGTAGTGGATTATAAACTGATTTAAAAGATAAAAAGACTCCTCCCATCAGTTGTGGAAAATTCGAACCTGAAGTTTTAAGCTTTCATTTTGTATCAAGCGGCGAAAAAAATTGTAACTCTAAGTGTGTTCGTTTGTTGAGTTAAGTTCATAGCAACCTAATTTAGACACTGAAGGTCCCATGGGAGGATATGTGAAGTTATTTCTGGGTGAGGTGTCTCTAAGGTTGGTCTGTGATAATACACGTCATTGTTATTCAAAAGTTTGTCCCTGGTGTCTTGGAGATAGGATTTCTGACTGAATGAGGAACCTATAGGGATGGTTCAGATAAAGTTTAGCCACCATGTCTTTGTGGGGCTGCTGGTGGAGTGCCATTCATATGTCCTAGATCCTCAGGTGGAGGGCTCCTCCTGCTGCTTAACAACACAAATCTGCTCAGGGGTCACACTTTGAATATTTAATCCTTTTCCTGCTGCTTTGAGTGACAGAAACACCCTGTAAAGAGTTAATTTCCTCAAAGTTCTCAGGACCTCGCTGATTTCAACATTTAGAAACTGACTGTAGTCGTGTATACTTTGAGGACAGACCAAGTGGATCCACTGTTCAGCATTTTCTAATTCCTGATGACGGCTATGAGATGAAATAAATTCATTAAAAAATGCACTGCTTTGGTTCTGATGCAACTGCAGTGTTTCCTCCCAGGAATCTTTTTAGGCCTGGTGGCAAGAGCTGATAGAGACTATGTGTGCACACCAAATGTTTGGTTATTTATTTCCATGTAAAATACTTCAAACAAAGAGATCACAAGGTGGGATGACTCAGTAAACTGCAGTTCTTGCACACTACCATTCTTCACTTCACTGGAGACTTTCTTTGGTTAACTAAGGTTACTTGGAAAATAAGTAGTTCAAAACTTTGTATAGAAATAAATTAAATAAATGAATAAAAATATCACATTTTTGAGAAAAATCTTAAAATATTTTATAAAAATGTTTTATTGTTCCTCCCCTGCTTTTCATTGTGACGAATCATCTGTGTGAACTCATTTAATAATCACAACATTAACTGGCTAGCTAATGTTAGCTGATTACTTAAACAGCATTATGTTAGGTTCACAGTTCAACCATTATAATCGTACGACTGATCCTGAACACATCGCAATGTGAGGTTGTAACATATTGACAGTGAAAACCAGAGGCAAACTACAGCAGCATTGCAGTTACACAAGAAAATATTAAATATCATAAACTTACTATATCTTCAAGAATCCATGGGAGAAGAATCTATGAAGATAAAAAAACAGCGTTTCTCCAGTCCAGTCCATCATTACATGGCACTGCAGCATTCATTCAAATAGTATAAAGTATAATATAATATATAATATAATATAAAAGTATATAAAAAAATATTATTTTGGCCTGTTGTTGGCCTGACATGAGGTCTCTTTGGCCTGGCAGGCCACCAGGCCTATACGATGGTAGGGGAAACACTGCATCTGCCTCTGTAGTCACCACTTTGTGACTTTTTTAGTTTAGTTTAAGACACTGCCGTCATCCACTAACAACCATAAGCAGAGTAGCAAACAAAGTGTTGGATGTGAAATGAAATTTAAATGTCAGCAGTGATGGTGACACTTATCGTCAGCATTTTCACGATAAACTGTTCACAGCAACGGTGTTTGATGCTTGTGCTGCAGAATCAGAGATCTTCTCTGTCTGAGGATTAGATAAAATGACAAGCTTTCCTTAATCTATGTGAACTGACTGCTAATGGAATTAACATAAGAGCGGAAAAAAAAGGTCGAATCTGAGATGTGTCAACATCAAAAGACATTGAACCTGACATGAATAGCAAACGTTTGAGAATAGAATTCCTGAAATTGTTCCTGATGATGGTTTATTTTCTGTAAATAAACTACAGCTGAAAAGCAGATTTGAATCCTCCATAAACTCAAACTTACAAAAACAAATCAAAGTTAGTGTTGTAAATAATAAAATCAGCAAAACCTCAGCCTCAAAAGGATACATAAAAAAAAAACCTCTCCTTATTATTTGTGGGGAAAAAAACAATGAACTTCAAGTGGTTTTAAAGTTGTTGAGTTGTTTGGTCTTGAATGCTACATTTTTGTCAGCAATTGTTATTTTGCAGTAAAAACACAGGCAAGAAAAAAAAAATGCAAACTAGCCAGGGCCCATCGAGCCAGCCTGGCATAAAGAATGAATTATTCAACAGTAAGCAAGCTTTCAGATGGCTATTTGGGCGCTTTGATCTAGGAATCAGGAGTTTGCATGAATGCCTGTATTGTCATGTTCTGCTTCAGCACTGTGTGAATTATTGAAAACAGTGCAGGCCCCCTCCTCATAATGTTTACACTGCAGGACTGGACAGGCAGACTGGAATTGTAAATCCCCAGATGCTGTTTATTTGTCCTGTGAGGTCATGTGACTGGGTTCACTCAGGCTGGCTTCACCCAAATGTTCAGTGTGAAAAGAGCTTTGAGGTCAACCTTTTAACAAACTGCGGGTCAAAGTTAAGGCCCTCCCCTCCCGTCTCCACTCAGCAAATCAGCACAATGTGAAGGTGTGGCACGCAGACAGTTAACGCAGGTATGGAGATCTGGTGTTGAGGACAGGTTTATGTCCTGTAGTCGACATAATGGGGTTTTAATTCGAGCTTCTATACCCAGACGAAACATAATCTTTCATTTAGGACACTTGAGCTGGAGATCAGAGGAGGCTATACGCTGGCTACTTAATGTTTCCATCATATAAACAACAAGCAGACAGAAAAAAACACCCCCATCATTGTTTTCTACTCTTAGATTTATGCAGCACCTTTTTCTTTTAATACATTTTGAGATGTACTCTCGTTCTTCTGTGATCCGTATTACGACAAAGGGCCTTTTACTCTTAGTACCTTAGATACAGCTCATTAGCACATGTGTGTGGTCTCCTTGTGTCATAACTAAAGTAAGGCCATTATTTGATAATGAAGCAAATGTAGAAAAATGTTTCCTCGTGGTGAGGGATTGATGCATTTCACACAGTAGCAGTGCAGATCCGTGGCATTTGTTGGCTACAGCTGGACACATAATTAGAGTGCCTCCTTACCTATAATTTGTGTAATAGTTTTGGTTGGCGGTATGTTATTACCATATAAAAGGGCTAAGCAGGGGTCATATGCATTGCTTCAACAATTAGAGCAGAGCTGTGGGCAGAAAAATGTTCGGAGCCGTTGTTAATTAGAAATCTCTACAAAGCTATGCTTTATTATAATTTGATAAGAGCTACACTGTTTTAAAGCCAATACATTCAGTCTCCATTATTTTCTGTAACCATATGAACAACCAGGTCTGTTTCCTTTCAAAGTGTCAGCCTTTGAAGAGGATAAGATAGAATTAGATTAATTCGAAAGGCTGTGCTGCTGCTGTTTATTTTTTCATGCTAATGTCACATTGTGTTTTCACAGAGAAACGGGATCTGGTTTATTTAAGTGACATACATACCTTCTGATTGGCGTGCACTGGAAATATAATTATAGACCTAATAGCTTCTAGATTTCTGGATGATTCCATAACAGCATTCTAAACAGACTTTATGAATGAATGAATCAGTGATGACTTCTTAGAAAAGTTGTAATCACCAGTCGTGAGTAAAGCCACATGCACTAGTCAGACAGCTTTGAAAATGTATTATTCAGAATAAATATTACAGAGAATCCAAAGTATTTATTGATTCGTGGTTCAGTTCATTTTTTGACCATTCGATTTTCTTTTAATTCATGGGTATCAGACAAAAACAAGCGGTTATTTTTCTTTTTCTTGGGCAGAAAGGGATGATTGAAATATAAGGAAATAGTTGAATTGTCTTTAAATAAATTCACGAGGGAACCCTGATTTAAAAGACAAGGGTTTCAAATGATAGGTGGTGTACCAGACATTGTTGCTTTAGCCCAGACTAAAATGTCTTTGGAACTCTACCCTTATATAAGGTTTTAGATATGGAAAAACAAGGTTAACTCTTTTTTTTTTCAAAAGACTTAAAAAAATGTTAATATTACAAGAAAACATGAGCAACAAAAGTCTACATACCGACCTATGACTAAATGTTCTGACTGAAGACTCAGACAGTTTGACACATTCAGGACCTCAAGCACACATAGCTACAAATCTGATGTGAAATTTTCACTTTTCCTTTGATATTCTTGCTTTATCTATGTAAATCAAATTGTATTTCACAACTTCCTGTTTACGCAGGTCGAAATGAGCTGATAGCCAGATACATCAAGCTTCGGACTGGGAAGACGAGGACTCGAAAGCAGGTAAGACAAGAGAGGAGACGCCTCTGTTGCATGAGCATCAGAGGGCTGTCAGCCTGAATATGTGCAGAGTGACGGCTTTGCTCCCCTGGAGAGAAACAAAGCTAGACAGAGAATAACATAATGCTTAGCCATCCAAGAGACTTCTGAAGCTGAGAAGGACCCTGTCACTGCTGTGTTGCATGAACAGATGTCCCTGGATTATGATTTTCCCCAAAAAGTTGTCCCTTCGAGGCGCAGATAGGGCAGTGGTTAGAGCTCGTGGCCCCATGTACCGAGGCAATAGTCCTCTAGCGGTCGGCACGGGTTTGATTCCAACCCGTGGCCATTTGCCGCATGTCTTCCCCCCACTCTCTCTCCCACATTTCCTGTCACCTCTTCGGCTGTCCTATCAATAAAGGCATAAAATGCCCCAAAAAACAACAACAACAAAAAAAAGTTGTCACTTCTATTTGCACCTAATACACAAATAAAACTTGTACATGTGGGAGGTTTGTAAAGGAGCAATTTCTTCTTTACTTTTCCTTTTAAATGCAGAATTTTATCCTTTCACTTAAAATGCAATCCAATTGTATTTTCTGCAATACATCAGTCAGGTAATGCATCATTGTTGTCAAGGCATTTAAAAAGAGAGCATCCACAGAAACTCAACAGTGCAAGTATTGAGGTCTTGCCCTCGTCAAGAGTAGAAGCCTTTATTAATATGTATGTGGGAGCTTTAATAGATTGGTACCATCTCAGATCAAAGAGAATATTCGCTGTCAGTATCGGAGAGTGCATCCTGTCTTCTGTAACACACTGTGGACTGTAGACCCACAATTCTCATCACAGAGTTGAGCTCAAATGTTGAATCAAACTGTTATTGCATCATGTAAATATAATATAAGTAAGGGTTTAGTCTCTCTCAACGTCCTATGTCAGAAGAATTCTGTTACTAAATAAACTCAACAATACATTTGATTCTTGTATTTAAATTGCCTGATAGATAAGCAGCTCTGACTGTGCTTCAGTAACACACTGACTGATCTTCACTTTCAACAGGACATTCCCTGTATGTCCACTGACTTGAGTGACAATGATAAACAAGCCAGTGTCTACAGTGACATTCAATCACTGTGTGTGAATTGATCAGTCTGGACCGGAGAGGCTGCATGGTTTCTCTTTCTGCTCGACACAGAATCAGAAACAGAGAGGAAAGAGTTGTTTACTCACAGCAACACCAAGAAACACGTCTATTTCTATTGTTAGTTTAAAGGTGTGTTGTGTATAGAATTTATGTGAGGCCTGCAACTAACAAGTATTTTTAGTGGAGTCGTTTAAAAAATATACTAGTTTCAGTTTCTCAAATGCTAATATTCACAGGTTGTATTTTCTAACAGTAAAGTGAAAATGTTTTGGATTTTGGACTTTTGATTGGATAAAACAAGCTCTTTGAATATGTTACCTTGGGCTTCAGGACATTATGGTTGTGTGTTTTTTTCTTTTTGGTTTTTTTTGGCTATTGTATGACATTTATAGCCTAAACAATAAATCTGTTAAGTGAAATGTTAAGTGAAAACAATCATTGTTTTAATTGAAAATGAAAATAATCCATCCATAATTGTCATTATTGCTTAATATTTCAATTATTTTATTGACTGTTTTGTCAATAAATTGCTAGAAACTAGTCAAAAAGAATAATTTCTCGGAGCCCAAGGATTTCTTTAAATGTTATTTTGTCTGACCAGAAGTCTAAAACTCAAAGATGTTGAATTTATAGTTGCGTAAAACACAGAAAACATCACATTGTAGAAGTTCGAGACCAGACAATATTTGACATTTTTATAAAAAAACTGTTAATATTTGGTGATGATTTTTCTGTTGATCAATTAATCACATTTTTTCATCACTAGTTTATGTATCCACCAGAATAGCAAGAACATAAAGGTTTAGAACATTTAGAAGTTACATTTTGGATTTGTGGGGAAGCACTTGACAATGTTTCTGTTAAATCATCGAACGTTTGCTAGAAAACTCCCCTTTGGTGTGATATATGTGAAAAGTGCTGGTGGAGAACATAAGTCAAACTTGTCATCAACATATACTAATTTCTCTTACTGCTACTTGTGCTGTGGAAAATGTGAAGTGACAATATTAAATAATTTTGAACTATGTTAATGCCGGGGGTAAACTTGGCCGGTGAAATGCCTCACCCAGCTCCTGTTAAAATACAAGATTTGCCAATTGTCATTCAGCACACAGCAGATCACATCTGGGTCTTCCTAATGTGTGCTAAACCAGCCTGCATCCTCCTTAATCAGTTCACTTAAGTGACGACAACACACAACCTCACGGTTTATTTCGCTCTTGGCTTGGTTTGTGCATTGCAGATGTTGTATGTTATGCTCACGACCTCCTTCAAGTGTCTTTGTGAACAAAGAAATGCATAAACCACTTTGTACTTTTTTATTTTTTTCCTATTTTTTATTTTCCACTTTCTCTTTTTTTTTATGGAGGTGTCTAGTCACATACAGGTCATAGCAAGAAAGAAAGTTCGAGAAATCCAAGCAGCCATTAAGGTACGTCTGGCTTTGCCCAGTTGCACTGGGCTTTTCATTGCCATGGTTACAGGCTCTCCCTTTGTCTTCCTCCCCTCCCCTACCCCACAGGTGTCTAGTCACATTCAGGTTCTTGCCAGAAGGAAATCTCGTGAGTTTCATTCCAAGCTAAAGGTATGCGCTTTTCTGCTTTTGGGCTTGTTGGTTGCTGTGCGTCTTAACTTCCTGTTTCCTGTGGTGAGAGTGAATGCCTGGTGCTCTGTCTCCCCTTAACTCAAATCCTCAGCTGACTGAGGTCTGTTCAAATTTTCTAACCCCCACCTCTCCCACTTCCTTCTCAATTCATCTCCCACTCATACTCAGACATGCTGTCAGAGTCCTGTCTACTTTTCTCTATATGTATTCACTTTTAATTACAGTCCCTTGCTTTGAGAGTGGCTGCTCATAATTTCACTGACTAATACATACAAAAAATCTTGGTAAACAGTCCTTAAATGAGTTTTAAGAATTGCTTCCAAGATGCAGTATTGAATGGTCTTAACATTAACATAAGCATGGTAAAATGCTCTCAATAACAGCGGGAATGCTGATGTTAAGATGGTATCATTTTAACCATGTTAAACATCCTAGCTTGTTAACATGCTAATATTCGCTAATTAGCACTTAAGTATTTGACAAATTGAAATCTTGACCTGATGATGATGAATTCAAAGTCATGGATCACCAAAGTAATTACACTTCATCTTCGGTGGAATGGGATTGTATGAACCGCATTTCATGCAATTCTTTTCACTTCTTGATATTCCCTCAAAAACACTAAAGTAAACCACGTGGTCTCACTAGATGAAAATTCAGATGGATCACTCAATTCAGTAGGATTCATCCTCTGGGGACCCTGGATATTTGGGCCAAATTTCATAGCAGTCAATGTAAAATTTGTTGTGAAATTTCATTGTAAACCAGAGAGATGGACAATTAATGTACTAATTGACCAAAATTGCGATTCCACAAGCTTGGCCCTCTAGTAGAAAAAGATATTTCTAAATAAATTCCAACATATTTGTTGACATATACACGATACTGGTTATAACACCACCCCATGAAGCAGTCCGATTTATTTACTGGTCAGGCTCTATCTAATCTTCTTTCTGAACATATTTGTAATAATTTAGGAAAAAACCAAAAAGAAAGTGTACAAATGTTGGGAAGCATGCTGGCATTGGCTGTTGGTGAGTGGCTGAGAGCTGACGATCCGAGGAAATTGGTCTGATGGCGGCTGGCTGTTTTCTGCAATGCCCTCTCTGCTGCCTTGTTCTCCCTTCGATCTGTCTAACTCTCGACTCTCACAATGCCGTGGTTGTTAGTCACTTTCCTTCCTCCCAGTTTAGATGCCGTCATTTCAGAGCGTTCTTGTCCATTATTCCATCTGTAGTGAAAGCTGTTAAACGTCACTGAAGAAAGCCTATGGCAGAACAAAATGGGGGAGAGTGAAAGAAATAATATTGTATGATATTCACCTCTAATTTAATGTATTTTATGAAGTAATAGATGCACGTATATCAAAGGACACTCCGTTCATGTGCCATTTTCTCCTTTTCTTGGGTGGCCAACTATACGTTTTGACTTAAACACTTTGTGCCACTTCTAGTATGAATTAATGACCCCTCATTAATCAATGTGTGTGTATGTATATGTGTGTGTGTCTATGTTGAGAAACAGAGAGTCAGATAGGCAGCTAGCAACATGAATGGCTGCTCTTTCAAGGGCGCAGACGGCTGTCTGAAGAAAAACAGACAGCTTTTGTATGAATCTCTGTCTTGTCTCATTTAATGCAAAATGTGTGTGCGCTTCATTTAAGGGGGCTTCCATTAAAGCCTGCTGTTTCTGGTCTTGTCTATGGCAATTGAGTCATAATGTTACCACTGCGTCACAAGTGGTATCTTCTGATCAGATTGTTAACATTACAGAGACCAAGGATCACTTGGAAATACAAATTGCATAACCCTTTGTCATTGGGAGTTCATTACACATGTGTTGTGTTGTTCTGTGTGAAGAATGCTGAATATATAGTAGAATGTTTTTCACTGATGTTTTGAGCTCAAACACAGACTTTTTCATGCACAGCTCACACTTTAACGGTTTAAAAATGTGGAATGAGTCATTTTAAATTCATTTCAGATCGACAGTAAAACTATGTCTGTTTGCATTTAGGTTACAAGTATGGTA
The DNA here is from genome assembly GCA_037577475.1 of Chaunax sp. Z400. NCBI lineage: Eukaryota > Metazoa > Chordata > Actinopteri > Lophiiformes > Chaunacidae > Chaunax > Chaunax sp. Z400. The sequence goes on from CM075184.1 coordinate 17,500,932, forward strand.
AGTAGTTTCTCTTTGTGATGCTGTTCCTGCTTTATTTAGGGCCTGCCTCATCCTTAAGCTACTAGTTTTGTGTTTTTGCTCCTGCCATAAGTGACACAACAGCTGCTGCACAGTGTCCTCTTGGTTGATTCCTGTCTTCTTTGTGTCATCATAATATTATCATACTGCAGCTTGACCCTGCTCCACAAGCATCTCTTGCCAGCATGTGTACTGTACCTTTTAGCTTCTGCCACCAGTGAGTCTGCATGGGTTTTCTAGTCTGGATGGGTTACATATGCGCTACACTATTTACAAAGACTTGTCCACAACAACATACAATGTGTCATGCACTTCTGCGGACTTTTGTGCTTCTCTATGAATTAATATTCTATTAAACCTCTTGTTGGTGTTAAAAACCTTGTAGGTGTGAAAGACTCTGAACCAAGTGGGATTTGTGTCCTTCAGTTTTACTTGAACATTCTTAACAATGTTAGGATGTCTTTTGACATGCAGACAAATGCAGCCTTGATAAAAGTGCTGCTGAATTAGTTTTCTTTTTGCAGTGGTAGATGAGTCAACAAGCAAACTTTCATGTAAGTGCATACCTCTGCCAACCATTGTATATTGGAATTCAGCTGGGATTGTTTGGCACATTCCTTAAAAAAAAAATCCTGCAATTAAATAGCCATGTAGATGCATCTTCTTTTAACCTGCTTGCTGTTACTGTTGTGAGAGGGCAGCAGTGCTTTTAGTGTGTTGTGTGTTGGAGTCTGGTGGTTGCTTTCTCCCCCCCCTCTGTGTGAGTGTAAGAGTCACTTTTATGACTGCTGTTAAAGGACCAAGCAGTGAAGGACAAAGCCCTCCAGAGCATGGCCTCCATGTCCTCGGCTCAGATCGTCTCCGCCACGGCGATTCACAACAAGCTCGGACTGCCAGGCATCCCGCGCCCAGCCTTCCCTGGAGCAGGGGTAAGACCCTGGTTGGCACCCTGCTTTTGATCCATCCTGTCCAGCTTCACCCAATGTAGCCACCTAGGCCAAATCCCATTACACAGCCTTGCATTTACTACATTTATTGATCAAAATGAATGGAATTCAAGATAAATGCTAACTGCTCACACTTGTGTGTTCTTTGTTGTCTATCCATATATCTAGTTATGGCAGGGTATGATATCGGCTGGTCAACCAGGATCCTCACAAGAGTAAGTATCAAATTTTGGTGGCAGGAAATGAGGGCTTAACGCTTTTTTTAAGTGGCAAATTCAATATATTGTGCTATAGAAGTGGGGTTTTTTTCCTAATCAATCTCTAATTTTCTTTTCCAGTATTAAGCCTTTCGCCCAGCAACCCTATCCCATCCAGCCAACAGTCACAACAGCTATTTCAAGTGAGAATTTACCAAAATGTACATCATGCTTTCTACAGTTGTCAAGCTGAATCTGAAACTTAAAGTCTTTGTTGTACATGTTGTTTGAGGCCCCGTTTACACGGCAATGTTTTAGCTGAAAAAGGAGACGTTTTTAAAGCCTTCTGCGTTAACACGGCATTGTGTCTGAAACGATCCCCGTACACACGGATCCACGAACACGACTGAAAACACTGTAGTCTGTATACCAAGGCAGTAGTTGGTGGCAGAACTTCTCAAAATGAACACCACAGAATAATATCACAGTGGTGGTTCAGCAAATCTACATTTGAGGAGCGTTAATAAACTCAACAAAGTGCTGCACAAACTAAACCGGACAGTTCGACGTTGTAATTTTGTTGTTGTTCTGGCCATAGTAAGCTGTTTGCTGTCTGTTTACGCACAAAGGCTGACAGGAACCGTAATAGCCATTTTTCTATTATTTATTTAACCCCGTTGAGATCAAGCATCTCTTTCACACCGCCGACGTTATCCACATCTTTTATAATTGTTTTTTTCCCCCAGTTTCAAGTGTGTTTGTTATTGTTGCCAAGGGCTTGACTATATGTTATAATAATAATAATAATATAATAGAGCTGGGATTTGCACATCAACAAGTAGAGGTTGTTACAACATGATTTGTTCTAGTGCCTTTAAATGAACGTATCCATATCTGCTGTAAAACAACCCACAGACTGGATTGATCTTGTATTATTGTGCTGTTATTGCAGGTTATGAGCCCACTGCAGCTCCAGCTCCCACAGCACCAGCATGGCAGGGCCGCTCCATTGGTACATCCAAACTCCGACTGGTGGAGTTCTCCGCCTTCTTAGAGCAACAGAGAGACCCAGACTCAGTGAGTTGAGCATCTTCATGAAATATCACTCATGGTGTTCATTCCCACCTCTTATCAGCCGGTCCTTTCTTCTTTTAAAACACTGGAACGTTTTCCCAGGCAGAGTCAGCTGAGAGGAGGCCAGTACAAGCTGAAGAGAAGGCTGGCCTGTAGGAACAAACAACATGACAACCTGCAGAAAAAAAATGATATTAATCAGTTCTTTAAACAGTGTGCCAAATCTGTATTTACACTGCAGACTTCAGCTCAGCGAGATGATCCACAGACTCACTGAGTGTGAGTTTACTAATCAGCAGCTTTCTCACATTTCTCATTTGCCCTAACTGGTTTTTAATGTCTGTCCACATTTTCCTGTTCACCTTTCTTTTGGTATTAATACAGAACGACCGCAGCCATTAATCTTACATTCAGCTAATGCTTGACATTGTTGCCTTTGTCCTAAAGGCCACACGTTGAAGAGGCTGCTCTGTGAGCTTTTAAACTGAAGTCGCCACATGACAGAGTTTCATTCAGTCACAGCCAGGGAAATCTGAAAATCAAACGTTATTCTCTGTGTTGCTGCTTCTGTATCTGCTTCTAAGCATCATAAGGTTGAGGTTTAACAGACCACAGTTGTTTCTACTTTTTGCCTTCAATGCAGAAATGTTAAATTTCATGTATATGAAGACTGAATTCTATTCATCTACCATTAGCTTTTGAATAAATTACAGATTTTACTGTGTGTTTTACTAAATGTAATACTTGGGCTACATCTTCCGTGGTCACAGCCTTCTTACCAATAATAAAGTCACAACATAAGTTAATAGAATTAGGGTGAAGCTGTCTAATATTCCCGCATTGTTTTAACACAAATGAGTGGATCAGTCGTCTTTGTGGTTATTTGTCAGAATTAGTTGAATTCATCTCAGTAAGCCTTTGTGTTTTTATGACTGTTAGGATATTCATTTGTAATACTATTAAAGATATTTTTTTATACCATTTTATGAGGTACTAATGTTGAAATTCAGACCATGTTGTGGTTGATTTCTTTCCTAAAAACAATTTGTATCAAAATGTCACAACCTGAAACAGAGCGCCATATTTTAAAGTATGTTTCTCATGCAATCTGTTAACTCTTTTCAGTACAACAAGCACCTATTTGTACATATCGGACAGACAAATCATTCCTACAGTGATGCCCTGCTGGAGTCGGTGGACATTCGCCAGATTTATGACAAATTCCCGGAAAAGAAAGGAGGGCTGAAGGAGCTTTATGGAAAAGGTCCCCAGAATTCTTTCTTTCTTATAAAATTCTGGGTGAGTATAATTTGTCAGCCACGTTTACGAGTATCATATAAAACAGCAGTGTTACAGCTATGTTGATTATATGTTGATTCCGTTTTACACACATCGGTCTTAATATCATTGTGACCTTGAGCCCATTGTGAACCCTGTTCAGCATCCTGTCTGTTCAGGTTCATCTTTAGTGATTGACTGTAATCAGTCTACACAGAGAAGATTGCTCTCTTCATGTTTGCAGAATGCACTCTGCTACATTTGGACTTGCATAGCAGGAGAGCTTTTGATCAAAGCACTCACTAATTCAATGTAATGTCTCCAAACAATGGAGTGACCTTGTTGGACTCCTAATGGCTGTTTAAACATTGCATGTATTTCCTTCCCTGATGCAAAATGCTAACAAGCGGCAGCCAACAAAGTAGGACTGTATGCACTTGGACCAAGTCCCCTCAAATTCCTTTTGAAGTGACCGGCCAATCTAAATTTCAAATGAAAGACAGAATCTGCACAATAATGAATGTACAACTGCTTTGCTTAATGAATGAGGAGAATGTTGTAGGAGGATGTCTCCTCTTTTTGTATCCATAATGAACAGGATGTTGAGGGCATAGAAAGGCTGCCCTCCAGGAGCAGACCCGCTCAACCTTGTAAATGAGTCTTTTAATGTAACTTCATTTAATCCTCTTTAGAATCTTCTTGCCAATATGGACACATTAACATGACAGACACGGACGAGCTCTTCTAACCTCAAATGCAACGTACATGCTTAATCTTGATGGCTCTGATCAGACAGTGAGAAAAAAATTCTTATTGCAGAGTTTAGCATTTTTAGCTGTTGTGATTAGACTAAATTCTGACTTCCTCTAAGGCCAAGCACAGATATGTCTCACTTAGCGTATGCACTATACAATAATGAAGACATCGACAAACTACCTTGAGTGCCTGGACCTTTTTTTTATGCTTTTTTTTGGTCATAATTCTTCCACCTTCCTTTGCTACAATATATTTCATGTTTTATCTCATCAACTTCATTGATTTTTGTCAATGTATTTTAATAAAATATATTTGTTTGTAACTGAATTTGACGTCAGCAACACCTGTCAAACAAATTGGGATTGGATTTTTTTTAAAGCTCTCATAACATCTTGTTTTTCTTTTTTTACTGACTTTTGGTAATTCATTGGTCCATTGACTCTTATTGAGTGTGTGTGTATATATCTATAGATATATATATCTATAGATATATACTGTATATATATCTATAGATATATATATATATCTATCTATAGATATATAGATATATATATACTGTATATATACACACACACACACACACACACACTGGTTTCATGTTACTTGAATACCTGACAAAGCTTTCTGTACAAAAAAAGTAACATTCGGTTGGTAGGTTTTAGAAGTGCTGTTTCTCTTTTTCTCTAATACACGTGTCTGTATTCAGGTGTGAAAAGCTTACTTTTCTTGTATGAAATGGCAAAACTCCTTGTCACTTTCCATTTGTCATGAGAAGTATTTAATTTCCTGATATCATGACACGGTATCTACCTCTTTTGACTGTGGTATGTGTGTGCATGGATTATTTCTGTAAATTCAACCTTAAACACAAACATGAATCTCCTCTTATTGCTCTCTTTTTGTGACTGGCTCCCAGGCTGACTTGAACTGCAACATTCAAGATGATACCGGATCTTTTTACGGAGTCACTAGTCAGTACGAGAGCTCAGAGAACATGACCATCACGTGTTCAACGAAGGTCTGCTCCTTTGGCAAGCAGGTGGTTGAAAAAGTTGAGGTACGTGAATGCTCTGAATCGCTGTGAATCATTAGTTGCTGTTGCGTATTGCTATTTACCTCCTGCTACTTTAATCATTTTCTCTTTTTCCTCAGACTGAATATGCACGGTTCGAGAATGGACGCTTTGTCTACAGGATAAGCCGGTCTCCCATGTGTGAATACATGATCAACTTCATCCATAAGCTAAAACATCTGCCAGAGAAATACATGATGAACAGTGTGCTGGAGAACTTCACCATCTTATTGGTAATCACCTCATTGCCCTGAGTGGGTGTGATCCCTCTCCAGGACTCTCATTCTTCTGCTTCTCTTTGCTGTCGTGATGTCTTTGTGGCTCCAGCTGCCTTTGTAACAAAAAACGTGTGTGGGGTTGACTGGGTGTTGAGATGAGTTCCTCTCACTGGTCCTGCATTGCTCTCATTCCACAGAGGATGAAACACAGTGTGAGGAGCCTCATTATCTGCAGGGGAAAAGAGAGGATAAGAAAGGGCAGGAACCCCTGTTATTAACTATCACTCGGGGTCTTAAAGGTTCATTCACAGCTACAGAGAAAGCAAAAGCCAAATGAAAACTCATATATAGAGGGTGTGGATGCAAAATGGCAACCAGGTCCAAGAGCATCTCCAGGTTACGATAATCATGAAATCAGTCTCATTTTTAAGCTGAAAAAGTGTTTTCCAAAAGGCTTTGAGAACGGATTGCACATGAATGAACCTTCCTGTTCGAAGACATCTTAGAATGTTATAAGACACTCTGAAATCTGCAAGAGGAACCGAAAATAACCTCTAAATGTTCCGTTTTCAAATCTCCTTTTTTTTTTGTATTCCAGGGTGCCGTTTGCTCATACAATACAGAAATGATGATTTGTATATTGATTCTTTTTTCTAAGAACATCACTGTTTGATATCAGGTTTAATATGCGCTTAAGAGTAATGTCTGGAGAAACAGCTCAATCAATCAGTCTGCTTTTTAAAAAAAAAAACTAACTTCCACACAGTAATGGATACTTTAGACTGTTGGCTGCAAAGTAAGATTAAAAGCTTGTTTTCCGCATTTATGTTTTGTGATTTATGTATTTTTTTATACATAAATTGACCTTACAGACTTATATGCCAAGTTACAAAGTGCATTCAGTATTCTCTTCAGCACCAGAGTGAGCTGACATTAAGAAACTTAAACAGCATGCATGTTCACTCACCGAGTAAGTTTTTTTTTTTTAAATCAGGAAACGGAGCCCTGGTCCTTTAGATCTATGCTTCTTTTTTTTTTGCCGTAAATTATGGCAGCTCCTTTTTATTCGCTTAAAACGATTTCACTATGTCTAGCACTTCTTTCGTTGAAAGCAACCGTCTCTTCTCTTCCAGGTGGTGACGAACAGGGACACCCAGGAGACACTGCTATGTATGGCGTGTGTGTTTGAAGTTTCAAACAGTGAGCACGGCGCCCAGCATCATATCTACAGACTGGTAAAGGAATGAGAGGCTCCAGGCTTCCTCCCTCTTCTCATAGACTTACCAACCTCAAAACAAGTGGCAGTGCCTCTACCTGAAAGTCACACCTACAATGCTTTTTGGTCATGCTATTGGGTGAAGTCAGTTGTCATGAATTTGTGTTTGTTATATGACTGCAGCTGTGATTTTCGGTACAGTTGTTGTATGTTTAAATATGGGAATTCTTGTTTAAAATATGTTACGTCGGTCTTTGTTAGGTATAAATGTGGCCATTCAAAAATAATTTACTAGATTTATTTGGTAAATGGAATCATGTGTGTTTTCTCTTTCTACTCTGTCCTGTAGACTAAGAAAAAGAATGAGGCTGACCTTTTCTATCAGCGGCCTGATGTGGCCTGTGTAATACTGTACGTTTGAGTGTTTTGTATGTCTGTAGTTCAGAATTTTGTGCGCTTACATGCTGTGGATCTGCAGACTTGCACCCACAGCCAATAGATTTTCCAAAGAAACAAAACTTAACACAACACTACAAAGCAAGTTGGAAGCACGTGGTCTCGATTTTTGCAGAATTACTGCTTAGAAACAACTCAGCTTTTAGTATATTTGTCCCTGTTGAAGCACTCCAAGTCTTAGACAATAACAGAATGAATGCACTGTAAAAAATCCTTCAAACATTTGCATCTGCTCCATAAAGTCTTACCACTTGCTAAGCATTTATGTGCTGCAAATGAGTCTTTTCTCTGACAGCTGATGAAAGTCCTGCTTAAAATGACTCAAACTCTCATCTTGTTCAAAAGCACTTTGTTCCCCTTCCTGAACTTGCCTTAGTGACGTTTCCTGATGGATCAGTTTAAATGATCGCAACACTATAAATCACTTATAGACAGCAGGTCTTGTTCAGTATGCTGTTGCTTTGCTCCCCCTGAAAGACTCTGAGGATCTCGTTCCCCACTGGGACCACAGTGTAAAACTCCAAGCCAAGAGTTGCTGCCTTCACACTATGTTCACACGTTTCTGTGGCCTAAACCAATCCCCAGCCTTAAAAAGATTATAGCTGTGTAAACTCCAAAAGATGCCACTAAAACTGTGATCTCTACACGGGAAGACTCTTTATATCTTTACATTGTGTAAGAAATTCACAATATTATCTGCCAAAGTGTAGATTTACAGTGCCTTAAATATACTCTTTAACATTACCTGTTACTTTGCTTTAAGTCAAAAATCAGTTTTGTGAATGAAACAAGGAAAAATGACTCACCAGTATATCACTTCTTATATATTCACATCTGAGAAATCATGTTACTTATAACTGGTACTTTCCTAGAAATACAGTTTAGTTGTTGACGTTTAAGTGGCCGTATATTTATGTTAGATTCAGTCAAAATACAGGTTATATTTTTCTCTCGTGTTGTAAAATGTTCCTAAAACATCAGCCTTTTTCAAAGAGCGTAGACTGGCTGCCTTTCCTGATGTAAAAGACCAAAAATACAGAGATACAGTTAATCTTTTGTTATGTCCTGCATGGTAGCGTGGAAGTGCCTTTGGTTTAAAATTCCCAGCTTCAAAACGAACAAACAAATTGAAAAAATTATTGTTGCCAGACCAAAAAGGAGACATAAGTGAAACCAATCACCACATTGCCTTTTTAGAAAATTGTAATGACGGCAGGGGAAAGCAGGCTTCTGGTAAAAAAAAAAAAATAATAATAAAGGAGTGATATATTCATTTTTATTTGCATTGTAAATTGATTTCACAAATGATGCATTTGGAAAAAAAAAGGAATTTCTTTGCTTGAGGTCAAAGACTGCAAGACCTGCTGATAATGTACAGCTGCTGACTGCATGCAGAATGTCAGCTCACAGAAACACTGCAGCTGTCTGCTCTGGGCACACTTGCAGGTTCAAGTGTTTTAAAAAAAAAAAAGAAGAAAAAAAAAGGTTTTGTGGAAAAATGGTTTCCTCTTTTCCAGGACCGCGCACTCGCACAATGTGAACGCCACAGAAAGCATCACACTTTCACGATGTTACCGTTAATGATGCAGATGTGATGTCGACAATGCAGGGAGCGACACAAGCCTTCATCATTTATTATCTTTCAAAAGGAAAAGTGAAAGTTTATTTAAAAGTAATTCCGATGTGGTGAAATTCAAAATTGTTTCCAAAACCTGTATGGGAAGCTGTTTCTGAAACTTTTACAACTGCTAATGAGGACGAGGCCATAGAGGTTAATATTTTTCGCCACCATAGCTACTCAAACATTTATTGTTTCTTACAAACAATATTAATCCTCTAAAGTATTTGAACTGAAGCTCTATATAATTGCAGACAATGTCTTTGGTGGATGCAGATAAATTTCAATCATTCAGTGTTTTGCCACGGTCCTATGGACACCGTGGAGTTTTTTTTTCTTACGTTTGCCCTGTGTATCTGTTCATATTAATTGATTACTTAGTGAGATATTCCTGTTTACTTATTGTATTTGTATACAGTTGTACTTTGTTTTGTGATGACATCGTGTGTATATTGCAAGAAGATGATGATGATGTTGCTGCTGCACTGCTGGTACATTTTGACATGTCGCTTCAACACTAACACAGCAGGACTGATGCCTTCAGTGGCATGAATGTCTGTGGACCATTTGAAGAGAAAATGGGACACATTAAAAAAAAGAAAAGAAATCAGCTTAGTTGAGGATTCGTGCTACAAACTTATCAGCAGTTTAGCTCTTGTTATTTGTAATTCTGTCTAAGAGTAGGTACTGGTACCTTTTTGTTTAATGCCCGTTTTCAGATGGTGGCTTTTCAGTGCTTTTCCACATAGCTCACGTATTGTTATCATACACACACTTGGTTTTTGTGTGCAGACCTGTTTATGTAAAAAGGTGCTTTGTACAAAATGAAATCTTAGCTTTTCTTGGTACAGATGTGTGATATCTTTTCGTATTCATGACAGTAAAAAGTATTGGAGTAAAGGGGAGAGAAGAAGCTCTGCGTTCTGTGTTCTGCATATGGTCTTGTCTTTGCTCCGTAACATTATGCCTTCTTGATAATAGTAGATATTTTGTAGCTTTCTAGATACTTTCCATGTATGCAATATTCAAGTTAAATAAATCAGAAAAAAAATGCTGCTTCCTTTTCTTTTCACTTCAACAACTCATTGTGCTGATGTTTGAGTTTTCACTCAGAAGGCAGTATCACAGACATGATCCTGTGTGCCACAGACTGAGCTACCATTTATTTGAATCTTTAGCTGCAAAAACCTCACATCAACAGTAGATGGAGCCTTTCACATACTTTATATTTAACCACCAGTAAGGCGACATATTTAATGTACACCACGGTAGTAACAGAGATATCACCTGAGGGAGACCTTGTTTAATTAAAAGCAAATGTGTTATAGTTCAATATTTCTTAGTTAAACTCACAAATGAAGACACCATTGAATTTTTAAATTGTATTTAAGTCGATCATTTTTCATCTGAAAATGAATCTTGTTATTAAAAGTCTTCAACTGAAAGCAAACAATAGTTAACAGCTGTAAAAGGCCCAAACAATAATTATACTGCATTTTAATTACAGAGCATATTATGTTTATAATAATATATATGATATAATAAAACTGTAATTATAAAAAAAATGTATAAATAGTTGCCTTTTTTTCTGAAAAGTAACTGATAAACAAACATTACTAATTTATATTTGTTTGTTGCCAGTTGATAGCCTGATTTAAAACAACAGGTTGGGGATGATGTCAACTGATTTCTGTTTTTGGAGGCAGTGCATGCTCTTTTCCAATTACACACAACTTTAATGCTGAATATATACTGCTGGTACAAATTCAGCATGTGAAAGTGGTCAAAACCAGGCATCCTCTTGCAGGAAACCACAATTCAATAAAAGTGGTTTCAGAGTTAAAGAACAAAATGAATAGTTTTGGACTCCATAGCCTCACCATGTGGTCACTGTGAAGGGTGCATGCAAGATTTCTGATGGATCCTGTAGTTCCAGGCCATTTTTCATGACCACATACATGTACTCAGCTCTGATCCTACATGGAACTGTTCAATAGTTTTTCACAATACTTTTTCGGACATATCTCCCATGTACTGGAGAGGAGCCTTTGGATATTTGGGGAGTTTTAAGCATCTTATTTTTTTTACCTCAGATATGCAATTAACAAGAATTGCAATTAACATGGGACAGCTTAAATAACTTATTCTTTATTGTCTTTCTTCAATGAAATGCACCTGTAGTGGGGGATCCTGACTATTTTGCGGTTGTTTATTTTATGAACCATTCACATCGTGATGGGGAAGCAACTCATAAAATCCAAGTTGAATTTTAATGAAATATCAGAAAAAGTAGATCAGCATGGCAGTATCAGGACATTCTTAGTTTATTTTCCCTAAATATATCATATTCATTCAACTTAGTTTCATTCCATATTTTATGGTTATCCATGCCATCCTTTGCAGTGGCTTTATGCACCCCCAACCCTAACATTAACCCACGATAAAGTCTTAGTAACATGGCCAGTCATATATTATAATGACACGGGATATATGCACAAAAACTAGCACACCTCTTATACCAAAAAAAATTAATAAAAGTAAAAGATGTTCAATAATATCTTTGGCTTTTAGTGGTTAAGTGTAACAAACCTCCTGCTGGACACATACCTGTACAGCATCACTGACCTCTCAACAAAACTGAGCAGCAGTTTACCCTCAAACCTCTTGAGTTCAAGACTGTTCAAGACCGAAACCTGGAAACAGTCAAAGAAAAGAAAAAAGATCATCAGAGCTAATGGGGTCAAAATAATTACTTATAAGAGGCTTTTCCTCTGCACAGCTTTTATAGCCACTTGACTTAAAATATCAAGGACAGACCAATCCAAGCAGCACGGTCTAAGCTGATACTTAAAATCCTTTAATTTAATACTCAAGCCCTCTTCTTTAACACAATGTGCCAAACACTCCGGGTATCCTCACCATTAAACTTTTAAATTTCTGACCACTTTTGCACCCCAAGGTGTCATTTACACCATCCGCCATCTGTTTCTACTCATATCAACAAAAGCAAAGTTGAGCCGAATATCATATAGAAGAAGAATCTAACCACTCAAACTTCTCAATGTGCTGGATTGAATCTTTGTGTCTCTGCCATTCTGTGATGAGTTCAGCAGGTGTCATGTATGTCTGCTTTGCAATAATTTGAATGTTTTCTTTTTGAATTTAATGGATCTTCGTCATTTGAATAATTTATACACAGTTAAAACCACAACCAGTGGCTGCATCAGACAAGAAGCCTCTGGGGTCAAGAACAAAATGTGATCCTAATATCAAAGAGACAGTTGCATGATTTGTGTGTTTAATCAGATAATTAAATCTCAGAGCTACAATGAACTATGTTTTTCATTTAAACACTATCACATCCTCCTGAGAATCAGCTCTTTCAGATGGCGAGTCTTTCAGGGGTGACATGTTGGCATAAAGTCAATAGAAATGAATATATACAGAAACAAGAGGAGGAGGAGGAGGAGAGTCTGGAGGAAGAACAGGCCTACAGTAAGAAATGCAATTAGTTGTAAATTCTGATATCAGTCTGAGTCTGAGCTGTCTCACAAACAACAGGAATACACAGTGTGTTGCAACGTAAGACGTTTCTTTATTCATCAGGTTTTTTTTAAACTATTTGTTTTGGTTTAAAGTCAGTGCATGAGGAAAACATAAAAACACACTGAGCTAACAGTGTCTGCAATTACATTTTTACATTGAATAATAGGTTTTTATTCATGTTAGGCTTATACTCTTTTATCCGCTGTTTTACTTTTAACAACTCTGTTCTGTCTGTACATTTAATGTTGGTGAAAAAACGAACACACTGAATAAACAGTAGAAAAAAGTTGAAGCAGATAATTTTTTATCATCTAATCTCAATCATCTCCCACTGCCTGACGCAATAATAAAAAAAAACACTCTTTTGAGTTTTAACAATTTTTGGCAGTGAATTAACTTATATTGATAATAAAGGATGAAGAATATTTTGTCATGAAATCATGGTTTGCTAGAAATTTTATTTGCTTTGAAATTGTTCTTTTCAATTAGTATGATTGTGGAATGATTAGATTAATTAATATATGTTTTTGTTTTAGTTGTCTACTCATAACACAATAAATCTTAAACATGCCACCGAATGTTGCAAATGGTTATCAGTGCTTTACTGAAATCATCACCGTGTCTCCAGTTCGGCTCATTTAACCACAAAATCGCATCACAATATGAGGCTCCTGTGGCACCCATGTGATGACAGCAACAGTCTCATGAGGGCGTGCTTCCTTTTCTCGGCCTCGGGACAGAGCACAGAGAGACTTTAAACGTCCTGCAACTTCTCAGATGGATGCACATTAGAGAAATGGACACTGCTGCGAATTTCTCCAAAATGCAGATTTAAATTTATTTTAGGATGAACTTTTTTCCCCTCATTTTTGCATATCAGAAGTTCAGTTTATCAGACATTTATGATGGAGTCGGAGGACAGTAAGATTTCAGTGTGCGTGTGCCGAGAGGAAAAGCTCGTCTTCGGCTTGTCAAAGCGCACAACCTGCGGTGATGTTGTCAAAGTGCTTCTAGAAGACCAAAACTCACGGCACGGCCTCTCCACAGCTTCGCCTCAGCACTCTTACTGTATGGTGGAGAAATGGAGAGGCTTCGAGAGGATTCTACCAAACAAAACCGAGATTCTGCGGCTTTGGGTCGCGTGGGGAGAGGAGCAGAGGAACGTGAAGTTTGTGTTGGTGAAAAGCGACGCGTCTCTGATCAACCAAAGAGCCCGGAGCGCAGAGGCGCGTGTTGTGCTCAGCAAACACAGCCCCTGTGTTACCAAGGGGAGTGTGCGGTCTCCCATGGGTGGCATCTCACCCGAGAAACGGCGCCGGATTGTGAGGAAAGCATTCAGAAAGTTGGAGAAGATCAATAATAAAAGGAGAACGCAGGCGGCGCAACGAGACGCGTCCGCGGCGGAGAAGATGGAAACGTTGGCTCATCTTGTGATCTCTCAGGATCATACGATTCGCCAGCAGATTCAGAGGATTACAGAGCTGGACGACAAGATCGAAAGGTGCGAGGCAAAGGTGCATTTTGACAGAATGAAAAGACTCGGGATTAATTATGTACAAGACATATATTTAGTGGACACAGCTGGCGGAGAGGGACAAAGACAGTGTTCTGCTGAGACTTTTGCCAAGTTTGAGGAGTACGCACGGCAGTGTGAGGAGGTGGTTAGATTACAGGAGGAGCTGTGGGAGCAGGAAGCCCTCATAGACATCATTACGATGCAGATGCAGGAGGAGCTGAAGGACCGCTGGATGCAGTGGAGGAGAGACGTGGAGCCACAGGGCGCACTGCTCAGCACCGAGGCGGACACGACATCAGAATACGAGTTGATATTGGAGGTGGAGAGGCTCAGACGGCAGCTAGATGTGACTTTATGTGTCGGTCTGCGCCTCAACGCGGATTTAGACGCTATTAGGAACGAGTTAGAGCTGACCCAGGAGATTTGTACGGCGAGGGAAAAGGAAATGAGGGATTTATTGGAGCAAGTAAATACTTTGGACATAAAGGAAAGGACAACCAGTGAGGAGAGATGTAGCCACGAGACAGGCGATAAGACTGGGATGAGCACACTGGAGAGGAGAAAGGAGTGGGTGGAGCAGGTCAGAGGTCTGTCAAAAACTGACGGTGTGAACGACGACGATTCAGACACGGGTTTGAGTTCTCTGCACAGTCAGGACTCAGACAGCCATCCAGTAAGGGAGTCACTGGTTTAGGATTTTACCAAAGTTTTTAATCTGACTTTTTAATCATCATTTTACTACTGAAAAACAAACTTCTAGTCACAGAGATGTATATGTTAATATTTACATATGATGGCAGCGATTCTCAACTGATTTTTTTTTATGGCATCATAACATACCCTATATATTCCTATATTTTTATACCATCCTTCTTAAACTGGTTCAAGAGCTGCAGGTCGTTTAAGTAAGAGTAATCTTTAAAAAAAAAAAAAAGAAAGAAAGAAAAGATAAAAACTGAAAATGCAAACTGTTTTTGAAGATTTTGAGTTCATGTGTGCCTCTTTTGTCTTTGCAATGATGCAGACTTCAATAAAGCAAAACTGAAAAGTGATATTTAAAATCTTGTGCATGTTTGTGTCACGACTGGAGGAGATTACTCGAGATGAAAGGATGAAATATGCCAACATCACTGTGAGGATATCAGTGTCAAAACACAGAACAAAGGTCAAATATTTGTTTATTGCATATCTGAGAAAATAGAAAAAATAAATAAAATCTTAAATTTCCCCCCCAAAATCAACAGGCACATTTCCAGTACATGGGTGATGTGTACACAAACGTTTATGAAAAAATACTGAACAGTTTTTGAATTATGCCCTGAAAAACCCTCACACAGAATGAGCCTACAAGTTCAATTTGTAGCCATGGAAACAAAGAAAATACAAATGATAAAAGTTCCCGAATAGAAAAAGGTACCACTTCACTGGTGGCTCTGTGTAGAAAGTTCTGTTGAAAAATATTGAATAGTATTTGAGATCTACTTCATAAATGAAACCTGCCACCAGAATGAGCCCAACTCCAAATTTTAAATAAAAAAAAAAATCAAAAATGCAAAAAAAACCTAAATAGCAAACGGCAACATTTGAGTACTTGGTTGTTGTGTGTAGTTTTGTGAAAAAATGTTGAATGATTTTTGAGTTATGCTCCAGAAATGAAATGTGACAGACAGACAGAAACCATTCCTGAATCCATCTCCTCAGTTCGTTGGGGGTGCGGGATAATGATGTTAGTTTCTTTTTTTTTAGCCTAGGTTTTAATATATTGATCACAGAGATAATCTTGTTTTAAATATTTGTTATTAAAAATATCAAAGTATTGATACTTTTGACAACCTTATTACAAACTCACGTTTATTGGGATTGAAACAAATCTGCCATGTTCAGAGTTACTAGATCTCTGGAACATGATGCAGCAGTTTTGATTATGAGGAGGAAAATTTTTGTGGAGGGACAAAAGATTTGCAGCTAACATGTAACATTGAAGACATGAACATGATTATCAGTTATAACAACTGTGGTTATCAGAGAAATTGGGTGCGTTGAAACCTTGTAAACATGTAAATCAAACCTTTCATGTTAATATTATTCCCTGGACTCAGGTTATATGTAGCATATAGGAAACAAAGATGATTTTGAGGTTAAATGAATCTATCAGTCCTTTACACACAGGCTACAATAAAGAGTGTAAAGAATATTGAACATTTTTTGTCATTTATTCTTTTCTTTCAACAGTTTCTATCTATTATTTATAAATGTGAAACAACAGTATATCCAAAGCATGTTTAAGGCCCAAAAATCCTCCGATATGGTGAAACATGTCAACATTACTTCGAACTACATGAAACTATGTGGAAGAAAAATCCCCTTGTCAAGTTAACTCCATTAAAACGTATTATTCTTCCTGTTGCCAAAGCAAATTCCTCGCATGTCATGAAAAGAAATGGACTTCTTTTTAATGGCCAAACCTGCCAGCGCTCTCTAATCCCTGGAATGTGTGACTTTGTGTTCCGGGGAGCCTTTGTTCGCCTTAGAGAGTGATCTGCTATGAAGCCACCAATGGAGGTATTGACTCGAGAGCTGCAGGCCTTCAATACCAGTGCAGAGGTGTGAGTCACTCAGAGAGCACTTTGCCTGCTGCTAACAGACGGGGCCTCCAGTGTGTGCTCATTAAACCTCATTGTGCTTGTGGCAGGTGTGTTAATCCTGTTGGGTCAGGTGCTGACCCCAGGACCTTGCCTGTGGGATACCGTACAGCCTATTTCCGAACATCTCATGGCCTGTCACCTCCTGTAGGAGCAGACGTAGACCAGATCTGTCACCAACGGGCTCATTACCCTCCAATAACCCTCTTCATAGGAACTTAATTACAACTAGTGGTTGACGGAGGGAAAGTGACATATATATCAAACTGCAACCATGCAAAGGCATTCATAAAGAATCAGCTGTCTTTGGTAAAATGAACCTTTTTAAAAATCACTCAAGGCAAACATTCAAGAGGATGTTACTCAATTTCACACATGAAATATTTACTAACAAAGTCATTTCAAGATCTCATTTGAAACTTTATGGAATTATAAAATTAGTATCAAAACAGCAACAAACCAATTTTAATTAGACATAGACATGGTTTGTGTGTCACCATGAGTTATTTATTGCAATATTAGAGATCATATCAGATCATACAAAGCTTGCTCACAGAAATGTTTCAATAAATAATAACAACAAAGAATAACAATCCAGGTGTCCACGTCTGGATTTTCTGCACAGCATTCTAATTGACTAACATTGACTAGTTTGTCAGATCTGTGACTGAACACATACTGGCAGGAATCTTTTATCTACTCCACAAATATCCATGTTGGAGCATCATCTGTTTTCTCTTATATTATTACAACTATGATTAAAGGTGTCCACAGTAACAGTGGATTTAAATGGAGATTTCAGGTTTTTAGAGTAGCAAACATTTCAGGGTTTAGTTAAATGATACGCCACATTACATCTTACAAGTGTTCAACAGCTTCAGGTAAGTGGTGGCAAAACGTGCCACACCTATAAGTGAAGAAGAGAGCTGTATACATATTGCATCTTTGCATGTTGGCTCAGTTATCTCCTCAAACAACACGCATGCATTCTCTTATTGTGCAAAACAGAGGATTTCATGTGTGTGCTTGGTGTGTCAGTTACAGAAAAATGAACATGAAGAAGTCTGGGTGTTTCTGGAATCATTGAATTATCATTAAAGGGAACGGATTCTGCTCTAGGCAAAAATCAGAAGATCTTTTCTCCTGAACAATTGCTGTAACCTCCCTTCTCATCACCTAATGGGAAAGTTTGGTTTCACTTACAATGGGAATGGATTGTGTTGCAGTACTTTTATAGGTCACATCATGTCTCTTTCCTCACTCTTTCCAACACACACAGACTTTGTATAGTGGAGACTGAAATAGGATCAAACGAGCAAGGATGTTTCAAGTTTCCAATTTGGTTGCACCTGTTCAGTGCAAGGGGTATTTAAATATCTTGTCTTCATACAACTGTATATTCAATTGCATTTAGATTTTAAAAAAATGTGCATGTCATTGCTTTCTGTTTTTATTGACATTTTACATAATGTCCCATAATGTCTAATGGGCTCCATCCGTCCATCCATCTTCTATAACTGCATATTCTTCCAGGGTCGTGAGCAGGGCTGGAACCCATCCCAGCTCAAAGTGTGAAGTGGTTTAATTACAGCCAGTTTAAAGGACTGTGGTACATTGCCTATTAATAATAATAATAATAATAATAAAGAACTTTAATTGTATAGCGCCACCTACAAGAAATTAAGCTCAGATCGTTTTACTACAAAGAAATTACATGCAAAATAAGGAATGAACTATAAAAATCAATATCTCCTACAAAACAGCAGTTTGAAGAAATTCAATGAAAACTAAGAGGGTTGTTATCAAAACAAGACTAGGTCAAAACATAGTAAATGGCTGGACTGCATATGTCATTGTGTGAAAAGGTGTCCAGTTTGTTATCAGTCAGTCTATTATGTGAATTCCTTGATATTAAAAGCTCATCTGCAATTTTCTGAAGTGGTCTCATTGTTGGTGCATGGAGAGTTGTTTTCACTCCTGCTCTGCAGTACAACGCACAAATATGAGCCTATAAATGAAAATCCCTCACATACAGTATGACATTAACCTGTCCTTTCACAACCCAGGACTTGGCTGCATATAAAGGTGATGAATGAAGTGTATGACAGAATGAATAAAATATATATTGTTTGAAATGAATTGCTGTGATGTTCCTCCTCATCAAGTTATAATGCTAAAATAATAATAAATAAAGGAGAAAATATAAAGATAAATCCTGTATGTGCTGCCCCCTCCTGGTAACTGCTGCATCCACAACACAGAGACTGTATTTGTGAAACAACAGTTTGAGTTTAAATTTGGAACAATTGGCACTTGTGGAAATTTGGAATGATTGTTTTTTTTTTTGCTATGCAGGTTTTGACTTGGTTTGACTTTATTTTCTGATTAATCTCTGATCTCATAATGTTTCCAGTCATGCTGTGATCTGCTGAGCAAATCTGAACATTTACATCTCGAGCATATTTTGCCTAATGCTGACATGTAATCTGTAAAATGAAAGTAGATCAGATATTTTTTGCAGCTATTTTACAACTTTTTGTGTGAAACACCGCAAATAACAAGTTATGAATGTTCGTTTCATTTAATTACAGAGAAGATGTTTACTGTAGGAGTCAGACAATGCTGTGTTAGAACTAGGCCAAACCTTTTTCATTTGGTTTTACACATATGGATATGTGGAATGCTGATACTTTATCCCACCAAGAGAGCAGATGGTTGGATTGAGTTTGGGTTAAATAAAGTATAATGTTGCATGTTCTCGTCTCTCTGCCGAAATCATATTAAATTAGAAGACACCACAGCCTGTCGTCAACCAGCTGTTAAGAGAGGGGGTAACAGACAAAATGCCTTTTACAACTCACTTCTGGATATGTAGCTTACATTCAAACCATCATTTTATGTTTTTACCTTGTTGATGTTATAAATATTCACTTCCCTCTTCCCAAGATCTTTGTGTCTTTCTTTGTGTCTTTCTTGAACTATAAATCTCTTCATTGTGCACTTTTGACATCACTAGGGTACAATTAGAAATAAATGGCATATTGTAGACTTTGTTCAGGGTGTGATGCTTATTTTTCTGTGGGATGATGTACAATGAAGACTTCATGCCCAGCAGTGAACAATTATATTGTGTTTAGAAAATTATTAAGTCTGATTATCATACATCAGTATTAGTTACAATACATTTAACACACTTGAGCACTTCCCAATTATCCACAGCAGATCATAAGGGCTTCTGCACCATTCACAGTAACGGTTACTTGTTGGTCCCACAATAAGGTGAATCTGGATGATAATAATGAGCTGCACAATGAGTGGTGCATAGCAGCAGGTCACGCGAGTCTCACAATCCCAGTTAGATCAGCATTCCATGCATTCATTAGCAAATCTGACACATGGTGACCTTTAGCCTGCCAGCCCTTGCTGCTTCCTCCACATACCGTTTTACTACCCACCTCCATCCCAGCTCCTCCTTTTTTAATGCAGTTTCTGACTCACACAATGTCACCCCTGTTTGCTGAGATGCCTCCTCTGTTCTGTACCTGAAGTCTTTGTTTCTGCTCTCCCTGCTTTAGGCGTCCCATATTGGCAGATAGAAAGGCAGGGGATGTGTGCTCTCCTTGCTGCATTCTCCTTAAAACGTATGAATGTTGAAAGGTCCCATAACAGAGCTATACTGTCAAATAATAAATGCAATGTGAATGGAAGTTTTCTTTGACTGAAAAGGTCCTGACTGAATGGATGTCAGCTGTCTAGTAGCTTTTGCTCAGTTATTTCACATTAAGGCCATGGAGTTTGTCTCACATCATGATATTAGAGGGACTAAAGTCCTTGTAAATGAAAGGTTTTAGTTTCACATCGATATATTTAAATATACCTGAATCAAACAAAGATGGCATTGCTCATTTTACCATAATGCTTCAGGCAAGTTGTGTCTTACAGAAGGGACATGAACAACTGTTCTTGAACATATCTGCAGTACAGATATAGTACTGCGGTCCATGTACGGTGATTATATTGATAAATGCATGGCAGTCTGTTTAAAGTGGAATTACAGTTCTTTATTGCTATTCTTGTGGCAGAACGGAGCAAGGGGTGAAATTGTGTTGCAATTCATCTTATCTGTGCACATTATCTGTCATGGACTCCTTGTCTTGTCTGTCACAGAGTGCTGTGCAGTAAGAGCTATAGATGAGAGAAAAGATCTATGTTATCGGCTACAAGTTGAAAATAAAAAGACGACTCATTCATCACTCTAAGTAACCTTTAGATGTATCTTCATAAC
Organism: Chaunax sp. Z400; assembly: GCA_037577475.1. Classification (NCBI taxonomy): domain Eukaryota; kingdom Metazoa; phylum Chordata; class Actinopteri; order Lophiiformes; family Chaunacidae; genus Chaunax; species Chaunax sp. Z400. The sequence goes on from CM075184.1 coordinate 17,521,771, forward strand.
CCCTTACACCAAAGAGGTGGAGTAAATTATCTCTATGAATAGTGTAGTTACGTAAGTAAAAGTCATTTCCTATCTTACATTATAATATCATGTGGTATTACCCTATTGTATGACATTATTTTTGTATTGGCTGTATCTAGAATTAAGTTTTATGTTTTTATTTTTATTCATAAGAGTGCCACCCAGATATATAATATAGTTTTATTATTTATGTGTATGTTTGTATTGTAATTTAACCAGACAAAAAGTCTAAAGCATGCTAACATGTTGACCATATGTTCACCTTGTTGGTTTGGAATGTTACCGTCCAAACATTCAGAAGTAGCAATAAATATAAATCAGCTGGGGCTGATGTGAATGTCATTCATTTTAGTCAAGAACCAAGTATTGGACAAAATCAAGTTTTGACCTCAAAAAAAGTCTGGGGATCACATTCTCTCAATGTTGAGATACATAATTGTTTTAATATGCTGTCATTCACTGGCTCTAGATAAGACGTAGCACCATTTTTCACACAAGTGGCTACTTGCAGTGAAGAGGAACTTCTTAATTTGAACTCCCTTGCCCCTTTAACAGTCCCCAATATGTGAGCATAAGAAATGAAAAGTGATCAATTTGGTAGTGCAGATTTTCTAGTTTCACAAATGACTCCTTGCTTGTTTTACCTGTATCTGGGGAGAAGATGGACATGTCCATTGTAACCTGTGGTTGAAGAGGATTTTTTTTCTGGACAAGAGCGCTCCAGGCTTCAGGACAGGCTGACGGAGGTCAAGACTTGAAACTGCTGTGATTATAGATTATGTGACCTGTATGTCTGCAACACCTCTTATTCTATTGTCACTGGATACAAACATACACAAAGGAGGATGATCCAACTCAGCACCATCTGCTGATCAGCTTTCACTGCCACGAGGAAGAGGAATAGAAGGAAAAAGATAAGTAACCTTTGGGACAAAGAAAAATAAATAAAGTGAGAGAGAAATATAAAAATCTTTCTTATTGTGAGGATCCCCTTTATCTTTTCTTGTGTAGTCATTTCTTTACCAAGTCATAATATGTTCTATAAGGGCAGCATAAGGACATAAACCTGAGATTCTTGTTCTTTAGATTTTTAAGCGTTTTTTTCTTCCTCTGCATTATCAGGATTAAACATATATTTTGTACTTTGAGTAAAAGTAAAGTTGTCATTTCTGAATTGCTTCATGTTTTTAATTTAGGCCTGGTCTAATCCCAGCCATGTCCAAAGATCTAAACTAATCTTTTTGTTTAACTTAATGTGTCCTTGGTGGTAAAAGCATGCTGGCAGCACACACGCGTCTGTATTTCCTGTCTCGTGATTTACTGCTCCATCCCTTCCTTTGTTATTCATCACAGCAGGTTTTACAATCAAGGACCAAAAACACACACAAAAAATATTCTGATGTATTTATTTTTCTTTTACATTTAATTTTAAACAACAATTTCAAGATTTGCACAAAGACTCTGATCACAACAGCCTGTGCTCTGCTTAATATCTTGGCTGCATGAGGAGCAAAATATCACATATCAGATCCAGCCAATGACAAAATACCCAATTACAAGATTGAAAGAAGCTCAACTGGAGATCATGACACTAAGTGGCGATGACAACTTTTCTCACATGAGCAGAAAGTCGTATTTTCTCCCAGGTCTTGTATTCTTTCCCCCGAAAGCACATTTCAGAAGTTAGGCCACCCAAGTGAATCAAAATCAAACTTATCAGTAAAATGACCTGTGAGAAAACAGTGACACCATATGAGTGCTCAGCCAAACCCATCAAATAAAGATACAAGAACAATGAAAAAAATAATAATGTTAATATTAAAGTGTTTTACTCATTTATTTCAAAGAGAAAAATAAATTCCTTTGGTCAAGTAAAAAACAAACTGAAAATAATGGTGAACACTTCTTTTCACCAGTCTGATATCCCTCATGTTTATTTCTCTACAGTCAACCAAGTTCTTGAGGCTCTAAGGCTGCAAAGGAGGTGTCAAGGCAATATGGTTATGGTGCCCCTGGCGCTCCATGCTGCAGCATGCTGGGAGTAGGACTAGACGAGTAGGAGAAGGGCAGAGGCATTGAAAGAGGACTAGTGTGTCCTCAGACAGCAGGTGAAGGTGCATCAGGATCAGGCTCGTTGCTATAGTTGTTGCTGTAGTGATTCCCAATTGGTGGATGATTAGGCAGGATGTCCAGTTCATCCACTTGGGGACCTGGGTGCATCACCAGCTGGTCCTGGGGGATGTCTGCTGCTGCTGCCGCCAGGTTAGTGATGGACTTGGACTTGACACACTGGAAGTCCACATGGCGGCTTTTACCCTCTTCCTTTTCCCAGGACATGCGGATGAAGGGCCTCTGGACGTAGTTGTATATGACCTCTGGACGCCCTCCTGGTCGTTTTTTCACCTTCTCTTTATATGTGGGGTAGCCTGCCGCAGGAACAGTGTGTATACTTATTAGTTCAGTTTGTATTAAAAAATATCGTTTGTCTAAACTACCAAAACACTGTCATAAAAAGACAGGAGTTCATTAACAAGTAGACGAAGCTCTCGATACACTCATGATATTTCAATGCTTAGAAGTAGTTCTGATATGTATTTCCACAATAGTTGGGTTTCAATGGTTGGATTTATTCTGGATCTGGTTCCAAGTTAGTGAACCAAACCAAAGAAAGTAAAGTTACTTTTTCACCAGTTCCCTTCTGTTAACCAATCAGTTTTGCACCATACATTATTATAGTTTTGGTCAACATCAATAAGCAAAGTTAAAATGCCTTTTCCTATATATTTTTGTTCGTTCATTCAAAACAATATTTATTATAATTGTATGTCTTCAATATTGCGATATGTCAAACAGATTTGTTTTGTCTCAATATTTTTTATTTTAAAATCAAATCTAGTTTGACCTAGATGGATATCTTCGCCACTTCCATAACAACTAGCACTTATTGAGTATCATGTTAAGATTGATCTCAAAATGTCTGGCATCTTTGCAGATATTTTCAGTAAAACAAAAACTCTCCCTGTACTTGATGTCAGCCGTCTTCCTATCCCTTTACAACTGCTTCTTTGTAGCTGCTAGTCATCATTATTTCATACTAACTTATGCCTTTTTAATTCATATTACCAGCTTTACCTCATATTACCTCATGCTTGTGCATTTTTGCTTCGCCTGCTTTTAAGTGTCTGGAGGACTAGTGGCCTTGCTGCCACTATAAATACTCCTCTTAATGTAATATTCTGCTCAAACATCATGCACTGCTCTTAATGAAACTTCTGGCTTGTTGAGTTGACTACCTGGCTTGTTTCGGTGTCAGTCTCTCAAACTGCTTCATCTGATAAACATTTCACTTAAAGCTTGTTCCACGAACAAAAGATTAATCAATACTTTTCATCTTACCTTCGATGCCCAGTCTTATTTTCTTTAGTCCTCTGTCCTTCAAAACTGATTTGGCAACATCTCGGTTCTCAATATACTTGAAAAATCTGTACAGTTTTGTGCTGTAGATGACTGCAAAAGGAACCAACATTTCTTAAATCACATATCTCTCTTTCATGTATGAGCATACCTGTGTGTCTTTATTCTGGATTAGTGTGTACTCACTCTGTGAATACTCTTCTCCCATTTGTGGTGGATATTCTTCATCCCAGTCGACCACATCATCATCAGTAAGGACTACAATGTGACATTCCCTCTCTCCACTCTGGGCACTTGCCACCATTAAAGGCAAAACCATTTCCTCCAGGTAAAACTCAAATTGTCGCCGAGCTCCATCATTCGATAGCTCATGCATCAGGGCACCTTAGAAGAGAGGACATTAAAATCATCAGTCGGAAGATGAAAACGAATTCATAATGGTTCATATTTTCTTTACATAATGACATATTTTGTGTCGTGCCAAGCCAAAGAGTGAGAGAGTGACAAGCCAGCTAATTGTTCACACTGACTCAATCGTCCACTATTAATGGTTAACACAAACAGCACCAGGGCGCCAGAGGAAACACTTACTAAGGTCTCTGCATTTGATGGTGCTGTAGTCAAAAGAGATGCATAGATAGTCACAAGCCTCCCGCAACTCGGGGATGGAGATTCCATCAGGACAGCGGATTATCCCAGATTTGTAGTAATCCTGTCAATTAGACAGAAATCACATAGAGGGTAGTCATTTCAAACACTGTGTTAATCCATTAACTAACAATGTCAAATGTAAACTAAAGAAAATCAAGTGCCTACACTTAACAACTTAAGGCTTTCACTACAAAGAAACTCCAACTCTGCAGAAGTACCTTAATTTGACATATCATTTTGCAATCTAAGAGTGTTTTAGCTGTTAAACTTCACAGGTTGTAGAACACATTTATTTATCAATTTGTTACAAGATGAATTCTCAGTCGACCATGGGTAACAACATGCAGGTAGGCAGAAAATGTGATATTAACAGTTGTAAGAGTGTTAACATGTAGTGTGAGTATGTATGTGTGTGTGTGATGAATTACAAGCAATGAAATAAAATGTGCTGCAGCTGTCTATCTATTGTGCTGTAGTTGTCTTTTATCCCATTTATGTACACAATACAGAGGAATGTGACAATAGAGTGCTGTCATATCTAAACATAAAAGGTCACCAAGAGCAGTTTCTTCAGTAATCAGCACATCACACTCACTGTTTCAATTTCCTGCATTTCATCTAATAATAGTTCTACCAAATATAGTTGTTAGTCATGCACCTAGATAAATGTAACGTAGGAAACACACAGCAGCCTTGCGATAAATCCCATCTTTGTAGGGGTGATATGAATGATTTGGTTTTTTTTGACACTAACATTGAGGGGTGATGCTTTCACTTTATGGTTATTTTGGGAGCTGTACAGGAGTTTGTGGAGTTGATGAACCTCATTGTGTTGTACTTTGAAGTGTTTCTAACTTTTAGTCTACTATCATTACCAAAAATACAAAAATAAAGAGAGACTGACCAGAATTGCTCGGAATACTGTTGAGCTAATGCCCTCAGCCACCTCATACTCCCCCTTCTCGTTGGGCCGTGTGAAGTTATGTTCTCTTCCAGATCCAAACATTCTGAAATAAAGAAGCCTTGTTTTATTCTCGACATAAAAGACAATGGACAATGAGTAAGGACAAATAATAATGATGCTTTAAGTAAACTGTACCTGCCCAACATGGTATTAGATTGTGCAGTGAAGATGGAAGGATCTACAATAAATCGTGTGTTATCAACTATCAGAGTGACTCTTTCTGAGGTCCGACTGTTTCGGTTTCCAACATTGGCCCCTGCTCCTCCCTCTTTGGCATTTTCGTAGACGAAAACCATTTCTCCAACTCCCAAGCTTTTGAAAGTGCCATCATTACTGGACAAGCTGCTGTTGCGACTGCTCATCACCCCGCTGCTGCTGGAGCCGCTGGGAGAGACTCTCTGAGGTCGTGGACTACTGGGCCTCGATGATGGGCCACCATCTCGTTCACGGTCTACAGACAGACAGCATCCCATCAGAAGCAAGTCATGACTTAATTATTGATATTTTCATTTCATTAGATAATTCGTACATTAATGTATCTTTATTAATAATCTTTTGCATTCATGATAAACACTCATGAGTAAGATTTGGCATCCATTAGAGTAATGGTGAATTGCCACAAAAGGGAGAGCTATAAACCATGTCTGAGTTGTAAGTTGATTAACACAGGCAGCTATTCTCAACAGCAGCTGCCAAGAGCAGCGAAAACTCTAACATGGCATCAATAGAAGCACTTTATTTTTTCCATGCATACTCACCGCTGTTGTGCTGGCGGGTAGGTGAGGTGATGTTACGGATGCAGGGAGTGAGCTGGCCGTCCCTTTCATGTGAAGAGTCTCTGGAACGATCGCTGGAGCGGCGGCGGTCACGTGAGCGGTCACTGCCTCCACTGGCACTATGCAGGTTCATCTTCCTCTGTTGGACCTCTGTTGGACGTCAGCTCGAGATGCTCGGACCTGACTGTTGCTTTTCAAGACAAAAGCACTCTTAACATTCCTCTTTCTTTCTGAGGCACACATATTTATATGCCATACTTGTAAAGCTAGAATGACACACAGACACACCCATTCCTGGTGTACAGACAGAAGAGCTTTGGACGTTGTGCACACTACCTCTGAGCGCTTGCTAAGAAAATGCTCACACACTTGTGTTAACATGTTAGAAAATATAAGTATAAAAAAAACATGTCTACTAGAACATGGGATAGATTTCGCTTATGCTTTAACACAGTTGTCACACTATTTAATTCATCATCTGGTTTACACACAGCTGTACTCAACAGTATAAATACTATGTTAATACTTTTGTAATATTAACTACATTCACTCCAACAAGCTTACCAGACCAGCCACATTCTGTAACCTTGCGAAAAAGGGTATGACACATACACTTAGAATACAGTCAAGTCGTGTTGCCATCACCTCTAATGTCTCATTTGACACGAAAGAAAAGCCTGAGCTTTAACACACTTCTTGTGTAATTTAATCGAACCTTGTAAGCACAGTTATAATGTCGACAGAAGTACACTTTGAGTCAAAAGAGCCTATGTGCACCAGAAGACATGGCATAACATTTAATATTAGTTTCTGACAGGTCAAACTGACAGGAAAAAAACCAAACACATTAGTATACAGGTTATAATTTCATATAAGGGAGTAAGGGAATAGGTAATGGCCACAGCTGCTGGTTAAAGTCAGTACAAACCTACCCACCGAATACAAACATCACAGGTATACAGCTACAACCCTCTAGGCTTGAAACGAAACTGACAAGTCACACTTCCTCTTTATTCTACTCTGCCATTCAATGTGTCAAAAGAGGCTAAAACATGATGTATTTTGCACATTGTTTTCACTCTGTGTGTAGTGCTGTGATAAACTTAAAACCCCTTACACTTAAGAAAATAAATAATCACTTGCTGCTTTTCAAAAACTATATTGCCAATTTGGAGAAACCGAGTAGAGTTACAAACACTGATATGATATGTTGAAAATATAATGCCCAAATCAAGATGCTGTTGTTAGAATTGTTATACAAAATAATATTATAATAATTCATACAAAATGCATCTGATAAACCAGATAGCTCCATTTTTGGCTAATCTAGTGAATCAACAACCTCATTATTACCAACATCAGATATTGCCATATAACAGTCTTACTAACTGATGGGTAACATTATCCATAAATCACCTCATACAACCAGTGATATCAAGGGGATAGATACATTGGCAGCAAGTGTTTGACAAAATCTTAGACCTTTTTGCTTCGACAATTTTGTTAATCACTAATACAAGACTGGAGGGAGCCATTTATAGCATAATAATCTGATACACTGATTGGTAACATATACTGTATGTCTATCATCTGAACTATCTGAAGCAGCTTTGAACAGTGACTATTTAGTTTCACTATCATGCCATATTATCATCATTTCACGCTTCAACAAATAAATGAGTGACTAAACATCCAGCATAGGTCCTGTCTTAACAGTGTCACTATATTGCTACATGGACTTTTCCCTTGAGGTCTGACAAATTGTCAGAAGGCTCACCTCGAATGATGGCAGAGTTTGCGAGGTCGGGTTGTTGATTTTCTATCCCAGTTTTCGGTGTCACTGGAGTTACTGTCATATGACTGCAGACCCGCTGCCATCACCCGCACAGAGGGGAGTCCACTCTGGATCTTTCACCGTTCATAATCTGGCTAATGGGGAAATCAACAAGTCAATTCGTTTTAGCACCTAGCAAACAAAGAGGTAGCTGTGGTACGCCAACAGAGGAGTTTGCCAACGAGTTCATATGTTATATTGACTTGAATGTACGAAGCTGGATGACTGCAGATGACGTTGAAGTACTAGACAAATATTACACACCTCGGAACAAAACCTTGTCCACGATGCTGTGATTCTGAGCCAGTCAACGATTAGGTTAGCTACTTTGCTGTGTTAGCCTACGCAGCTAGCTAACTAGCATTGCCTGAGGTACTATAAAAGACAATTAATATAGTATTCTGAGAGAAACGTGTGGCTTGTCAATTGGTTCTAAAAGTCCTAACATAAAGCCTGTCAACTTATCGGCAGAAATGACAAAATATTTAAAAAAATAGATACCCAGTTTGCTACGTTTTCCGCTGAATTGTAATCCCAGTAGCTCACCAGCTAACCACCGTCTCCTTTCAAAACACTCACCCAGATGACGTCAAGCGTGATGACGTTCAACGTAAGTGGTTTAACGTGTAAATGCACACAAAGCTACAAATTATTATTGCTAAATTTACCAATCACATTAGGTTTGTCTGAAAAAATGGATTCGATTTGATAGCGGATATGTTTAGGAGGTAGCCGATTTAAAAAAAAATACCTGGTACAACGAATTTGACTTTTTCCTAAAAAGGACAACGAGATTTGACTGACTCTGGCAGATCTCGCGATACGTAGCCTGTGCGATATTCCTTTTGCGGCCCACCACAAAAAATATAAAGGGAAGTACACAAGCTGAAGAAATTCAAATGTTTTCATTTCTTTTTTCAAAACAGCAGATAGATTTTTTTTAAATTGCAAAAAAAAGTTTGCAAAAATATTATTGTGGGAGGACAAGCCAAAATAAATTCAGCAATGTTTTAGAAAGTACTCTCTGTGAGCTTTCTTTCATACTTTTTATGGTCTGTCAGTCCCATGATTAGTGTATGCAGAAGAACAGAAGATGAAAAAAGTTCTTGAAAATATCAAAGATGAATTCAAACTAGAAAAAGTGAGAATGATGATAATTTAACCAAGCATGTTGAAGTATGGTTTCAGACTACTGTCATGTTATAGTCACATGAATATTAAATGATTAAATGAAAGAGCATCTGGTTTATTTGTAATGGTAGGCCTATATCCCAATATCACATGCAATGTTGCTGTAACATGCAAAGGAACCATGATGGGAAATTATAGATATACATCAAGTGATGAGGTCCGGAATTTTTTGAATTACTGGGCTGGAGTAACTTGCAGATGAAACTGGTCAAGTTCTTTAAGACATCTTCAGGAGAATAGAGAAGCACAGAAATAACAGGGTGCTTGGAACAGAAGAGGACAAACCTTTTTGGATGGGAGAGTCCAGGAACGCAAATAGCTAACAATAATCGACATTATAGAAGTAAATGAGGTAAAACTCCTCAAAAAAGGGCATAATTTAGATGATGATGATAGGACTGAAACTAGTATAAGCGGTGTCGAATCCTCTCTCCATCATATTGTACGACATTAAACTTTCAAATCAATCTAAAAAAGTTCTACCTATTGTAATCGAGTTACAGTAACTTACTTGCACTATATGGAGTTCTTTCGGTTCCACCAAAATAACTTTGGTGCTTGTAAGACAGCGAGGAATAAATAAATTGTTGCTGCAAAGGAAAGTAGATTGGTAAAAGAAACATCTACAATTAACTACTGTAATTCTTTTTTCTTTTTTTTTATGTAGGTTGTTTATGTATTGCAGTAACATTCTTGATTTCTGAATTTGGACCCAGAAGTGTTAGAAGTTGAATGAGATGCTAATAGTCTTTGATATTATGGAATTGCTTGGATCAGAATGGGATAATTGGTCTGAAGCCAAATCACAGTCAGAAAGAATTAAAGTATTACATCAGAATTGAGACATTATTAACAAACAACTGTCAGATTTTTATGTGACAATCAAAACAGAGTAAGGTGAGGTTTTTGGAAGAAGTGTGTAGAAAGAATTTGGTGAATTTAGTTCTAGAAATCAGGAGTGAAAGATAACAACCTGACTCATGTTCAGAGGTGGAATGAAACTAAGTACATATACTGAAGTACTTTACTTAGGTACAAATTCAAGGGGCTTGTACTTTGACTATTTCCATTTAATGCAAATTTATACTTCTACTCCACTAGAGCATATATAATACAGTACTTCTTACTCCAGTTCATTTATCTGACAGCTTTAGTTACTAGTTACTTTTCAAATGACAGGTTTTAATTATGTTCATGTCCAGTGAAACATATGTTTATCATACGGAATACGATGCATCGCTCTAGATTAACTCTCCAAGTTTACATTTAATATTTAAAATTTTCATTTAACATTTATAGCAGTAAAATGCTGCTGCAATATTAATCCAAAAACATCAGACGAGTAAAAGGCTGACAAGGTCCATTTTAATTCTGAGTGAGTACTTTTACTTTTGAGGCGTTAAATAAATTCTGCTGATAACACTTATATACATTTTGTTAAGTAAGGTTTTACATGCAGGAACTCTTCTTACTTCCTCCACCACAATTCATGTTCCAGCAAAGCACAAGCAAAAAGATCACGCCAATGAAAATTTGAATAGAAAAAATAATTCCATGTCAAATAAGTATAAGACAGGATGTCTACCTTGTGCAAGTGAAACAATACATACAGTACATGTAAGACTATCTGTTTAGATGGTCCTTATTTGCACATTACAGTAAATAATGTTTATTTATTTTGTGAATTTTGACAACACAGCTCTATTCAGAACAGGAGAGTACAAGGCAACATTTAACAGTGTACCTGTGTATGAAGGCCTACTTTTTTTTCCATGACGACCTGTTATCGACTTTAATACATGTAGTTGTAATCCTATAGTTAGATATTGCAAAAGATTGTAAAAAATGTATTACATGAAAGATGATTAAAATATTTAACATACAAGCACGAAATAAAAAACAAAATAATGTAACCACAAAACATAAATTAAAATAAAAAAACAAAACAAATTAAAACAAAAATAAATAAAAATAAATAAATAAATAAATAAAAATGGTCTAATTGTCAGCTCCTCAGATTTTGCGTGGGGCTACTGTTTGGTTACAGTAGATACAAGATAATAAATAGGTTGTTTTCAGGTCTTGCACATGTTTGATCCAAGAACATCATTTGGGAAAATATTTTCAGTATTCCCTGAATGTCCATGTTGCAGTCTGACGCTGGCAACAATAATGTCCTTTAACTTTCCCTGCAGCCAGTCCTGTCTTTCTCCCACTTGTTTATGTTCCTGAATGTTGTGCATGAGCTGCACTTCACTGATGGTTCTCTTTCTGTAGAAATAGTTAAAAAAAACACTGTTAACTCAAGGATTAATTCCATCATCAATGAAGTATGTATTATAATTATCCATTATCAATCATCATTTTCACCTTTTACTAACTAAAAACAGAATTTACCTCAGCGGTTTAGCCTCTATGTGTAAACTGGCGAGGAAGAGTATCAGGGCCAATGTTTCCCAGTGCCTCAAAGAAAACATGTTGAGTAACTGAAACAAATAAAGTCAAATAATGGTTAGTAAACTTATTTCTTTGCCTGCCACTATAACACTTGAGGTTTTAATCAAATCCAACTGTACACTAATATAATATTCCGTCATGTCATTCTTACCAGAATTTCTGTCCTTATATCCAGGAAAAAGTATGGCAGGTTTTGATGAGACAGTATCAGTATGGTAAAGACGTCAAACTTGTTGATCAGCCTTTCGTGCAAAGAAGGTTGTCTGCTTTATATAGCCCTCCCCTGGTCATCAATGAGCCATTTTCACTGTTGATGTTCATGTCACTTTTCCAATGCATCGATGGGGACAGGCATCTGCATGACACCACCACCACCAGTCACTACTAACTCATCTTTCAACACCTCTGCAAAGTGCCCTGTTTGTCACACTGTTTTTGAACTTGTTCCATTTTTGGTCTTCATGCTGAATAATGAAATTTTTGTTATTATGCTTATGTGCTTTTGTGCATGTGCAGGATATGTCTAATTACATTAGAGCATTGTCTCTTTGAAATGGCAAGCTTAAGTTATTAGTAATGCAATTTATTTTATGGCTGACCTCATGCATGCATTCAAAGGTCATGAAGAGGTGCATCTGGGCTTACCCAAAGATACAAAGATAAAACAGATAAAAAGGAGATATCAGCTTAAAAGGAGTGCAGGATGTTCATAGCATTAGGAAACTACACCTGCTCTTTGACTGAATTTTATACAGATCGTCATGCAGACATCATCCCACAAGATCTACATTTTTTGCGAATGAAAAATTCCAATTGAAAACCTGTTAATGATGTTTCTTGCAACAGTTATGGAGCTGTCATAGACATTTGGTATGTGGCAAATGTAAAGAAAAACTAATCATTCAAAATTCAATTGAAATAACACCTTGCTGTAGGAATGTCCATTCGATCAGTTTCAGTGCATTTTGGTAGCTGAAAATAGAACCAAATCTGAATGTCAACATATTTTGTCTACTAAAAGAAATATGTTGTATGATGCACACTTGTTTGTCCGTCTACAACCTTCAGTATAAATGGCTCCACATATAATGTCATGCATTAAATCAGTACAAACTGGATTTTCAAAAAACATGGCCTGACAAACATACAGATGACTTATTCTTTTTAAATGTGTAGCATTGCAGTTGAATGATGAATAGGCTGTGGATCACCTTGTCACAGTGTCACAAGGTGCATTAGGTAACCATGAAATCATTTTCTAAATGTGGCAAAGGAATGGCTATGTCATGTCTGAAGGAATAGGTGCCAAAGACCTATATCTTTCTGTCATTAAGGTTCCCTGCACAATACGCTTTGTATTTACAGTGTCCTCTAGCAATCATACACAATTTCCAGCTATACTTTTGCTTGTGGGAGACGATAACATTTTTTAATTAAAATTAAACACATATTCTTTTTTCAATAAAGTAGCTTATGACAATTTTATTTTATTTTCAATGTTGATACTCATTTTGATGGGTGTGTCTTAGAGCATGGTGTGGTTCTACGTATATCACCCCATCATTAGAATTTATGATCATCCTATGTCAACATCATAATTTAATGTCAGCCTTACTATTTCAGTAAATAAGATCAACAACATTTGCACCATGTATTAGAACATCACTGATCTGCCACAGAAACCCATAAAGGGGTCTAACATTGTTATAACAGTCCGGTACACCTGGATCAAGCTGGTCTTGCTCTTGGAGAAATTAAAGAGTTGGTACTTGTGGGGCCATATAGTTGATGCTGAACTATGTCGTTTTCATATCTCTCCATCATGCACAAAAACAGCACTCAGCACCACCTGTGGTTTCGGCTAGATATTTGGCACATGTGTAGTATACTCAACCAAGTCACTCTCATTATCTCATGTGGCCACAATGTGAGTCATCTCAGTAATGGCATGCAGCTGGTGTGCAAGAGGACTTGACAGAGACTGATGGGAAGAATTGCACGCAAATCATTAACTTGGGTCACCCCATGTCACAAATAAAGTAATGCACATAAAAATGACTCATCTCTTTGAACTATATATAAGCGTATGGGCTGTAAATAGGCTGCTTCTATACATATCGGGGTTTGAGCACATTTGATTAATTTTCAGATGGCTATATTCTCAATACTTCCCTTTCATTTAGTGTTTTGTCTTACCTATTGTATTAAGGTCTGTATGACAATAATAATAGCGCTTTAATTCATTTTATTCCAATGTGTTAGATGTGTGTTCTGGATGTACAGTATATTTGTGTTGTTCGAAAACCACCTATTCATTTATCTTGTCTCTGTATTGTATGTTAAAGGTATGGAAGGACACCAGCAGATAATGCTTTCCCAGAAATCTATAAATGGAACCTTTTTTTCATGAAATGAGGTCACCTGACTTGAAGATATCATGTAACAAAGTAGGATACATTTAGAACGTCAAGTCACCAAGTTTGTCTGTGAAACCAAATTAACACATACAGTAAAATACACATTTCTACGTCATGAAGGCGGTAGAATCAAGTGCAGCAATAAATGATTCAGATGCTCGTTTGATGGCCATCCAAGTCCTCTTGGAGTAACAGTATGTAACAATTTCTTTGCCAACCCAAATGTTTTTATTCATCCATCAAACAGCTGAGCAGGGATACTGCGTGCCAGACTTTCCAGAGTCACTTTATGTGAATACCCACACTCACATCAATCCATCACCTTTTGCAGTGTTCATCTGACTATCCAGCGCAGGTGGTTGTGGTGTCAAGTTAGAAGTTAGTATCTTTTCACTGTGACCACAGACTAAGAGGAAAGAGTCCGGCAGCAAACAAGTCTATTTTTTCGTCTTTATCAACATAATCATTGCAATCCTTCTCACAGACAACATGCTAATTGGCAATATTATAATCTCTGATTAACTCCTTCTTGTAGATCAAACAGTACTACATAAAGCCATTGTAGCCCTACAAGGACCTGTGTGAAGTCTTGTAAATATCTCCAGTTCTACTGAATTGATTTTTTTACAACTGTCTATTGACATAAGACATAAGACACTTTATTGTCATTGTATGGCAAAAGTACGAACAAGGTTAAAAACATCAATATCAAAATAAAACACTAACCAACAACATTAAGAATAAATATAATTTGTGTATTGGTAAATAAATACATAAATAAATGGCAAAAATGGTTTAGAACAGATTGTACATATAAAGTGCCTATGCTCAGTCACTTCCCAGGAGGGGTGATAGAGGCTACAGCTCTAGGAAAGAAGCCGTTTCTCAGTCTGTTTGTCCGTGTTTTTATTGTTCTGAATCTCTGACCTGATGGCAGTGGAACAGACAGACTATGACCCGGGTGCAGAGTCTGCTGATATAGCTTTCTTGTGTAGGCGGCTAGCATACACCGTGTCCAGGTCTGGGAGCACATCACCCACAATTGTGACTTCAATAATGTAACAGAGGGGCAATGCTAAATCAGTGGAATATTATTTGAGTAGCTTTTAATTAAGAAAACAATATGTTATTTCACACTGTCTGACAATAGCACATACTCACTATATAGAATCAGAGTCAGCAAATTCCCTGATCATACCTGATCAGTCACGTTCAATCAGCTGATGGGTGAAATGAATAAATTTGGTCATTGGCCTTGGACAGTTTGTTGTTGTCCATGTCATTCAGAAACATTCTCAGTTGTCACATTTCAAAAACTGCACATCGTAATTTTAGGTTTTGTCCACAAGAGTTCACTGTCATGCAACAGTTCTGTTGAGCAGACTAAACACTCATGTTCAAGCAGCTTGAAGAAGTTGACTATGTCAACAGTGTGCTGATGGTAAAAGGACAACACCAAGAAGCATGAGAATGAGATCTTGTTGGTTTTGAAGACATCTTCTGTTTTTCCATGTCTACAAACCCAGGACAAAAAGACTGTGTTGACTGTTGATATGCACTCATTACCTTGATACTTTTGGAGATCGTGGCCTTAAAACTGACATTAAGCCTTGTTTTGTCAACAGCTGCAGAACAGCTCAGTGATGGCGGTGACTTTCAGGGGAGCTGGCCAGTCTCTCTTCCTCCAGATCTCAGGGCGAAGCTGATCATGTGACCCTCCTGCTGTGCAGTGCAGACTCTCAGCTATAGCCTTCTGTGGGTGAAATGTAATTAGCACTGCAACAGACAGACTCCCATAGCTCTAAAATGAATAAATGAGTGAAAAAAAACAACTAGAAAGCACTCGGAGAGGGCAGACCTCCACCAAGGCAGCTCAGTTTCCCCATGTTGCCATTTCAGCGGAGGTTCAAATTTCAGTAATTTTGTGGCAGACAGCCCCATTTTGTGGAGCCTTGTAATCATTACATTACAAGTGTACATGTGGCAATTTAATCCTATAAAAAATTCCTGGATCCAGACGGTGATCTGGATCACCACCAAAATCTACTCGCTTCTGTCTTGGGACACTTCCGACATCTCCTAATAATTTCATCAAAATCCGTCCTTTACTTTTTGTGTTATCTTGTTAACAAACCAACCAACAAACCAGCAAACCAATGCCGGCAAAACATAATCTCCTCCCTTGGCGGAGTTATCAAATACAAACACCTCTCACTGAGAGGTTTGATGAGTGTGAAAAGGTCTTGACTGGTTTGCTCTGGCGTTCTATGATGAAGAACACTAAATCTACTCTGGAGGCTAATGATGGCCCAACATTTTGCAAAGACACTTTTATATTGTTTATCTTTATTACAATGCATAAACTGCTGTATATATCAGAAACATCCAGGCATTTTTAATAAGCTAATCAACATGAACAGCCATCAGCCAAAACAGCCATCAGTAAATCCAGTTTATATGCTCACTTAAAATTCATTCTCTCATATCTAATCATTTATAATCTACTCAGCCATGTAAATACAGTGTGAGTTCCATTATTTTAGTGATATCATATTAAACCAGTTTTTGTTGCCATGCCCAGTGAGCCCATGCAGTTGCTATTTCAAACTTTATGAGGGATGTCGGCTGTGCAGAAGATGCACTGGGGATTTGTGGGTTCAGTGTGCATATAAAGTTCAATGGTATTTGTGTAGACAGTTTCAAATGTATTCACCCTACTGCTGTACATTTCAGTGAAATATTTTTCTAAAAAGTGAGTAAAAAGATAATAATGAGAAATTGATTTTAAAAAAAGAACTTAGGTGGCATGTTTATTTTTTGCCTTTTAGTTATTATTTATTGATTAATCTGATGCTGCAAGATGGAAGTTTACATAGTGTTTATGGTTTCTTTCATTTACATAATTATTAGTTGTACATGTTAAAGCTACACTTATAATTAGGTCTGATCAATATATCAGCTGATATCAGGTTATTGCAGATGTGTCTGTACCTTTTGGTCAATGAGTTAAAAGACATTGTATCTCAGAAATTGAAAAACTAGACATTGATAGTATTGATAGTAGATATTGAGATACAGTATCTTCACCATTACATTGTTTGTCCATCGGACAGCTCTGACAGGATTTTTCAATTTGTCACAACAATAAAAAATATTTTAAAAAATGTACAAATCCGTATCAACATTGGTTGTTTACAGTATGTTTATTTATATTGAGATAAATAGATTTGTTTCATTGTCATTCCTTTCATTGTTATGGATTTAAACTCCAAAATATTTACATCCTCCATTGGTAAGGCTACAGTAATTATAATCATTGTGGAGGTCTTAACATTTCTACAATGTGCTTTCAACCAGCATATCACAGTCATCTTGGAAAGACATAACAGGTGGTTCTATTTTAAGCTCAGTGAAATAAATGCAAGGTTTATTTCAACAGCAGTAGTAAACACAACATAACCCAGAGCTGCAGTGTGCTGAGTGGGCTGAGTGTGGAGCCCATAGAGGGCAGCATTGCTCCAGGACGTCACCTTTCAGCCTGACCACTCATCTGTCAACTGCTCTGACAGACTAACCATAGAGATCACAAATAAGGTCAGCAGAGCTGCAAACACAAAGGCTCACACCTTCACTCAACCGAAACCAAAGGGACAGCTCACTCTAAAATCAAAAATGTATTTTTTTTCTCTTACCTGTGGTGCTATTTATCCACCCTGTTTGATTTGGTTTGAGTTACAGAGTTTAAGAGATGCATTTTGGTTGGATGTCTGCTTTCTCTTAATCATAATAGAACTAGATGCCACCTCACTCGTGGTTCTAAATCTACTATAAAATACTTTTGAAAAACTCAACGGCATTGTCTCTCTCCAGAATCATAACCCGGTTACACAAGAAAATCCACAGACTTTGGACAGGAGGCTCATGCTAAGCTGTAACATTAGCTCTTCAGCAGAGCACATACACGCTTCCTTCTGCACAGTGATACAGATAGAAAATAGATCTGCATGAAACTGCTAAAAATAAGGTCTATGGATTATCTTGAGCAGGGGGTAATTATGCACTAGAGATAAAACATATTTTGGAAATTGGGGGTGGACAGTCCCTTTAATGACTGCTTTAAAAATTTATCATTTAGTCCATCCAAAAATGCCATCTTTCAAATGTGCTCTTATTGTCCAAATGTATGTCTGCTATCTACCATGATAAAACACCTTAACCCTGTGCCATTGGGTCTCCCAAAGTCAAGTGTGTGTGGTGGATCTGAAGGATGCAGGTTACCTGCTGACAGTGTGCACTGAATCCCTCCTCCCTCCACTGACAACCAGTCAAGTTCAGCTCACAGCCTCCATCTTCCTCTCCTCATCAGGGTCCTCCACTTCTCATACATATGATGAATATAATGTTAGTTTAATGGAATACATAGTGTGGAACGGATCAATCTATCTATAGAAATTATACATAAAAATTAAGCACAGTATCTAAGATACAGAAGGCTCCTACAAAGCAGGATACACAGGCAGAGAAAACAAAGACACTGATGTTACACAGATAACTAATAATTCCAAGACAAATTCCATCATTTATTTCAGCAGGTCCAGTGTATGTGATGTAGAATATATGGTATTGACACCATGCTGACATCCTGTGTGCACATTTCATCACAACCAATCCAAGCGTGAAAACAGGGACACCTTCTGGACAAGGTAGCTTTAAATTAAAATCGGTGAGATGTCGGTGAATTAAAATAACATCAGTTGCATAAGAGTCTGAGCTTCGCCATAACTGAGTCAAAGTGAGACTGTTAACTTGAATCAGAAAGCCAAATTGCGGTTTGTGACATCTGTATATTTAGCGTCTTGAAGTGTGTTTAACTATACATCTTGTACGCTGTCTATGAATGCATGCTACGCATTTTGAGATTTTTTGATGCATTTTTTTCATTGCTTCTTGGCAAATAAATATACATGGTGCTTGGCCCCATAGGGTGGGAAAATCAATGAGCAGACTTGCTTGAGTTGTGTCATTAGGTCTGCATGAATTCTTGTTAAAATCACATTGTTGGTGTGTGATATCCCAGTTCAGTCCAGTTTGTAGTTTCTCTATGGCATGGTTGCAAGGGTTTGCATGATGCAAATTTTCTGTGAAAGTCTGTGTGCAGCCCAAAATGTTTGTTCACATGGGCCCACATCCATGTATGCATGCAGACATACAAATTAATATCAACAGAACCATGTGCACATTTTGTGTCTGCAACCATTTTTGGACTTGACATTTTTGAAACCAGTCAGAACGTTGAACACATTATTTAAAGTTGATTTGTAGGAATTAACTCCCCACAGTAGATGCAAGGCAAGGAAGAGAGGATTTTTATGACAACCTTTAAAGAAGAGAGTGCAGAAGGAAATTTCTGCATAAATCAGTTTTTATGGACAAAGTCTGTATTTTACGACAAATGCTGGGATCTCATATTTTTTGTTGACTAGTGCAAAAAAAATTCTTATCACAACCATATTGTAAAAAAGTAATGAAACATAAAAATTCAAGGGGCTTGTAAATAAGATGTCATGGTCATCAAAAAGTCAAAACATCAGGTAAAAATTAAATTACTGCCAAAAGATTGTTACTTGACCTGTCAAGAGTTTTAGTATTCTGATGGCTGAATCTGCTTCAGCTTGTCTCAGCATTCTCCATGCGGACAAGAATTAAATCCTTGTGGAAACAAGGATGTTGCATGTAAGTACAAAAAAAAAAAAGTTTAACAAAAAATGGCACAAATGAGCTTAAACAACAGCTGTGTAATAAAGCTGCCACCAATGATTATTTTCTTATTATCACTTTATCCACTGATCATTTTCATGATTAATTGTTTAGCTGGATTGGTCTACACTATCCACAGCAAACAATAAACACGACAGATTATGTTTCATTTTAGTACAGTTTGAGCATTTGTAAATTTATCTTGACATTGAAAATATTTCAGAAAAAAATGGTTATGATCAATGGGATACGCAGGTCACATTCCACAGCATATTAATCATTTCTGTATTAGTGAGAGTTGGAAACCGGAGGCAGGCAAACAGCATTAACGTCTGTAATTAAAAGGCCCAGCCAAAATTACTTTGTCCCACTCAGAAAAGAAATCCTGGCACCAGGCCTGGACCTGAGGAGACAGAGAATAATGGTTATTACTTTACACAGTATAAAACCTACAAAATCAGGGCGCATTATGACAAAGGTGCTTCTTCTGCTGAGAGACATACTGTGAGTTGGGCAGGGCCTCGTTTTTGGCTTGTCCGTTTTCATGCAGGCACAAGATGTTGGTCTTGCCAAAAACTTTAATATCAACGGTGCAGCAAAAAACAGAACACTAAAATTTATTTCTGAAAACATTTGAGGCAAGAAACTGGCAATGCAGTAACAAAATCTTGATTCTTATTTGTGTCCAGTTTTGAATATGATCTGAGGTTTTGGGCTGCCCCCCTCTTGATCCAAGAGAGAGGAGCATCTCTTTTCTCACTCTCTCAACCTGACCCCTAGAAATTAAACAGTATATATGTTGGATCATAACTATGTATGTAACTATGGTTTTCATTTTAACTTGAACCATAATCTTTTCTTTAAACTAACCAAGAAGTTTTGGTGCCAAAACCTAAGCTAACTGCAACAGTTTCACAATCTTACCCACGTGATGAGAAATGGTTTGTTATGGATGTTCCTTCTATACAGTTATATACTGTTGTTTATGGAGTCACAGGCAATCGACCTAGATCTTTAGACTGGCTCTCTGTCCATGACTTCAATTTATATTGTGCATTTAGTTAATAAAGCACTGAATGGCTTTGGTTTAAAGTGTATTTTTTTTTAAATCTCCTGCTACATTACAAATTGTCCAGAGTCAAAGGAAAAGTAAGGAATGAGCATTTTGTTGTCCATCACATATTTGGAACATAGTGCAAGAAAAAAATTTAGGTCTGTTCCAACTCTCCATTGTTTAAAAACAGGGCTTAGGACTTTTATTTTTATTTTGCACTGCATAGTAACTTAACCAATTTTCTTAATTTTCATTCTCCTGTTTTATCTTTTAAATTATATTTAAATGTGTCTTTTTCATTGACTTGTACATCTTTTCTGAATGCCCTCTATTGCCTGTGCAAGGCACTCTGAATGACCTTGTTTTTGAAACAGGCCTTGCTTTGGGTAATTATCCTTAAACAGTGGAGCACTAAATGGTTTTCACCACTTAACAGCTTACTTACAAATATTCCTTCTATACTGTAGTACTTTTTAAAAGGTATGCCGAAGTTGTGGAGCATTTTGCAAGAGGAAAAAAATACCCTAAAATAAAAAGCATTAATAAAGGCAAATGAGCAGAAATTAAAAAAATTGATTACATGCAATAGAATTTTAGAATAGAATTTTTCTCTGGTTCACCAAGACTCTTTGTACAACCATTCCGACTGTGGTCAAATGATTTGGGAACACATCATTACTTTTAAGTTTAAATAAAAGTAAATCTGACTCCATGAGTACCAAACAAAGTTGGTTTTCTTGTCTCACACTTCAGGTTTCTCTTGAGAATGAGACCTCATGTCTCAATGGGATTATCTGTATCAATAAAGGTTAAAGAAAAAAAAGAAAAAAAAAGAATAGACATGACAAAAACTGATTGTGGTTTCTATGGTTATAAGCATGGTCTATAATTGTCTGAATAATTAACTAGACTGAAAAACACCTTTACAAAACCCACACTATGCATTGTATTAAAGAATATTTGCATCAAAAGGAAATTGGAGAGAAAACTGGCCCAATTGTGCCATTCAGTCCAAAACCCCTCCTCCGCAGGGTTTGGTCTTTTTTATAGACGGAAATGAAACAATAGGTGATAAAGCGGTTATTTGCATCTTCTTCTTTTTTTCCAAGCCTTGTTGAAAAGAAAATACTGGCAGTGCTAACTGCTGTAACAAGTAGTAATTCACAACCTGCAGACTTGAGCAAGTGACAGAGATGAGTGCTGAGGCAGAAATAATTGCAGACCTGTCAACTAGAATTAACCACAGAGCTTAGTGGCTCCTAGAGTTCGAGTGCAAAATCTGCTCCGTGCATAAAATATCTTTCCTATAGTCCTCCTAAAATAATGCCAAGAGTTTCTGTCTGATGCAGAACTATTTTTCAGTAATATGTTTCAGTATCTGTTTGTCCTATCAACCAAGACTAAGACCCAAGACTTTATAATTTGTTTAATATCAAATATAAATCCGGCCTGACGAACTATTTAAGTAAAGTATCTTCATCCTACCAGATGGTGGAAGATACAAAACTAAACACTTGGCAGTGAATGACAGCCACTCACATTCGGTTCAACGCAGTAATACACCTGAAAATTACAGCAAAATGACAGTCTGCAGTGGACTTAGAAGATGTTCTACTTTGTTGGGGACTGTATGAATAGAAGTTGTTTTATAGCAAATAGTTTACATAGATTGCCTTCTGAACAAAGTGATAGAGGGGTGAACAATGTCCCAAAGATAAACACAGGAATTAAAGAATAGAGCCTTACCCCGGAGAAGAACAGTTTTTGCAGACTTAACTACCTCTTAGCACTGATCAGAAAATGTTACAGCTTGGAGAGAGTATAGAGACACAGTACAGCTGCTTATTGGAGTCTTTATTTTGGTGTGTGACTGCAATATATAACTCTGAAGAAAAAAAAGTGAAATGGACAACATAAATTCAAGATCTGAGATTCAAAGAATGTTTTTGTCGCACAATAAGTGTAGTGAAATTCAGGTGGGCATATTCTTATTCTGAAAAGGCAAGTGTGTTACAAAGAATAAGAACTGGAGTTAATATTAGAGTAAGAAAAGGAAATTATAAACAAATACATTTCAAAGAGAGAAAAAGATAAATGTGTCCAAATGCTACAGTGTGTATTGGTCTGGTTTGTAGATAAACATGTACATCTTTTCAGTATATGAACTGGAATTGCAGTCATTAAGTACTAAAATGTGTGTCACAGATGCAAGTCTTTAGAACACACTGCTGTCACTTGCCTTACTGCCAACTTGTCTAAGTGTGTACAGTATACCATAGACCTGCCCAAATCCACATCCTTCTCTTTGGTTTTCCTTACATACAGCAGTTATCTGGCCTTGCACCAACACATCAGATAAACACTGCTTGAATCAACACAATGAGAGGGAAATTTAGCTGTGTTTTAAAAACACACACACCATTACATCAGCTGGGGACACAATGCAGGCTTTTAGCAATGCTCTTAAGATGCTTGCAAAAGTCAGAAAAATACAGAGTAAGTAATCTTCTGCTTGCATAGACAGGATGTGTCGTGCATGATAAAATGTCAGTCATGTAACTCATGCAACATTCAATACATTATAGTACACGCATGGCTTGAACCACCAAGTTATCTGATGAGACCCACCAGTTTGTTCACAGCCTATGGTTTGACAACCACATACCTGGACTATAAAATAGAATTCATAATACATGACTCACATTTTTTAATCTTTAATGTGTTTAAGCGAATAATTTTCTTAGGCGGGAAGCCTGGCTTTTGAGATTAGACTCTCTACAGCTGCAGAAGAATATTACATTTGAGCAACTTGCATGCCCCAAGTCACTGCAGCCTCCCATAAACACTGTTATCAGTAAATAACTTGGTTTTCAAAGGTATGTGAGGCTACAATTGTCTTCCAGGTGTGAAAACAACAGAGACAGGAATTAACTTCTGTTCTAAGGTGATTTGTGCCGAGGCTGTTTTGCTGGGCAAAGTCAGAAGTAAAACCCCGAAAAAAAACCCACAGTATATACCTCCACTATTTCCAGCAAAGGTCATATTTAAATATCATGTTGCAACATCCATTCAAGCCATCGCTTGTATTCAATGTTGGGAATCACACTTCCAACAGATCTCAGTTTCGCCTCTGGAAAATCCTTATTTCCACCTTAGAGCAGAAAAATAATACATCAATGACAGGTATTGATTTGAATATGGAACACGGTTACAGTGCAAAACACTAAGAGGTATATTTGAGCATATCAGTTAATTAGACAAACTTTAAAGTCCATCATTGTGGAAGTTTGGCTTCTTTTGCATATTAGTACAGTGATATTAAAAAAAGCTACACATGAAGCATCCTTCATGTGCAAATGAAAAGATTAATTGTAGGCCCAGAACCCCAAAAAGCCCAATATTAGATAAATAAAAAGACATTAAATAATCATATGAATATTTTTACTAAAATAGATAAATTAATCAAAATGTTTTGGAATAATTGACAAAGTTCAAGATCAGGGAAGATCTCACATTAAAAATAAACTTTCAAGACATGGTTTAGGACAGGTTTTGATAATTGGAGGAGTATCCAATAGTTTAAATTAACACTATTTAATTTCTGCTACCATCCTCTACAATGCATTTTTGTTTGAACAGAGCTTTTTGAGCCTAACTTACATCAAGAACATGTACAGGGAGGGACTGAGGGCTGTGGACCAGGAGCAAAAATAGAAAGTTATGATGCTGATATTGTGGTGGGCAGGCAGAAATAAATAAATGTGGAAACTGTAATGAGGAAAGCTTACACCGCTTGATAATTTAAAAGGCAGAGTAGGCAACAGTAGAGCTGCAGTCAAATACAAATTTAATTCATTTGGGTGCTCACCTGTGTGAAGGTCGTGTTTGTCCACATCCATGTGACAGATGTAGCCCCTCTTTTAAGTACAAGCCATAGTAGATGCTAAAAGTCTGTGAGCTGAAGGTAACACCAGCTGATTCTTTAAAAAAATAACTCTGTTAAAGGGTTAGGCTAAAAGGCTTCTATAGGCCTAAATAATTGTATAAATAACACAGTTTTTAGATTTATGCTCCACTGATCGTATTTTTATTGATCAACAGTATGCTTCACCTTTATAAGAGAAAAGGATTTGAACAGTAATCCTGAGTTTGTAAATATATTTCTGTCAAATCCAAATTTAGCTGGAGTAGCTATAGAGGGTAAACTTCCCCAAACCAAAGCAGGACAGAGCTGCTATTGTTACACTGATTTCTAACACAGAAGCATTGTAGTTCCCACAGGATGTCTGGCCATAGTAGAAACCTTTAAAGTAAAGACAAATTGTGTGCTATTATTATCACTATATTGTATGTGTGTTCCGGTTCTGAGCAGTAATTTTTCTCTGAAGAAACCTGTAACCCCATATACAGTCGTGATAATAATAGCATGCCTTTGCAAACAACATCATAGGTCACTACTGTACTGTAGGTTGGCAGGCCAACATTTGCAGCTCACGTTAGAGCAGATGAGCACATTGTTTCATAAATTCTTTATGCTTTTGCTTTAGCAGTTTGGCTTTGAAAGGCTAATAAAAATAGACACCACTGTCCGACCTCTTGAGATACTGTCTGGCTTGTAATTGAACTCCATGCACACAGTTTAAGTCATTTGATACTAAAGAGTGGAGAGCAGTGAGGTACTGTCTTATAGTGCAATAGAGGAAAATATGTAAGAAAAATGAAGACATAAGTTTAAGGGAGATGTTTTTAATCACCCTCAGCCACAGAGACATGCTTTCAGGGAAACACTGCATGACTCATTATGTACAATAAGCTAAAGAAGACATTTGTGAAAAACAGAATAAAAATGATACAAGCCTAAATCACAGCAGACATGGATTTTTTCAGTCATTGTTTTACATCTGTCTAGTGTGTTACAGGTGGTCACATCTACGGAGGGTGAACATAATGAGCACTTGATCCATACAATACAGGATAATAGCTCTGGGATCCACTAACTACTACATCCGGGAAGCTTTTATGTTGTGGCTGTCAGCTGTTGATTGAGGTCAAATCAAAATTTAATTGCATTTTTGTCTGCCACATTACAAAATCTGCTCTGTAAATCACTCATATGTCACATCCAGTGAATTCCAGCAAAAATGTGAAGAGGAACCCAATGCAGACAAAGACACACAAGGAGAGGCAAGAAGGAATTTCACTTGAGGAATTGGATATGCCTTTTTTGGTATATCCCGACTGTATCCATTTTGATTTGAGAAGGTCTAGACAGCAAATAAAAACAAACAAGCAAACAAACAAAAACAAACGTGATTTTTGCAATTCAGATACAAACTGCACTTGGAAGAGGTTTGTAAGTGTGACTCAGCTTTTCTACAGTTGTGTCTCAGATTTCAGTCTTTTGTGTCACTTGTAATACGACACATTACGTTAACATC
This sequence comes from Chaunax sp. Z400, assembly GCA_037577475.1. Lineage (NCBI taxonomy): Eukaryota > Metazoa > Chordata > Actinopteri > Lophiiformes > Chaunacidae > Chaunax > Chaunax sp. Z400. The sequence goes on from CM075184.1 coordinate 17,547,745, forward strand.
AAATCCAGGGTGATGGAAGTGCATCACAGGGGCTGAGCACAATCCATGCTGCTGCTAGCAGAGTGATATTTAGGACACTGGCCCATAAAGTACACCCAGCAGCCCCTGAGGGGCGGTGGGGCCCGCAATTCAAATGAGTGCCCTTTTGTCACCGTCAACAACTAGGCCTGTTACGAAGAATTTCAAAGAAGTCTTTTATGAAAAAATAAATAATAAATAAAATTACATAGCGTGGCCATTGTTTGCTTCAATAACATGTGAATAAAGTAGATATTTTAAAATAGCTTTGTTGGTCAACATTTGTCTTTGTTATATTCTGTGTGACAGTCTTTAGACATTTTGATGAGTGATGTGAGGTTGAAATGTTATTGAATTCTGAGGAGCACTATAAGGTGTCAGTATTTACACAGCTGTAGACAGTCAGTGCACTGATGATACACAGGTTTTTTTTATTTTTACAACCACAAGATCTTTTGTTAAAATCCAAAGATGACATTATAAATCAGCAAGCGCCCTCCCTTATCAATACAAATATGACTTAACTGCACATTTTCCTGAAGTGCTCTCATTTAGATGCAAATTAGTCTCCACCATAAAAGAAATCAAGCATGGGCTCAATTCAAGATTAGGCAAGCACTCTATTCATAAAGCCCCACTCCATTTTACCAAGTGTCCCTGATGTAGCCTCAGCTCTGAAACGATTTCAAACTCTACCTGTGACTGTTGCCACTGTAGTTCTCAAAACTGAAACATATCTGAGATGCACTATATAGCACAAGAGAACCTGTTGGGTCGAGCCATCCCTGAGGAGGAGTGAAATAGATAGTATCATGGACCACTCCTGGAACAGATGTAAAAGCCTGAAGGCATCATATATGCAGGTAAAGAATGGCAATAAAGGGGCCTTGGAGCAATTTACATTTTATATCCTTTAGCTTCATGATGGCTCCCTTTAATTCCACAATAATTATTCACATCACTATAATTATCCAACGACATACATCCTTATTTTGATACAGCCAATCAAATCTCGCATAAAGACGTTCAGACGGAGAAGATGTGACACTGAATCCTGCTACACAACATAGGAGCAGAAGACTCAATGCCAATCACATTAGCATTCTTGCTCAAGTCTCCATCTCATAATTTACAAACATGACCACATGTCTTGTTCTGCACCTTAACATTTTAAATGAGTCATCTAAAAAGCATTAATCATAGAGAAGTGCAACTGCTGATGTCAGTTTTCATTGTGACCACTGCTTAGCTGCAGCACATTAGAGAGTAATGTTAAATAAAAAGGACTCTTCAGTTAGATGCTATGTGGTCCTCAAGCTTTAGTGCCACTAACGCTGCATGACATGGAGCAGCAGTTAAAGTTTATTTACTTTGTCTGTCGCTCACTACGGTGCAACACAGGCACCTTGGCCGCCTGCAGGTGCTGTTAAACACGGAACCTCCAGCTGGCTCCGACAAACAGGTGAATTTCTGATAATTTCGCTTTTTTTCTGTCTTTTGACATAGAGAAAAAACTTGACAATCGAAACAGATGACAAAATGTGAGTTAAGTTGGACTTCAGTGTTTGAGGTTATAGCTTTATTCATACAGGTGTTCATGCCATTATTCCCTGCTGCAACATGTGGATGGGGCATATAGGAATAGTTTCCATTGATCCTTTATGTTGGCAAAAGGCAGCAGTAGTAGAGGTTTGAGTGAATAAAAAGCAGCAAAAGAGGAGGCAGCGATGTCTGCGGAGGTGGTCTGTGAGGCCATTAGAAGTGTGGACGGACATTTTTTCGCTTCACTTTTTTCCTCTTTGTCGTCTCTGTAGACATTTGTCATGTCTTGCTTGAAATATGAATACACCGTCCCCAACGATTATCACTGCTACTGGTAAGTTTTCAGAAAACACGGAAATATGGACAAAATGAACGCAGGGTACGGACAGAAGGCTAATAGTTTTCGCTCTGCAACATCTGCAGTAGTACTACTACACTCTGACAGCTACTCATCTTATTAAAATTTGAGGATTTATGTCAACATTACCTGCTTTCATATTGAACTAACATTTATCGTGACATATTTTCACAGTACAGTTAATTTGTAATTTGTAATTTTTTTCCCCAACAAATCACAGCTTGAATAATGACCTTAATGTTTTCTTCTTGGACCTCGAGCCGCTCTGCCGCTCTCACACAGCCTGCAGGCACAAACACACTAAAAGAAAAATACACAGCTGCTTTCATTGTTCCATGTGGCTTGCAGACGCAACGGTGGTGAAAACCTGAGGGGTAACAAGTTCTTCTTTGTCCTCAGGCCCTCTAAAAAAAAACAAAAAGAAGAGCTGGATGTTTGAATCTAATGTGCTCTGTAGAACTGGAGGTCAGATACACAGCCAGAGGATTTATCAAATATACTGTATATTACACTATGGAGTCTGTATCATCCATTCATTTAATTTTAGTCATAAAATTAGTAATAAATTTAGTCTGGTGAATAACAATGGGTTAGAATTAATATATTTTTTGGTGTCAAAAAGGAAAATGTTGCTTTCGTCTCAGAGCTGGGATATGGAATGTGTTCAGTCGGTGTCCTTAGCAGAGGCAGCGTAATTATTGATGCAGCTACTATATATTTTTCATTGAAGGGTGGCTTTGTGGCTTTGTTTTAGTAGCACGAGAGGGAGACAGAGCTTTAAAATGTCTCATGCAAAAGACAATAGGCCATTAAACCTTTAGCAGTATCCAACTTATCCATGAGCACAAATTATTAAATAGCGAAAATGAAAAACTGATTCATGTGCAGGTCAGGAATTTGTTTCTTTCTCCTTGATAGTCTTTATAGGTATTATAGGTCTTGATAGGTATTTAATAGAAAAAGAATTAACAGGCCAGAATGAGAGGCAAAGACAAAAACCACAACAAAGGCAAAATGGTTGGGCAAACAGGAGGTGACAAAAATCCAAAAAGCAAGAAGCAAAAAAAATCAAGGTCCAAAAACAGGCAGAGGCAAAACAACATGGTAACTGAAAACTGACTAGGATAAACTTACACAGGAGAGGCACGAGGAATAAACCAGGAACGAGGAGCACAGGGGAAACAACAATAAAGAACATAAGAGGAACACAGATGAACTGAAAGCCAGAAAACACACGGACTATACACAGAGGGGTAACATGGGGAGACAGGAAACAGGTGAGTACTGAACACAGGTGAAAGCAAATAACAATATCAAAGCAGGGAAAACAGACAAAGACAGGAAGTGTAAATCACAAGAGACAGCATGGAGAACATAACTATCAAATAAAACAGGAAACACAGAACCTTCAAACCATGACAATTTGTTTTTCTGATTTCTGACTTTTTTTCAGTGCCTACTGTTAGTTATTCCTAGGACTAGATGATTCAATCCCTTGGTAGTTACACTATCCTGATGGCATCTTGGCTTGTGGGAGACTTTGTGGGAGACTTGTGGGTGACGGTGGAGCCGGTTGTGTAGGGGGGGAGGCCGATGGATGCCTGGTTGTAGTTGGTTACTTCATCTGGATGCATTGAGGTCTTCAGGAGGTGCCCAACCTTCACTGAGTGTTTTGACCTTTATCCTCAATTCTCTCTGGTTGGCAGGCCGGCAGCGGTGCCCAGGTCACTGCCCCTCTTATCCGATTCTGCAGGCTGTAATGGCCTCCATGAACCTGTGCACAGTGGACAGAGCCAAAAAAACCCAACTAAAACTAACAGACTCCACCAAGTTTTGTATCACATTAAAAGAAAAACAAGACTTATTTCTATAATAAAATCCTAATAAAAACTTCAGCTGTTTTTGCAACATGTAGTACTTTAAAGACAATTGGTCATAAATTGAAAAGCCAACATAGGCCTATTTAAAAAAGGATACCAACTCAATTTGCTGACCATTTCTGGTAACAATTTTCTGGATCTAGATCTGCTTATCAATGAAGGTATGGGAAGTTTGAAAATGAAAGAAAGAGAACTTAAATGTAGCAATCTCTATGATTCACCTGACATGTAAATGCCTGCCTTTAAGGTTGATTACAAACTAAAACTTTCTGCTCACCACCTCTATGTTAAAGTATGCTCAAGTAAATTATATTGCTTCAGTAGTGTGTTTAAAAGTTAATAAATGATGGGGGTAATTATAATTGTAGTTATCATGAAATTTAACCAGCTAACCCTTTCATTTACTTGCTTATGAACAAAATCAACATAACACAAATGTCCGTCAATACAATTTTGAGAATTGTACTACCTTGTCTGTTTTTTAGCATAACTTGACAAAGGTGGTGTACCTCATGAAGGGGGAAAAGGGAAACTTTAAAGATATAATTCTAATTATAAAGATACCATAACCAGCAGATGTACTGTACATCATCACAACGATGCAGTGCAGCCCATCAAAACAGAGTGAATACAGAAAACCGATACTGAGCGTAACCCATAGATGAAGAGTGTTATTGTCCTGTTTGGTCTGAGATCTCGTACAAATAAGTGATGCCTCAGGGTGGATGTGCTGCCTGCAAACAACTGGTACTAAATGACGGAAAGAGACAGTTAAGATAATTGCTGATGCTCTTATTTACAGAAGGTAAAGCCCGTGGGAACTCACCATACCCCTCATCAGTGGTAGCAGTTGCAGCAGAGCAGTAATTAGACTTTCCCCTGAGAGCATTTCCATCAACTGAAATTGTTCAAGGGTGTCATTGGAGTTAGAGATCAGTGGGAGGGTGAAAGAAGTAAAAGAAAAAGGTTGAAAATGTGTTGTTTTGTTTAAAAAAAGTCATGAAAGAACATGACTATGGCATTTAAAGTAATGCTTTTCAATTGAAGCTAAGCATGAACTCAATTTTAAATGTATCAATAATTTAGCTGTCATATATTTCATTCTGCAATGAACATCCTACAAAGGGTTGTAGGATAAATTAAGGTTAATAAATACAATTATATTTAATATACATATAAGCTAAGGTGTGAATTGTTAGTTCTAATTATTGTTATTAGTTGAAACACAGGCTTGAATGACAAACTGTACTCCAACCTTCCTCTGACATTAATGTGTTATAGTGTATGCTCAGCTATTTGATAATCAACCACTTTATAGAGATTTTAAATAAAGGCAGTGAAAAGCCACCATACTTAAGGTGCTGAGTGACAAGAGGGCTCCTGTGTACACTTATTTATCCTGCTGAAGCATTATGACTTCCATTACTGTGCTGAAAGTGCTGTGTGTGCAGCTACACCATGCACACATATATAATGCCTGCCTATCAAACTGCTCATTAATATAGTGAAGCAATTTCCAGCTTCCCTCATGAGATCCTTATGTTAACATACACTGTTAGAACAACGTGCTTTGTTTGGCAGATAGGTGTGGAGAAGGTGACCCAAGACAGATAATGCACCATCGCAAAAGTCTTTGACTTCTTATGTCAGATTATAAAAGCAATTTAAAGAAAGCCAATAATTTGCAATGGTATGAACCACATGGTGACCATAATATTCATATACATGTTGCAGCCATTACTCAATGATCACTTGCATGCATGGCTTTCATGTAAAGGACAAGGATGACATCATCTGCAACTGTCTGATAGAAATCCCACCCACACGTTGGCTGTCCTGAATAATGGAAATCATAACAATTAACATATCCCTGATCTATCGCGAAGAACCATGCTTTCATTTGTAGCAAGAAGATTAAACAGATGGCAGACTGAAAAAAGATCTAGCTTGACATTTTTAATTTGCTGGCTCAATGCCCTAAACAGTGACTCCAGTATGGCAGTGGATGTTTTTTTTTAATACAGTCAAATGGGAACAGGAGACTGCAGATCAGTGGAGAAGTTGTGTTAGAAATGTTTCACTGGGAAGATTAATTATTCCTGTGTTTGTTTGTTGTTTGTCATTCTAGAAGGAGGGAAAAATATCACTTTAAAAAAACATTTTTTTACATGTCTGAATCAAATGAGAGAATGGATGCAAGACATGCACCATGATTTGCAACCATGGGGCTCTTTGTAATTAAACTGTAATGCAACATCTGTTTAATAACATCTTTGTGTTTTGTAGTTGACAAGAATGTCTGCAGGTCATCACTAGACTGAATTAATTATAGGGGGATACAAATCTAAAATTACCCATCCCCAACAATCTACTTTCTATAAATGCTTACAGACCCTATCCCAGCTGACAATGGGTAAAAGGAGGATATTGCATTTTTGGACTGTGGCAGGAAGCTGCAGACACGGAGAAACTACACACATTTAAACCCAGAATCTTCTTGCAACCTGAACAAATTGTAATAATAAACAGTAACAGCACCTGCTTCCGAACTCCAAAATGATAACTGGAGGAAAGCTGGATGTGTAAGTAAATAGTCTCACCAGTGCCAGGTTGTTGTTTTTTTCCATTAATACATTATGATGTCTTCACATGAAGGCAGTGGAGGGATTTTCAATTCATAAAGCTTAGCTTTGCTCTGAGTCCCCAAAAGGATGCGCTGATGTGAATATACAGTGCAATCTCTTACTTCAGTCCCTCTCAAGGCTGCAAGGAATTTCATCAAAGTTAAAATGCAACAGTAAATTTCATTCAGTAAGTATGCTCAACTCTGGTGATATCGAAACTCCATTTTATCACACAGTTCATGACATTTTATAAATTTTGAGCCCCACAGACTGGACAGGTTAGCTTAGCTTCAAATTAAGGCTCGGTGTCTTAGTTTGTGACACAAAAATACCAGGGCTAAGTCCAAGTTTAGCTTGGTAACCCATGAAAAAGTTCTTGAGAAAGGCCCTTAAAATCTTAAAATCTTCACTTCTAGAAATGCACATAAGCCTCATCATGTACCCACTTTCATTGCAAAGTTGAATGAAAATAAGGTCTTCTCATCTTTCTCATTTTCACTCATGTTTGCTGCACGTGACAAACTGGAGATGTGAATGAAAATGCGATAGTTTTTAATTACATAAATAAGCCTTAGAAGACAAAAGGTTTGTCAAAGGAATTTGATAAATGGAGAAAGTCACAGCTTGGAACATGTAAGACTTGATAAAACACTTAAATAAGAGCTGTGAATAGCAAAACATGTTTGAAACAACATGCTGCAGAGTTGTATTGAATACAAGGAGGCCAGTACACTGAGATGAATCAATCCAAATTTTATTTTGCTGTCCTAAATTTACAGTCTGAAGTCAACAGCTGATGGCACCTTTGTACTCCACTAATGAAAGTGAATACTTTAGGTTAGGCTGGTGTGTATCAGATTCAATAATATCCCCTACCAGTGTTGGTGAAACCACCTCTCCAGGTGTCATAATATACAATGACTCCCAGTGGAACCACTCTACTAACCTCCAGCTCAACTTGTCCTGCACACAAAGTCTCGTCTGTTTCTTTTTCAGTTCACACAGACTCATACTCTGTCCTCATTAACATACCAAAATGCCAGAGACACGTGAGATATACCTGCTTTTCAATCAGGGCAGGTGTAGTAGTAACATGACACAGATCAGATTATGTCTGTGTCACATGTGGTTGAATGTGTGTTTTACTCCCATACAGCACATAGACACGGATAAATCAAGCTAAAAGACTATACTAATTAATAAACTAAAAGTAAAACAAATTGAATAGCTTGTCAGTTGATATTTTACTGACATGTTTTGGAGCAACATTTTTGCTTCTTGCCATATATATTAAGTTTATGTCATTACACCTAAAATCAATAGTCCTATGATCGTTTGACCCTCATAATATGACTATTTGTCCATGAAAACCTACCCGTAGAATTTGGAATCACATTTGTCATTATTAGTTTGACTGTCACTTTATCCCGATCCACTCCAAAATGTAGTGATTTCATCCATGACACATGTCCCACTCTTCCAGCCAGTTTCATGGTAATTCATCAATGTGCAATTAACAAAAATGGTCCAAAAAGCCCAATCTTGCCATGTTCAAAAAAGTAGAAAAAAATCTTGACTCCACCCCATCATCTGGATCCACTCCCAAAATTGAATGTGTTCATCTCTGTCATATGTCCAAACCTCCCACCAAGTTTCATGACCCCGTCGAGGAGTTTTTTGGTAATCCTGCTAACAGTCAACAAACTAACGCCAGCAAAAATGTAGCCTCCTTGGCGGAAGTAATTATCATTTCCTCATTATGTTAATAGAAAACAAATAGGTATTACGTTTTCCTTTTTAAATTTATTTGCTGTTGGAAAGTAGTTCTATACCAACATCATTTCCAGGACACAGGACTGTTTGAGCTAATTAGCAAACGATGACATGCTATTCAAATAAACTATAGCATAAGGATTTTACAATTGAGCTCCAAAGTGGGCCTAGTATAGCCTCAGAGGTCCTATAGTGTGCTATAGAATGGCTGTACACTTGTGTCCTATTTACATGCTAAATTGACTAGACGTTCATTGCAAATTGTCTATGATGCCTCAAAATTTATACCTTACAGTTTGACATTGATAGTGATCCAGATTTTATTTAATCCATCTTGCACAGAGTGATGCACAGTGAAATTGAAGGATCACTGTTATCACACAGGGCCTTTAAGAGAGGGAAACGAGAGGAATATGCACCTTCTGTAAACATTTCATAGAGACAAACAGACAGAGAGGGAGTGGGAATGTACAATTTTATGTTTCAATTTTAATACTTTAATGCAAGCTGATGGTTTGATCCCTTCATGTCTTACTAGTGGGATTTGCTGGTGTTTCTATTCAAGTGGTGCATCTGTGAGGGCTTGTGCTCAAAGCCCTTCTCCTCTTATCTCCACCCTGAGCTGAGGATAAAACAGGACAGGACTTGATTTTTAAGTTGGCCCTCTTTTGGCAGTTTGGCTCCTTGTGGCATCTGGAGAGATGACAGGGCTGATCTTTAATGCTATGCCTTTCCTTACCTGTCAGTCTTCTCTCCCTCCAACCGGTAACTGGCAGCTCTTACCTTCTCCTAATTGTGTCTCTAAAACTTAATTTTGTCATAACATATTGGTGCATGGCATCATGGGGGTTTTGAGCAAGGACATTTGACTGCTCTGACAGCTTGGTGCTTTCCAAGCTTATGCCTCAGATGGTGCTGTAGTGAAATTGAAGATTTTTTCCCTTGATCCATGTCCAGCAATATATTTGAGAGCGCGGAGGACAGAACCCACCTCCATCTTCCTGCGGTGTCACAGCAGTCAAGTTTAGGAGTGGTATTTTCACAGCATGGCTGACTTTGAGTCTGACTTGACCTGGCACATTTTCACACCATAGCATGAGTTGAATATCTTATGAAGATAAGTTTAAAATCAAGGTAGAGTAAGTGTGACAGAAAAACGATTGTCATCAGTGAGCAAATGATGAAGCTGGCAAAAGATGCGTATTAGATATACTGTAAGTAGGTAAATATATTTAAATAGATCATTTGAGACCAATGTCTACGTTAAGAAAATTAAACCTACGGGAGAGTAGGTCCCAAATACCACATTGTCTTTAGCTCTTCATAACTCCAACATGCTGGTATATTCATCAATTCTCAGTCGGCATGTTTGCCGGTGATGTCTAGAGTCACATGTCTGAATTGGGCACCCCTACTGGTTCTACTGGGTACCATCACAACCAGTCAGAGTGTCTTATTCAGATGTGGGACTGTCGTTGCTTGGATACCAGTGAATTAGAGAAATACAGAGCTCAAAGCAGAGAAGTCTCTGTTTCAAGACATGCCAGATGCCCCTGTGTGTAATTATGGACAGGAACAACAATGATGTATGTATATCATGTTTAGAGATATACATTGGTTGGAAAGAAGTGACAAACATCCATGGATACTGCCCATAATAATGGGCATTACTCATGAACAGATAAAGGTAGAAACTTCAAAAATCTTCTAGCACATCCCAAAAAAATGTGTGCAACTTTGTTGTCAAATATTAACTGTGTTGACATTTTCTTTAATTATTATGATTTACAGTATTTTTATCATTAAAAAAAGTAAAAATTCAAGGTGTGTTTTTTTAATTTTTTGTTTTATGGTCTAATAGTATATAATAGTGTATAGAAGTGTTTACTGAGTGACATATATATATATAGTTAGCTGAGGTTGTGCTGGAATTGAATCTGTGTAGTACTGGATGATACTGTAAAAAATGACAACTCAATAAGGCAAAATACAAAGGTGTGAAAATCGGAAAAGCCTTAAAGTAGGTCTCAAAATGAGTGGCTGAATTTCGCCACTCATGAGCCCCAAAATTACTGTAGATATTGTGATAGAGATAAATATATTAATATGGATATTGCTTCTCTCAACCTGAAATAACAAACTCAGAGAAAACTAATTAATTAGAATAGAGAGAGCCGGTCCTTCTGAATTGATATGACACTTGCCAGATTGCATGTAGATAAAATTACATCAACCAGATAATGACTTCCTGAGAGAGATGAGATCATTGAAGAAGTATTCAAACACTCACTGCTTAACAGATTTCCCTGTAATATAATGGGACAAAACCCCACAGTATGGGAACTGACCAACGAGTCCTCTAAATTAAATTTGAGTACATTTTTCTCCATAAAATCTGGAACAACACAGAAGTGTTTTCTGATCCAGTATCAGCAGAAAATCATAATTTTTCCATTCCTTTGAAAGCTGACGAAACAGAGCAATACCAAGGGAAATGGTTGGGGGGAGTGTTCATGCAATGCACGACAAATGTGTACGGACACAGAAGAAAAAACAGAAGTGAAAAAACTCTGTCCTCAAATCATCAAGTCACATTGTACCTAATGGCCTTGCAGACCACTGCTGAATACATTGTTACCTCGGCTTTTGCCGCTTTGTATTTACTAGGCACATTATCACAACCTCCTCTGACCGTCGCCATATTTGTAGATGTCGAAACTTTTGACACTTCACTGACATAAACGGCCCTTAACACCTGATGCTGATGGTGTGTGTGGATACTGATCTAGACAGTTACTGGAAACTGTCAAATCAAAATTTCCCCCCGATCAGCTATTGGTTTCCTGTCATTTGTTGTGGATATTCACTTTTTTCTCACCTTTCCTCTGGAGCTACTACTGCTCCTCGGGACAAAGAAACACAATTTATTGCACACATTCATCCCCTCAATGGGAAAAAATTGATTTAATTTTAATGACGCTTTGGCCTTTCCTCTAACCTCAGAGTAATATTAAAACTTTTGACTGCACAGAGGCATACAATGAATGCAAGGACACTTTGTGTCCTGTTTTTTTTTGTAATGCATCAGTGCTGCATTTTGTTATTTGAAAAAGAAGACATCCACTGAGGATGATGGGAATGTTCATCAAACCTATATTTGAAAAAATATATTTTGAAACAACAATTTTGATTTTGAAACATAATCTTACGTACTGTAGTCTAATTATTTTCGTCTTTGTGTAGCTCCACAACGACTGCAACCAAAAGAAGAAAGAAGAAAAAGCATGGGTTAAGTTGTCTTACATATGTATGCAATAAACCACCAATTTCTACTTTTTATTCAGTCTGTGTATCTATTGGCTCATTGCAGGTTGCCCAGAGGATAAATATTTTGCTTAGGATAGTCCTTTCTTTAACTATTGAGAAAGAAGTAACATCTCAATCGTACATCTTTTTGAGATCACTTCAATCTCAATTGTTGCTCCTAAAACCCTCTTGGAGAAAAGACAGATGAATTATTGAGGGAATGAGTTTTAGAGACTTAAATGGATATTAAATTGAGATTACAATGAGAGAAATGGAAGCAGTGGATGGGATCTCATGTTCAGGAGACTTAAATTTCACTCAGAAATCGCTTATTTTGATCAGAGTAAGACATAAACTAGTTGAATTTGAGAAGGTGGGGAAAAAGCCTTTGAGCTCAAGTTAATTTTAGAAATAGCTCACTGGCGTCTAAGAGAAATGAAAGAAGCACATATGAGATCTCTCCTTTGGTCTTGCTTTCCTATAGATGTTTCTTGGCTTATCCATTTTCACAAGCAAATCAAATTTCCTGAGCCAAACCTTGAATCAGTAAGGCTCTGTAAAGATTTCATAATGCTGCTGCATCCTTGAGGATGAACACAACAGGTCAGGAAAGGTGGAATTGGTTGGAGTGTGCTGTTGGCTTAAAATATTAAAACCATATAAGGAAATTCCAACTTTTTCTGCACAACAAAAAGTTTACTTAGTTTAAAAAAAAGTTTATAAAGTTACTTTTTAACACAAGTAAGGCAGGATTTGACAAGCACAAATTTTGCGTTTTAAGTAAGTCGTATATTACTGATGTTTCCACAGCCAGGTCTTTTAAAGTCATTGGTCTGGGTAGATTAAACCTGTTATCATTCATTATTTCATTCATTCATTTATTTATGTATTTATAGCTTCTGGGGGAATCTAGTCAAGCAGAATGTTGACACATTATCATTTCAGATAGCTGGAAATTTATCTTTGGCTCATGCCAGTGTCTTTGGCTTTGGGTCTCATCAGTCATTTTGCAGAACAAAGAATAATGACCGTACTTGGGATGGACTTCTTTATTGCATTTTCAGCTGCCAGTGGAACTCTATAGCACCCCCTGGAACTCATAGGTTCAAAATGACTGAGGAGAGGAGGGAAACTACTCTATCTACCACGGTAGTCCTTGCCTTCTTCCTCTTCCTTTCTGTCAAAAGTTGATTGATGGGGTTTGCTAAATATTTTGCTTGTCAGTGATACAATCCTAGAAAATGTACTCTTAGCTCTACAGTTCAAGTGACCAGACAGGAATATGAAAAGTTAAAACCGTGTCAAAAACTTTTTTGTACACAAGATTTAACATTTTTTGACAAACACCATGGGCACTGGGTTTTCTAAAAAAGATAAAGATGCTGTGAGCATCTCTTGAAAATTTTCATAAAAGCAACCTAGGAGTCCAGAACTGTACCGAGCTTTTTAAAGTTGTCCACAATTTCAACAAGTTTACCGTCACCATGTAATATCATGTTTGTGTGGATTTCAACACTCACCAGAAAGGCAGCTTCTTGAGGGTCTGTTTTTGGTAGAATTCCAACTAAGGTCATGTCATCCACTTATTTAAAAAAAACTCAAATGTGTCTCAGAAATTCGCTTATAAACAGAGAGAATAGCACAGGGGAAAGAACACAATCTTACGGGCAGCTTGCTCTCACAGTGAGCCTGTCTGACATACTCACCCTGACCTCTGTGGGCAACTGGAAAGAAAGTCTAACTTTGTATTAATGTTGAAATCAATAAGCCTTTTCAGGAGAATAAATGTCTTCACTGAATTAAAAGCTGACCTAAAACCTTGGTATATTCTTTAAGCTGATTCATAACAGTATTAAGCAGAGTTGGTCAAACTCAGTTCCTCTTGTATTTGAACTGGAATGGATCCAGCCTCATGGCCACAGTTTTGGTCAAGCGACTGGCCAGAACTCGTCCCATGGTCTTCAACAGTATAGAGGTTATTGCAAGAGGCCAAAAATCACGTGGCATACTTGATTTGTTCGCACATGGCTGTTTATTGAAAATGTCCTTGATTTTGCCTCTGTGTGGGTGGGAGGGAATGAAACAGCCTTGCAAAAACTTTTATTTGAGGAGCACAGAAGACTTTTTGACTGCCTGGACCAGCAGTCTTGTTCAGCTTCTGTTTAAAAAGACTTGAAGTGACCCCCTCCTCATTTATATCTATTAATGTAAACATTTTGATAACTCCACGCAGTCAGTGCTCAGTGTGAAATAGTTTGGTTCAACCGTTCTTGAGAAAGCTGTAGGCAGCAGCAGCAGAAGCCCGTTTAGAACAGGCATTGCACTGGTACTATAAATACTCTGTTTAGTTATGTTTGCCTGGTGATGGATACAGAGGAAGGAGGAGAGAGATCAGGATGGAGTTGGCACAGAGAGAAAGAGAGAGAGAGAGAGAGCAAGAACTAGGCATGAAAATAGAAATAGAAAGCCTTTATTGTCATTGTACAAAGAATAAAATGAAACTAGGAGAAATTAGAAAAAAATGGAAAATGGAAAGGTAATCAAGACCACATAGTTATAATGCCAAGTCAGCTACTCTTTAATCCACATTCAATCATTTCATCTTACAAAGCAGTGTACTGATATACTGTAATCAAATGTGGATTCTCCCTCGTCTCCTCTTACCATTATCTGCATCATGAATACTTTTTTTAGCTTCAATAATTATCAGATTATATATCATAATCTATTTGAATACAATATTTGTCAGTGCAAAGAGGAACAGGAGGAAGAAAAAAGACAGAAATAGAGGGACCGAGCTGGGAGATACACATGGGAAAGTAGCCAGATAATGAAGTCAATTTTGATGTAGTGGACAAACATCAACTGTTTACCTGAGAAGAAATCCTTCACAATAAAATTTTATATACATGGGGATCACCAAAGTCATTAGAAACAAATCACGTCATAAACATTAAATTTTGTCCCGTTTTTTATATCAAGAGATATTTCAGTCTGGCCAAAGTGACACACTGACAAACTGATGGACCTGTATTTCCAGAACCATGCAGCTATTATGGCAAAAAAAAAAAAAAAAAAAATGATGAGGCTTTAAAGGTGTGATTGGCAAAATGTTTGAATGACTTTGAATTTATTTAATTCCTGCTGTTACAGAACTTCAAAGATACCATACCTCATGTAGTGTCAGGTGAATTTCTGGTATGCTGTTAAGAAACACACTATGGCACTTTCACTGAGAAGCTGAATTTTTAATAAGCCATTTAGCATTTGCTGATACAAACTGAGACCATCTCCAACCATGGTTTTTGTAACTATAAGGATATAATAACAATATACTGATAATATACTGATCAAAACCATTAACAATACCTTTAAGTTAAAATTGCTTTTAACACGTCACATTCCCATGTTACAGTCAAACGCGATTTTTTTCCAGATGCAAGTACTGCTAATTTCCATACTATTCCTTACCCAGTCATTTGTATCCCCAAATTAATTATCTTTATTGAGGCAAATTGCCCAGCTTCAGACACCGTGTGGTGTCTGTTTTGTAAGGGAGAAAAAAGCGGGCAGTTAAAACATGAACAATAGAATCCCTGAATGCAATTAAGGAAAAGAATTAGAAGTCTATGCAGTGAAAATGAATGTCATGCCTCAGTAGATCCTCTTGTTCATGCAGGGAAAAAGAACCTTGGTGTGCGGATAAAGTAAAGCCTTTCATTCCTCTGTGCTCTGAGCTCCTAGTGTCCAAGCATTGTGGAGAATTTCAGACTTAATTTTCATGGTGGAGCTGTGAACTCAGTGTGTATGATATTAGGAACAGCTTCTTCTCTCAGTGGTACTGTATGCTCCTCTCAATACAGCAGGAACTCTTTGAAAAAAATGTACTTTACAAAATGTTCCACATGAATGCTGACAAATACTGACCCTGTGCCTTTCATATTTCTGCTGCCTTCTCTCATGGAGAGCCTCACACCCATCGATAGATAAGCAGCTTGATGGCGAGCACAGCCCCTGAGCCAAGTTTAAATCTCCCTCTCATGTCAACTCCTTAAAGAAATCAATTCTTGAGCAATTAGGATTTTTTTATAATAATAATAATTTATAAGTGAAACAGCTGTCTTTTTGGAACGTATGATTAGTAATGATGTTAAGATGTGATGTTACATTCAAACGTTTCTCCAAACAATATCAGGTAGCCCAGCACGCCTGTCAGTAGCATACTTCATCTTACATTTATGAACTGGATTTATCTTTTCAATGCCAAAAATTGCTCCTAGAAAATGGTATTCATCACAGTTGAAGATTTGTTTATACAGAAATGCTAAAAGATTCTCTTTTTTTCTGCCACACTTGTGAATAGGATGTGGTCATGGTCATCAAAAGGCAAAAACATTTCATCACAAAGCTCCGTCAGTCTTACAATACTTGCTGCTGTCTTTTTAAATATGATTCTCTCTGTACCTCTAGTTCATACATGCTGCTTTTATGCTCACCCTCCACCTCCCCATCAACACCCAGTCTTCAGCAGATTGACCAGCTTCAACATTTCATCAGCCGAGTCATCAGCCACCGCCACTAGTGTCTGGACTCCATGGGGAGATTTATCTCGCTGCTGCTTGGAGCAGATCTCCCTGAAGAGTCTAAGCGCTAAGGACTTTCTGATAGACTTAACTATCACAAAATCATCTGCTGTAATAAACAAATATCTTCACTTCATTCAGTTGTCTCTTCTGATTGAAATTGCCATATAATGTTGTGAGGACTGCATGGTACAGTTTGGGATTATTTAGTTTACAGCAAACAAAAACACAAAGCAGCATGACCTGAGGGAAGAAGGATGGCTTTTTGATAATGGTGATTATTTACAAAAGATATGAATAATTAAAACCAATGTTAAGCTGTTTTCAATGCATTATCTGTGTGGGTTATTAAGCTTTGGTCTATGACCACTTTATTTCAAGAACTGCGAAAGTGGCAAAAAAGTATTCTGTAATAATGCATTATGCATTGTGTAATAATTTATTCACTAAGAACAACAATAATGAAGTTGAACCAGAACTTTAAAGATTTTTTTTTTACAAAGTTGTGAGAAAATCACAATGAGCGACCGACAGATTTTCATCTTCGGCTGTCACCACTACTCATCATCATTAATTCATCTTGCTTTCTTTTTCACTTAGCAGATGAAACATTTCCAGCAGAGAGGCAGATGTACAGCTGATTTATGGGATTTGTAGAACAGAATCACATTATGTGTGAAACATTTCATCATGTGGTTTTGCAGTTAGTTGGTGTAAAACATGTTGTCAGGAAATGGAGGATGACATTACTTCAAAATGATCCCTTCTTGCTTCCTCTTCTGTTTGTGATTTAGAAATAGGGTTGGCATGATTTGAAAGTTTGATTCCCTCTGAGGATGAAAACACTTTTTAAATAAATCTTAAAGCTCTTAACTTTGCTGTAAATACATGTAGGATATACAGTACATGCCATACAGCAGCAACAGCAGGCGTCTAGTATTTATGAAAAGTGACAAGTAGTCCTGTCAGCTTTCAGTCTGTGACTTTATTTCCTCTTTATTTAGCAACAAAGTGCTCTGTATAAACCCTGCTGTGTCCGAGGCAAAGTGAAATCCAGCAAAACAAGCACTCACAAATACAGAGATGCTGCTTTGTAAATCATTTCCGTACAGTATAACCATACAGTGGCCCTTCATGAGTGAGGACCACAGCGCCAACTTAGTTAAAAATGTGAGGAGATTTTATATAACATAAAACCTGTAAAAGTGTAGTGATGGGTTAATGGGACTGGTGGAGCAATGTGGGGGACATTTGGAGAAGGATCAAGCACTTGAACTTAAGCGAAATCATTTCCATTACCAGTGATTTGTGTTGTGGTGGTGTCTGTTCACTCTTGTTTTTTCTTGACAGCAAGAAAAGGAAGAACATGGAAGTTTGATAAATTGTGTTTGTTGCCTCAATGGTTAATGAGCCCATTATATGGAGGGTAGTAACTTTATTACAAGTGAAGACTAAAAAATGATCTGGTTATTGCACTAGAACGAATATATTCAAGAGTATTTTCACCTCTGTATTGTATAATCACCTGCCTGTCTGATTCTGCAGCACAACTGTTCGACGATGTGCTCTCCAAGGTTCCTCTGAACCTCCTCTCCTGGCTGTCTCCAAGTATAGACCGTTCCATCTATCGCATAGGGGACCCTCTCATCACACATCCAGAAGATTTTAATCCCGCATTTTGAAGGCTTGCTGGGCATGTATTGCAAGAACTTGCACCTCTCCCGGAATGGCAGAAGCTGCACGTCTGTGTGACACAGTCACTTGGGATAAACCTTCTTCTGCAATTGGCCAGGAAACAGTCCCGCACGTATCCGAAGGCTGCCATGTGGTCTGTTTCAAGTCTCCAAGCCCTGGTCCTCTTGTCATCAAACCGTAAGAAGCTGTGGACATCCTCATACCTCCTGAGCCCCATGGCAGCCTTGTACATTGGATTTTGCAGCGGAGACACCGAAACGGCTCCCGCAAGGACATATCCCAGCTCTTGTCTCCCCCCTGCAAGGCATGTCACACCAATGAAGGCCATGAATTCCTCTTTGTCGATGCTTTTCCACTCTTTCCCTTTTGCTGCTGATGCTCGTCGTCCCTCTAAGTTGGTACATTGTAAAACCTCCTCAATGATGTTGTCACTGATGAACATATCCCAGGCATCTTTTGGTGAATGAGCTGTTGAACCAGGTGCAGGTCCTGGGCAGCTCCTCAGGATGTTGTGGCTCCTTGTTCTGCCCTGAGTGGGGGGGGATTCTCATTCCAGTAAGACCCTTTTTACTCAGTCTATTTGACCTGGTCTGAGTTTCCTCTTCAGAGAACTCATCAAATGAGTCTTCTATTGCCTCTCTCATCTGTGCATATAGGTTTACGTTTTTTACCAGTTGTGTGAGTGCTGATAATAATTTGTGAATTTTCCAATAACCTTTACATTTTCCAAATCATATTCCGCGCACAGTCATTCAGAACAAAGCTTAAAGGACATCCTTTGTGAAGGTGCTGAGCCTTAATACCCACTACTGCAAAGATTAGAGAGGGTGCGTGGGTGGGGGTGCAGTCAGGTAAGTGAGACTTAAGGGTTCAAAGAGGTCCACAGCTGAACAAAGCGCTGGTCGGTCAGACACAGGGTACTGGGCTGTAACATACTGTATGAATAGCCCTGGAGGAGTATCGGAGCTCACTGGAACACTGGTAACATAAGATGTAGTGAGATCCTGTTTGATAGTGAAGTCAGAAAAAATATGCAGGTAAACACAAACTGAAGTGTTGTTTTATTAAAAAAAATCATTGTCAAACCTTTTATTTTGATTATAAATCTAAAATTCAACGACCCTTTTTCAGTCTTACTTGTAATATTAGGTGTACAGTGTGCCCTTAATGAAAAAGAAGATGAAGGTTAAACTGAGAAAAACATGACCATGAATGATTTTGGGTTGTACAGCTTTTATTTTGCCAGTAGAACATTGTATTTTAACGTGATCATCAATGTTGTGTCACCTAGCCAGGCCTGGAGTTTGACATTTTTAATGCTGGAGCCACACAGAAACTTTTACCTAAAAGGTTTTCAAAATCCAGGCAAACAAAACAGAACAGGTGGCAAAGGCAAAGTCCAAAGACAGGCAGAGCCAAAACCGAGCAAACTTAAGGCCCATTTATGCTCCCTCTACGTAGATAAATGGATACGTCTATCCATAAACGGTCTATCCGTCAACCCCCACATACTGTCATCGTCCTCTACGTCAACAACAAATATGGCGATGGCTG
The DNA here is from genome assembly GCA_037577475.1 of Chaunax sp. Z400. NCBI lineage: Eukaryota > Metazoa > Chordata > Actinopteri > Lophiiformes > Chaunacidae > Chaunax > Chaunax sp. Z400. The sequence goes on from CM075184.1 coordinate 17,567,078, forward strand.
TAGTGGGTTGTGATAAAATACCTAGTAAATAAAAAGTGGTGAAAGCAGAGGTAATGGTGGTCTGTGAGGTCATTAAATACATCGAGACCTGAACCCAGAGAAGTTTTACACTTTATGGCTTCGTTTTTCTCCTCTTCGTTGTTTCCATACACATTTGTCGTGCCTTGCTTGAATTGTAGCCATACTGCCCTCAACCATTTCCGGTGGTATTTCTCCATTTCATCCGTCTCAAAGACACTTCAACATTCAGACAGAAGGACGTGGGGATCCCTAGAGGGAATGTACAGTGCAGTGTATATTCACTGTATTACTCAAGTGAGAGATTTCATCACTTTTTCTATTTCATATTATGTTTTAGGCAGCTATGTAAATCGATGTACAATCACCTCTCAGCAAATTATGTTGCTGAAATTAGCTGAAAATCTTTCTGCTTGTCAGGTTCATGTGCCCTCCCATCCACAACATCATGGTGTTTTATATCAGCAGTTATTCATGATCATAACAGTTTGTCTGTTACATCTGCTGCCAGTTGTAAAGAGACAAGTTGATTTATGGACCTTGGAGGAACAGTAATGAATTAATTAGGATGATAAGATTCACTGTTCAAGGTCACTGTCCAGTGATTCCTACACAGCTGCTCACTGACTTTAAATCTGATTAATACATGCAGTATGAGAATCAACAATCAGCAAATGGTTGTCCAAAGATCTGACAAGTGCTTGAGATGTTATATTATCAGATTTAGGAGTTTTTAGTTCAGTGAATTAGCTGCTTAATGGTCAAACAGAGGAGCAATATTAAAAACTTTGTTATAATGTTAATTTTACTAAATGTTACATGGACCACTAAGTTAGGATAAGTAGCATTACATGGTTATATCTATTTAGATAACATATCAACACTGTTGAGAGCAAGCCACCAATAACCTTAATTTATAACTCAGCCCGTTACTCTCTGGTCCTTAGAAAAGCAATTAGGTGCTGCACAGCTGACAGCCAGATGACCATTGTTAGTGATTGCAAATAATGCTAAGGTAAGATACAGGACAGTTATCCCATGTGTTATGACCGTAAAGTCTCTTGTAGTTTTCTATATCTTTGCATCCTCAGGTCTGGTGGAGCTTCATTCAAATTGTCTGTCAGCTTAGTGGGGGCTTATAAAGTTGCCCTAATAGACAGACAGGACAGGAGGTTTCAGTTACCTATTATTTAACTTTCATACAATAAGAATAAGAATAAACTTTATTTGTGTAGCTTTCATACAAGAAATGCAGTCTCAAAGTGCTTTACAACAAAGAGTTTACATGCCCAAAGTGCTAAAAATGACAGAACATAAAAATAGGAATAAACAGGAATGAGTTTCATGTAACCTGCAGGGTATCTAATAAAATACTAAGGAGAAGAGATATGTCTTTAGCTTTCTTTTAAAGAAAAACACTTATTTCTACAAACAAACAAATAACCATTTTTGCATATTTTTCATGGATATCTGCCTACAATTTAGATGTCATACAAGAGTCTCCAGGAATGAATAGATTCACAGATTACATATTTTTAACAAGGACAGTTTTATTAAGAAAAAGAAGAATATGATCAGCACCTCCTCATACTGTACATTAATCCTATTTTGACTTTGATATCTATTGTATTTTGAGTAAAAGAGACTGTACACCATTGTGGACAATGTTGTCGTTGTTTCCGGGCAGTTCATTAAACCATTGAAAGACACAAGCATGTAACAACAATTCCAGTATGTACCTGCAAATAATATGATATTTTATATATATGGTAGCAGCGGAAATGAACTGTCAGGAAGGCTGACATGCTGTCAGGTTGGAAGCTGAAATGGTGAATGTTTTAGTAAACAGTTGTGGATACACATTGAGCAGATGCAGTCATTTGAAGTTTCTGGTCACGAAGTGAATCTAAGTCGAGTATTCACTCTCGTTTTTTGTTTTCTACCAACTCCTGAGGGAACTACTTGGCTACCGCTACAGTGGGCTCAAAGATGCAATAAAGCTCTGTAGAGCTGACGAGAACTGCAAAGTTCAATAATAATTCTCTGTAGGCTCATTATCATGGGTAACCCATTTCACCTAAAAGTTTTCCTGTGATCCATTGTTAATATACACATATCTAATACAGCTACTTCAAGAAAAACACCTTAAATAAATGAAATTTAGTCTCTAGGAACTGAGCAGACATACAGTAGTGGATTCAATGACTTCTTATAGGCCTACGTGTTTGCTGTTAAAGGCATCCTGTACTGCCCACTAAGCCTCTATGATACACAAAGTTGTCCTCCCCACCCTCTATTCTCCGACTGTTGAAGCAGACATGCCACTACGCGCAGGAAAACCGATTTAACTGAGTCCCAAAACGAAACCGTCAACTAGTCACTGCCAATTTGAGAGATTTCACTGATTGGAAAGGAAGTACTTCTACTTTGCTCAACAAAATGTCCCAGACTGCTTCCTAGGGAGGCCATTAGCTCTCTGATCAGAATCAGTAAAGACAGACAGGCTCTATCAAGGCTGAGGCTGTTAAATAGAGCCAGCTTGAGGCTTGCAGGTTTCATTGATGATGCTATACTGAACACGCTAACGCTGGGTGAAACACCCAGTGATCCAGCAGGGAGCTCACAGACCGTATAGCTGACGTAGTGTGTATACCAAGCAGACACCATTACATCCCATTTACAAACATAAGCACTGTTGCTTGAGGAGGCCAATTTAATTTTATTGCTCTGTACAGTATATGCCTCAAGGACAATATCAGCTCTGCTCACATGAGCACCTTTGGAGTGCTGCTGCGTCACTGTTTTTGAAATGTCATACATTTCTCCTTGATTTGATCGGCAATCTGATATCAGAGCATGTTAGCATATGAATAGCTTCAAAGCTTGTTTCATTCAGTAGTCTTTCTCACTAGAAAAATCAATAACCAATTCAATCTTGACATTGTAAAATGAAACTTGAATAATCCCTGAGGTGACATTTTCAGTCAGGAATTGGAAATAGACTAGAGAAATAGATATTATAGATGGATCAATAGAGCAACTTCTAGATTGAAATATTCTATCTGAGGCAGTTTGTGGTGGAGATGAGATACTGCGTAACACCAAAACATAGAAAATATTTTAATGACTGAGAAGAACACTGACAACAAGCAATGTGTTAAAATATGAGTTCAAGCCATATTTCTTAAGTGTCAATTTATTGTATTACATCTCTTATTTTACATGAATTTTAAATTATAAAAATCATAACATGTTTATTGTGTTAATGTTTACTGAAGCCACAATCTTTCCCTATGACCAAAGTGCTGTATGCCTAAACCTAAATCCTGGTTGCTGTTGTCAAAACCTGCCTCTTTTACACACGGCATTCACCCTGACCTACTTGTGCACAGTGCATAATGGTATACAGGGTTATACCCTGTATCCTGTACTACCTGCAGTCGATATAATGTTCCCATTGAACCAAACCTATGTCCTAGAAATTCCCTTTACATACGAGTAATTTACAACAGTAAATACATATACATATACTACTAATTAGTTAATTGCATTATCTATTAAAGTGGCTACTCTAATGGTTATATTTAGACACTGGCAGCATTTTGTTAAATTCACTCAAAGATCACGTTCTTGGTGTTTCCTCCACTTAGGAAAGAAATGGAAAATATATAATCATAAATTCTAAGAGACGGGCTCGTTTATTACGTTATTTGATCAGTGACAGATTTACAGGTGAACAGATGCTTGGAATTTACAGACACATTAAGAACAGAGAACACCCTGGAAATAGTGCAACAGGGAATGTGTGTGTGTGTGTATGTGTGTGTGTGTGTGTGTGTGTGTGTGTGTGTGTGTGTGTGTGTGTGTGTGTGTGTGTGTGTGTGTGTGTGTGTGTGTGTGTGTGAGTGTGTCTTTTGTGCTTTGTGACTCAGACAGAAACCAGGCTGTTTCTACTCTGCTGTTGTTGTACCAGTGGAACATAAAGGGGCTTCAGACAGTGACTTTAGATGTCCTTGGTTGCAGCAGTTTGTCAGGTTTCACACTTCAACTCTGCACATAGGCTCCAAGAAGAATCTCTTTGGTAAACTAACAACTTAAAAATGCTTTTTCCTTCAATGACATGTTACACAACAGTAAATTTAGGGTTCCTCCATTTCCCTGCCACACTTGATGTAACACAACTTCATGTTTCTGTGAAGTATAACAGTGACTCTAAATGAGGACACCCACAGCAACAGATCTGACCTCATTACAAGAGATTCTTATTCAAGTTTGTTTATGCATGGGAGAATTAATGATCTGTCATGACATAGTTGCAATATTCTTTACTGCATATTTTAAAATTTATATTCACAGCTACATGGATAAATGTCACTAAGTATTAGACAGACATCTGTCTTGATTTAGTTTCTGTACATTGTTTATATTTACACCTGTGGAAATTAAACCACAATTTATTAAATAAAAAGAAAAGTTTGTTTCTGGCACAATGCAAGGTGAAAGAAAAGACATTTTTCATGCCAAACATTTTGCCTTGTCATAGCATCCAAAGCGCATCTGAAACAATTTAGCATTAATGATGGCTCAATGCCATTAAGTGTCCCAGTAAATCATGAAAATGAGCCAACGTGCACGATACAGAGCCCTGAAACTGGCTCACCTAAATGGTGTAGTCATTTATAATGTTATGCATTACAACAGTACTCTTCCTGCTATGACTTGCCAAAATGTCTGCTGTGAAAAAAAGTCAGTTTGAATGCGAACAAATTGAAAAATGTTATGGTTTAACGCAGTGGGAGAAACATGTATGTGCAGGATCTATTCAAGTTCGAAAGAGGCCTTGTCATTCAAGCATAAACATATATCTTTTGAGGGTATTTGTTGAAACAACGGATGGCACTACTGTATATCTTAAAACATAAAATGATTTATGATCATTTGTTGAATCGTGACTTTGACTCTCATGTGATTAATTGCGTGTAGAACTAAAAACTGCATTCATTGCCTGAGCAGGTCAAATATACCTTTTGTTGAATATTCATCTTTTGTGTTTATTAGATCTCATAATTAAGACAAGTGCAAAACAAGGCCTGTTATTTAATGTTCCTGGAGGCTTAGTGTTAGAACCGCTATAATCATAAATTCAAACTGAACACTAATTGCAATTAAAGGGGTTCTACAAACATGTAAGCTGATAACCTATTTGTTTTTCCTATAAATAGCAAATAGCTCTTTGTTGCTGCCCTGTTTCCTGTCATGGTCTAAAGGATGACTTTAGTCAGTTTGTTTTTTTCAGTGTTTGTCTACAAATGAGCCCTCTTATCTGTTTCATTCCTTCCGACTGAGCATCTGTGCATGGCTTAACATATGCTCCTCATATTGTTTGCCTTGCATCAAAGGTTTACTCTAAATTATAGGCTGGTGCTGAAATAGCAAATACAAGAACAAAGTATGTTTTGGGCTATAAAGCCTTTATCAAGGCATTCTAGAGGTTCTGTCTGTGAGTCTGGTGTGATTTATGAATTAATACTAACAGGCACTAGTATTTATGAGAGAAGTTTTTGATCAACTAAAGTGAAAAAGTGAAACATTGTAATTTATCACCTTGTAATAAATATACATTTTTCATTAATCACTCAATCATTACAAAATGCATAATTGCATTATTCAACAGGATTTTATATTGCAACTATGCAAAATCATAACCTCTAGTGATAGCGGTGCATGGTGTGTGATTGTGTGTTGGATGCTTTTCATTCTCCAGTTTAATAAAGTAAATGATGGCTGCTATTTCAAGCTATTAGAGTGAGGTTAGAGCTATTTTAAGTGTACACTAAGCATACCCATCATCTGTGCTTAGCCTTAGCTGTGCTGTCTATTGACGTAGAAAACATTGCAGGCATATCACAGTCCTGATTTCATTGTCATGCCTGATAAAAGGAAGCGGCTTGTTCTCAGTTCGCAGCCACCTAACCTCAATCCCCCACCCCTGCCCAAGCAACAAAGGAAATGAAAAAGTTTTGTGATAGGAAGATCGAGTCTCGACTCAAGGCTGTGCCTGGACCTGTAGCTCAATCGGGGTATGGAGAGCTCTTCCCAACACACCCCGATGGCAAAGGATAAACCAACCTGCAGTGACCAGAGGGAAGATTCACTCTTAAATTCCTTTTACTTTTATGATCTCTTGCTTAATGAAAATCAAATCAAAACGAAGCCAGGGGCCACTCAGTCTCGTTCTTTTTCTCCCTTCGTCTTCCTCCCCTCCCCATCTGTTCTTCTCCCTGTCCCTCGCTGTGTTGCTTTGAAGTGCAAATCAGATTCAACTGATGTATGAAAGCCAAGTGCAGGCTGCACATCAGAGACCTTTTTACAGCACCGAGGATATGCAAGGTGCAACCAGATGTAAGTGTAACTTTTTCACCAAACGTCTCGGTCGAAATCGTTTTATTTAACTGAGTGAGTGTGTGTCTGTTGTTTGTTTGTGTGCGTGTGTGCATGTATGTGTGTATTATACATAAAACCGCTTACCAAAGTTATTGCCTATTAAAATTTATGAGGTACCATATAGCTAGATCTTTTTTTTTTATAGCTAGACCTGCTCCTTGTTTATATCTGCTTCAACTTTAAAACACAATGACTTTAAGTGTCTAGTATTGTTTTGCTCTCCCTTAATGTGATCCCTTCAAGTAAGTTTAAGAATAAAGTTTTCGCTCATTAGTTTCTTACCTCAGATCGATTTCTTTATCATCATTTGAGGATTATGAGGACATAGATCTTAGCTCTGTGTTAAAAGTGTACTTCTATTACAATAGAGCTCCAAGTCATTGTAATCCTGGAAGGTTGAAAGAGAAGCAACCAGACTTCTTTTTAGAGTTTGAAGACGTTTCAACCCTCATCCAAGAGGCTTCTACATTTCTAATGACTGGTGGGGAGTTTCAGGTATTTGAACTCCTGTGAGGTTTTTAACACGTGAGTCTTTAATTTCACACGTTAATTTAACACTTAACCCACTCAGCACGATATTGTGGGTCCTTAGGCTCATGGGGACACAATTTGAATACAGTTTGTGGCTTGTTGCTTTAAGGAGTGCCCATTGAACAAAGTTTACTGTGCACCTAAATTTAGTTGCAGTATAACGTGCAGTATAACCCAGTCTTTCTCGCCCATGTATCACCTTTTCATCTCACAGTTTTCATTCAGCTATTGCTTGGTTTGGAGCGTCATACTAATGGTACCTCAGTAAAATTGTATACACAGAGAGCTTTGGTTAGATTCTGCTTCACATGAAAATCCACACTGTAGTGATTGTTGTGCAAGATTGTGTTAGGCTTCATAGGTTAATCATACACCAACATACTGAAGCCTAGCTGAAACCACCAACTCTGAATATGACAATTAAAAAACTCTTGTGCTTTGCTTTGTTCGGACTGTGGCCACCTGGTGAAATCTCAATTAAAGTATGGCATCCTTTCACTTTAGTGTTTTGTGCTCTGAATTTTAATAACTTGCTTTGGTCTGCAGGCTGCCCATTAAGGAACTCATCTTCTAAAATAAAGCCACAAAATGAGAGCACACAGCCCTCAAGGACTCACATGTGTGTCTTTGTGTGTTTGTATTTACAGCGTAAATAAGTTCAGAAATGATTTCTGAGTCAAATCAATTTTAAACTAATTGATTAAATTTAATTTAATCAATTAGTTTAAGTTAATTATTATAAATGAATATCCAGACCTGGGGGGGAAACCAGCAAGGGGTCTGGTTTTATCTCAGTGGAAATATTTCTGCAAGATGAAGGCACTCAAAGGACATATTTAAATGTAGAAAAATTAAGTGGTGTAGGAGAGAGGCAGCAGGAGGTTCAAGGAGAGGCAGCATCTAGGTTTGCAGAATATTGAAGTGGAAATCAAGGTAAACTCACTTGGGCTTAGAGAGGAAATAAGAGTTTACAAGCTCATTTCAGTGACCTGAAAATGAAAGGGGGTGGGTTGGGGTGTTGTCCTAGCGGGAAGGAGTCAAGTAAAGTTATCACCATATGTGGCTGATGTATAACACAATTAAGACATGCAGGCTCTCTTTGTATTTGTCAAACTAGCTGAAATTTAAAACAGTAAAAAGCAAAAAAAACAGAGAGAGAAACAAGAATCAATCATTCGACTTAGAAGACAGTTCTTTGTTTGCATTATAACATAATATGTAAGACGTTAAGTACAAGCAACAGTATTTAACAGTCTCTTACAGGGTGTCTGACCTTATAGTGTTTCGGTATTTATACCCAGTAGATGTGTGGCCCCCTGAATTAGACTGGTTCCTGCTGCCATCCTACTTCCCACCTCCTGCCTGGTGAGCTGAAGATCATGATTAGACTGTTACTCAGTTCAGCACACCTATCCGGAGCCATTATGGGGAACCTGATGAATATTTAGTCAGCTTGTCTGTCGGGGCAGCTGGGATTTCAAGTGAACAGCTTGCCCATGAGTCTCATGTTAATGTTCCACCCTAATAGATGTTGATTCTTATTCATGTTCATATTGTTCATGTTGTGAATTAGACTTGAGGCACTTGTTCATAAGCTAGAGATTTGTATGTGGTAGAAACTATAGCTATGCTAACTCATGCGCCCATCAGGGGTGCTTTTTAGATTGCTTTTGTTTCTTTATCATGTTAATTTTTTGTTTCCATTTCATTTTCATTTGGGTAAGATATATTATTTATTTGATTTAAACAGCATCTACAGGCATGTTTTCCTTTTTGGCACTCCTTGTTTTTTTTTGTGTTAACTTTATATTATCAAATCCATCGAGTTGTATGTTACGTCCCCTCCTCTAGAAAGCTCTGTTGTAACAAGGTTCCTGTGGGATGGGTATGTGTCTGATACAATAAATAATTGAATAAATAAGAAATAAACAAACTACCAATAAATGTATTCAACTGTAAGGTGTTTATTGCATTTTGTGTCCACCAACTCCATACTGTTTTCACTGTAAATCATAGTAACCCATTCCAATGTGAACCTAACCCTAATAAAAACACACACACACACACACAAATAGTGTAATTTACAAATCAAATCCTCTCTCACCCAGCCTCAACTAAAATAAAAAACAACAAAAAACAAACAAACAGATAAATAAATAAATAAAGTAAGTGAGTAAGATTCAAAAGGGGAGCAGTTGTTGCAGGATTGTTGAACTGGATTGCATTAGATTGTACAGGACCTGTGATATTGTGTCCACCTATTCTGCTTTGTTTGTTGCCTTGTATTTCACTTGTTTCATCATGTATTACAGCTCTTCACTTTGCCGTGTGAATGATTGTGATGAGAGAGATCTGGAAAGGCTCTCGGTTTCTCTCCATGCAGTCCTCTGAGACGTACAGTACGTGTGATGAAAGGCTCTATAAATAAGATGGACTTGGTGTGATTCTCATCTCAAAATCCCTGTGTCCACATCAGGAAATATCATTTTGCAGCTGCTTAACTTAATATGTGGGCTTTTGTGAAAGTGCAAATATTTAGACCCCCTTAGTGTATAGAAGAAAAGGACTATTGAAAAGTGAATTTTTGCTCTTCAGTTGTTATCAGTTTAGACAATTAATCATACTTTATTTCACTTCCTTCTTTGTCAGATGGAGACTGAGAGCAGCCATGTAATCTCCATGAAAAAACTACACCGATTAAATACAAATGTGTTATGTGTAAAATTATGTGACAGCATTCAGTTGGCACTTTTCGATGTGTGAACACGTATACTGATCAGAAAGAGAGGCCAGTTTGTCATGTGACTTTATGAGGATATTTTTATTTGCCTGCAGAGGAGTTGTTAATATAATATCCTGCATAAAAGAAATGTCTAAAACATAGACCACATGCAGAATGCATGATTATTTGTGGGTCTGTGTGTACATGTGGAGATCACTATGGGCATTAGTGCTTGCTATAAGAGCTATCTCTGTGTATATAGATCTCTGCAGTATATTCATGTGAACTGTTATGTGTCTACCTGTGAATGTAATAATGCTAATTATTATTATAAAACAATAATTGATTGTAGAACAATCTTGCCTGGATCTAATGTGATTATAAGTTTTTTCCAATTATGTAAAGATTTGTTAAAACTCAAATTAAATGTCTTTTTCAGGGTTGTCTACAAAAACCAGCGTTGTGCACCTCTTAAGCATGAATTAATTGAAATTGAGTTTGTGTCTCGAGGGAAATTTCCTTTTTGTTGGCCCCCATTCTCAGAGAGTTGAGAGGAAAAGGTCAGCCTCTTAAACGATATGAAGGGTGGTTTTGTGACGACGACTTCTTCCTTTTAATGGGGGCGTTGTGAGATAATCAGGGGGCCTGCCACAGAGAAGCACCTTTTGAAACTTGTAGGGATTCAGAATCTCAACTTCTCAATTCAGACAAACAAATTCTTTGTAATTTATAGCAGTTAATTAAAAGTGTAATTTCAGGTGAGGGTTTCAAAGATTAATTCAATTATTTACTTATCTCTCCCATGCTGTCAAGGCGTACTGCTTACATGTCGAGTGAGCGGTTTGTTGATTAATGGCTGCTGTCAAAGCTTACAGTGGTGGTTTCTCTGTGTCTGGGACATAACAGTGATGATTATAGGATAAACTCTCACACACACTAATTAATCAGCCCACAAGGAGACGGTTTATTCAGACTAAATGTGACAGCTGCTTGCCTGTAGGGATCACTCAGGGAGTGTTTTAGGCCCCTGATACCAACCTCAAAGTGATCAGGAGACTGGATCACATTCAAAGGAAATCAATGGGAGCGGCAGGTCCGACACCTGCAGGTGTTCATCATTTATCAGATAAACATGAATGTGAGTGTGAGGTCGTCTTCATGACAACAATTTGTAACATCCAGTGATTGTACTTTCAAGGGCAAGCTTCATTTTTCAGTGCTTCTCTTTAAACTCCTCACCCATGATTCTCAAACATCAAACATGCTATTTGGTAAACGAGCTAATCTTTGAATCAGTCCTTCAGTGTGATGGCCCAGTAAGAGCCGGAATATAATTTTCTCATTATAGTTTCAATCAACTTTAATTGCATTCATCTCTACACTGTGCAAATGTTTGCAGTCTGAGAAGCAACATACGGTCATTTGAATATCAGTGATGCTTTCCCAAGAATTGATTATAATAATCAAACATTTCTCAGATTTAAATTAAATATTTTACAAACGTATTTGATAGAATATCTAAATATGCCACCCATATAGACCTTCTGTGGGAGGAAACCGGTGCAAGATTGAATACTGGGCTGTTTTAATAACACCATTATTTAGCCACAGTGCAGTACAATCAAAAATAGACTTGATGGAAACTTTGAAAATGCAATAATTATTTTCATTTTTGACTCACCTTATAATTATTTTCTTGATTAGATCATTGGGCAATAAAACGTTTGGAAGATTTTGAAAAATTACCATCATTACATTGAGCTGAAACAATTAGATGGTTGTATCAATGCACAGAAAATTAATGGGTAAAACTTTTGATAGCTAATCATGTAAGGTCATTTTCAATGAAAAATACCAAATGTCTTCACCAGGTTAAAGTGCTGCAGGTCCTCACTTAGCAATACTATCCTAAATCAAGTATTATCATAAAAAAACAAAGGTCTTCTCCATAGTTAGTCAACATAAAATACAAACATGAAATACTCTTATTCCTGCCTAAGACATGTTTTTCATATCATAGAAAACTAACTTCATGTTTTAAGTTCACAACTTGTAACCATGAAAAAAAAAAATACAAATGATAAAAAAATGTTCCTAAATAGCAAAAGGCACCACTTCAGGTGGTTGTTGGTGTTGTTGTGTTTAGAGAGTTTTGTGAATATATTTGGAATATCATTTGACATCTGCTCTGGAAAGAGAACCCAATGCAAGTATGAGCTAAAGTCAAAGTTCTAACCACACGAAAAAAATAAAAAATGACAAAAAAAATCCCTTAATGGCAAAAGGCACCATTTCATGTTATGACTGATGTTTGTACAACATTTTGTGAAGAAAATATCAAACAATTTTTGAATTATGCTCCTTAAACAAAACTTAAGACAGACGGATAGATGGAACCCATTCCTACATTCCCAACCACTTTGTTTGTGGCAAATATGAGAAATAATGCATGAGTGAGCATGGACTAAACCCTCTTAACAATGGCAAGAGTTTAAGTTGTTTTTCCCTTTCTGCTACACCATTTAATAAACCCTATTCTCTTTCTCAGCAGCAGAACTATGCAAATAGATGTAGATACCTCGAAACAGAAACTTCCACACTTTAAAATCCAATTATCTTCTCATACCACAAAAAGTCATCAGTTACAGTTAAAAACATGTCTAAAAACTAGATTTTTAAAGGTAAGGTTCATCATCAACATCCAAATTCACAGCTTTGTAGAAAATAAGTACTTTCCCTCACCAGGTCAAAGTGCTGCAGGTCCTCATGTTCAGTTCGTCTGCAGTATTTTTATGGAGCAGGGCTGCCGTAATTAGTCTGCTGATATATTTCCCTGGTCAGGACTAATTGCACCACATGCTCAGCAAATTCACTACAGTCCAAATTCTAGTGTTAGGCCAGTTTACATATAGTGTTGAGGAGAGAGAAAATGTGTTGGTGTCTGGGAATAGACAATGCTGACAGCTGAAGGATTTGACCTCCACCTTTTTTTTTTCACCCTCTTCAAGCATGAAGAGGACAGATTGGTTTGTACCACATTGCTAATACTTGTCATTTTATTTCTTTTTTGTATTAAAATATCATTTATTATAATTATAAAATAAAACAATTTACTTGTACAATGCACCTGGTAGTCTGACAGTATTCACTTAAAATTGTTTCCAAATTGCACTGGGTTGTTTTTTTCTGTATATATCTTGGTTGAGGGACGTTGGCCAAAGGGAGTGGAAGCTCTTCAACTTTTGGCCTACAGCTCTCTGGGCCGCAGACTCTCCCACTTTTACTGGCAGCTAATTGGCATCATCTTGAAATTAATGTAATGCGATTACACAACCTTCTCCCATGTCCACACCCACCATTGATGTAACTATGTATATGCAAGCAACCAGAGTTGTCAGAATGACGTCAGTTTCCAGGAGTGGACAAAGTGCTTACCACTTCATTTTCATATGTAGGCTATGGGATAAATTGTGTATTGCTGGACCCGATCCAAACTAGAACATGGCCCCTCCTCACTAACGGAGACCCGGTGTCTCTATCTTGTGGCCTGATCTAGTATTGCAGGAAGAAATCTCCCTCAGGGTCGATTGGAGAAATAGATGGCAATTACTCCAAAAGTGTTTTCAACTGGTGCAGACCAGGAAAGATAACATTCAACTCGCTGCAGTCGTCTTACTGCACGGGGGGGAAAAAATGACACATCAAACGTGCGGTGTGGGGTCGATGAGGTACAAATATGTCTCCCTTTCAAAAGAAATAGAATAGGTCATAACACTTTGAGTCCTGTTAAGGGAACAGTCCGGTCAGATCCACTTTCATAGTGAATCAGCAGGGACGCGCGCAGCAGGGGCGGCTGTCAAACCTCACCATCTCTCATTGGCTGCTGCAGGATGCTTGGTGTCTCTCCTGTTTCCTTGATCCTCAAATGCAACCGGAGTCGACGGAGGTTTGCAATGGACCGAAAGAGGGAACCTTCACTTGTAGATATTTGACTATAAACTGTATTCCACCGTCTCCATTCAAAGACACGCCACTTTTGAAGTGAATGCTGTGCGCTCTTGATATTGCATCGCTGCACCGTCGCTGGAAATAACTTCATTATTCCAGTTTTTTTTTTTGCAGGCGACTGTCGCCCCGTCCTCCCAATTGAAAAGGATACTGCAAGCTGTATGGAGGGATGTTGGCATGGCTTGCACCAGGAGAACCCAAACTTTGGTGTCCACATGCGTGATCCTGAGCGGCATGACCAACATTGTTTGCCTGCTCTATGTCGGATGGGTTACTAATTATATCGCCAACATTTACATCAAAGTCCCGATGCCTTTACCGGAGAGAAAGTTAGAGGGGGACAAAAGAGGTGACACTATCCGGATCATGGAGAGGCTTGATCGGCTGGAGAATGTGGTCAACCAGCACATACAAGGTAAAGCCTCAATCCCCGTCACCTGCACCATCCTCTCATCAACTGAAAGTGTTAAAGACATTCACTTTTATCTCACAAGGTGTGTTTAAGAGTCCGTTTTGTGAGTTCGTTGTCTGCTTTCAACTTGTATTGTCTTACAAAGAAGATGGCTGTAATTTTTATTTTAGATCATATAACCACATATACAAGAGCTACATGGGATATATGTCTTCATTCTAATGTAAACAGATACAAATCCAATCAATTCAGGGATTTCCAGAGATATTTCTTATCCATCTATAACGTTTGCATCCTTCAATTACTTTTTATTTTATTGAAGTTAATTAGGAATATTTATGAAACTGTTCAAATCTAATTCTCTGCTTTTTTTTACATTCGCTCTAGCTTGTGTTTTTTTACATGAGGTATGTCTGGAATCCTTTCTCTCAAATTCCTTCAAACCTTTCCTCCGTTTCTGTTCTACAGTTTCTCTACACTTGACCACACAGTTTATTTCTCTCCATTCGTGTCTTTTAAAGAGGTTATTCCTCTCATCACATGGGGGCCCCTAATTTTAGCCGGTACCAGTTTGAAATGGCACAGAGGTGGTGCACAAACGCAGATAGACATCTACTCCTGCTGCTATAAGCAATAAAGGCTCTCTGCTAAGGTTGGGTAAACATTCCTGCTGGAGGCAGCTCTCAATTTCAGCTTGGCACCCTAATACATCTGCAGGGAGGAGCTTTGTTCAGGTGCCCCCAATGACTTGTCTCAAAGTATTTTTCAACTATTTCTGTTGCTATGACAGAAAACATAATTTTATGCTATAGATTTGTGCTAAAACAAAAACTTAACAGTATAGCAAGCCTTCAAATAATTATCACAAAGATGACTAAAAACCTCTTTAGAGCTACACTCTGTATAGTAAATCACAAAAGCGTCTTTTGTGATCAATTTCAAGCAACATGTATTTCAATCAAATAGTGTATTTTTTTTGAAAGATGTCCACACAATCGACAATACTTGAACTAGTTTTAAAGAACAGGTTGACATTTTGGGAAATTTGCCTTTTTCCCCAAAGATAGACGGAAAGATTGCAACCATTCTCATTTCTGTTGAATGAATATGAAGCTAGTCAAGATTAAACAAACAAGATTTAATAAATATGCTTCAGAGGTGCTGGACAGAGCCAGGTAGCTGTTTCCACCATCCCCAGCCTTTTGTGCTAAGTGGCTGAAACTCTAAAATGAACATGAGAGTGGCATCAGTTTTCCCATCTCACTTTCTGACAGAAAGAGAATTGCTGAAATGTTGAACTCACTCTTTAAAAACTAGCTCTGACTATGTGTCTTTTCCTTTTAAACGAGGATAGTGAATGTGTAATTAGTTAAACAAAAACACTGTCAGCATATGCTCAGTCAGCCAGCGTCGTCATTGGACACTTCAGGTGTTTGTCCTCTTTTGAATTCGTGAGACTGTTTTTAGACCCCCGTTGTGAACTGCAGGAACATGACAGAGATTAGATTAATACCAGCAGTAAGCCTCTGTGCTTGGGAGCACATTGCCTTTGTTGACCACAGAATCTGTTGAGGCTGTTGATGCCATACATTTGCGGCAAGAAAGGCCGCTCCAACAAAAACAACCTGCCACTTTAAATATGAGCCATGTTGTCTGGATTTGTCAGATAATTGCCGTGAATGCATCCGCAGAAAATAAAGACCCATAATCAGAGTCTGTAAATGGCCGACAAGCATCAACAGTCCGTGAGCTTCGGGCAGAGCCAGAGAGTCATTAGTGCACTTTCAACATCTCTAAAAATACATTTTCTTCCTACATCTTCTTATGAGAGAATTGCTGAAACTGTAACTTCTTACTCCACTACTCTCTAGGACAGTGCTGTGACTTGCACACTCTCAGACAGTCCCGGTGCACGGTCCACACAGTCACATGCACTTTGTTTTAGTGCACCGTAAAACTAATATCAGCTCCTACACCACAGAGCATTAGTGCATGTGAGAATGAAGCAGTGACTGCAGCTGACTCACTGTGGACTGTCAGAAGAGATTTCTCTGGTATCAGCTTCCCACTCACAGAGGAGATAGAAATATTCCACCGCTCTGACAATGTGATGAAGAAGAGTGGTCTGTTACCGGGACAAAGCAATGTGGCAACAGCACATACTGTAAATCAGCTGAGCTCTGTCTTGTACTAAGGACGGTCTGCTGAAAATGTTTTGTGAAGTTGGACTGAACAGGTTCACACTCGCCCACCAAGAGGGCTGTTTGCTGCACTCCTGTGAAACCCAACCCACTACTAGCATCAATGACTGTCGTCAGGTCATACTGTATGTTGGATAGGAAAAGAATTAATCGAGTACTGTAGGTCTGCTCAATTGCTGCATACACAGTAAATAAAGTACTCTTTTTTTATCTAATTGTTGTGCTTTTGTACAACTACTGTATATTACTGGGCATATGTATTTTTACATACATTTGGATATTTATATTTTCTTAACGATGTGTATATTGACTGAATTCCAAATACATTTTTCATAGTTTTTATGAAATAGTTTTACTTTTTTATTGTGTATTGCTGTTGCATGTACTGCAGGTATAAATAAGGCAGTATTGAAATGAAGTTAATAATAACAATTATTTTGATAATATTCTTGATTAATCCTTTAGTCCATAAATTATTATTTAAAAAAAAAAAAAAGTCTAAATAGCTTGTTTTTGTTTGAGTGACTGCCCAAAATCTGTCGAATTTATTGACATACATGACAAAGAAAATTAATATTCACAGATTAAATTTCTTTTGGGCCTCGGGTCAATTTATGATTGCAGTCGCAGACTTGAGTACAGTGTCCGTTGAATTGCTTTATGCTAAAAAGTTAGGATACAAACTAAATGTGGAGTCCTGATAATAACGATATTGTAAATGCAGGATGTATCTTCTTAAAAAAACAAAACCTGAGCGTAGGACATGTGTATGAATGTATGGTACGATTTTAACAGACACCTGTTTTCATAGGATGTTCATTAAAAGCATTTTGATTCGTTCCTGGCTTTGACTTCTGAGGATCTGTTTTAGCAGCGTGCAGTCTGAATGGCCATGAGCCCTGCGAGAGCTCGTCATTAACAGAGTGATGATTAAACTGCAAATGATAATGACGGCTTCCAAGATGGCTTCAGGCAAATCCAACCGTGTCATGCCAATTGAGCAGCTCACTAAATCAGGATTTCCATTGATGCTCAGGTTTCTATTTGGATTTATCTGAGCTGATATCTCAGAGCACAAATGAGTGAAGAAGTGAAATGGTTGAAACGTGCACATGTGAATGCACTGATGTGTGAAAGTATGCTACTGTACTTTCAAACATCAGCACTACGCTTGCTGGTGCATGCGGGCTAATATATGCAGCTCTGGAGAGTACATGATACACATGTCCTGTGCCTTTGGGAGAAAGAAAAGTGAAAACACCGACACAGTTTTGGAGGATGTCATTCTTTTTTTTTGATAAATACTAAGCATTGAATGATAATGTGATGTGAAATGGTATTAGATTTAAGATGTGTAGATGAGTCTCATAAAAGTATTAGTTTTTAAAATGGGCTTAACACCTACAGCTCGGCAGCATAATGATGCATTGGTTAGCACTGTCACTGTTTTGTTTGGTTTTTGGGTTTTTCTCCTGGACCTATATTTAAGCTTTCATTTGAGGAAAGTGGTATTTTTGTCTTGTTAAAAAAATACCCAGCTGCTTTATGCATTGTCTCCAGTCTTTTGGGAAGAATATATGGGGGTTGCTACCCATCAAGGATACACACAATGTGTTTTGTGTTGCTGAATGCTAAAACGTGTTAACAGGCTGACATTTGCTTATTAACCCAAAACAAAATAAAAGAATGGCTGAGGATGATGGGAATGTCTTTCATTTAGTCTTGAGTTTAAAATTTAGCCAACTGTGTTGTATTTTACAATAAAAAAATATAAAAAATAAAATAAAAAATATAAATAAATGCATCATTCCTCTCTGTAGACAACCACATTTTTCAAAATTACTGAAGCCGTATATTTTGCATTTCTGTACTGACATAGCAACACACTTCTATTGGTCTGTGACAAGCTACTTGTTATTAGCGACTGGCTTATTTATCAGTATGGCTGACCTGTAAATTGTTGGGGGAATATTTTAGTCTTGTAGATTTCCATGACTTATTCAGTAAGCACCCAGTTATGACACTGGGTACATTTAGAGACAGGCAACTTTGTCCTTATAATAGTCTAATCCCCTTAAAGGTATTTGTAACTTTGCTTCTCAGGCTTTGGCATCCTTTCAAATAGAGAAAAAAAGAAGAGGCTTTTACCGTTTTTCATAATTAATAAATATGAAATTAACGTAACTGTGGTCTCACCAGACACTGTGCTGTAGATTTATTACAAGTCTGATTCATCTGTCAGCACTTTCAGTTTGCAGCCTGTAGGCAGGAACACAGACAGCGTGAGGGGAGAGTGTCTGGGGTAAGGAGGAGAGATATAAAACACAATAACCGCCTGTTTTTGGTGGTAATTCCAATAAGTGTTTGAAGCACAGGGGTATGAATGCACTGAAGAATGTTTAGTAATGAAAACAAATTATTATTCCGACTCAATTGCCAAATTATCACAAAGAGATAAATTGGATTTGCATTGATTTCGAAGTTCATCCATCCCCTGTTATTCTACTAAATAAATCAGTTCACTATTGAAATAGTATCTGTTATTTTTCCCCACTGACTTTCTGCTGAAGGAAAATATGAAAAGTACCCTTGTGAGTCCGACAGTAATCTAGCTGTGATTGTATGAGATTTCCATCAAGTTGACAACAAGCCATTTCTCTTTATCCAATGATAAACAGTGACCTATTCATATGAACTTCGTAGCTTGGAGTCAGTTAATCTGCTATAATAAATGATAGCATGGAATTGATAGTAAGCAACTACATCAGCACATGGAGAAGAAGGTCAGAAAGCCTGGCGAGAAGTCATTTGGGACAGGTCCTTAATGAAAAGTATGACAAGATGCCCATGGGTGAGACTCTGCCAAAAAAAGATTTTAAAAAACCTTAAGAAGGTTCATAACTTAAGTTTTCAGCCCTGGTTGGCTGGTGGTCTTTGTCACCCACCTTTATCTAGTTGCCAGCGGCTTGAACGTTCCTTTATGAACCATGTTGGCCACTGTGCCACATGCCAAATTTGTAATGTTTATGGTCAGTATGCACAGCAACTTGCAAAAAGTCTCAGTTAAGTTATTATAAGTTTCCTAACTTAAACTGCACTGCAGGTATTGTGCTGACAAAATGGCATATTTCACGCATATTTCATGCTTCATATTGAATGTGCTTTTTTTACTCTCAGCTGATCTTTTCATCTGTAATAGAGTGGACGAGGTGTCAGGACTCATTTAGTCTTTTATTGAGTCAGATGTTGCCGATGTCAGGTTATGATGGGGGAGGGTTGAGATGGATTACAGGGTGAGACTAGATGAGACAGGAGTGAATTACCATGGCCTCTCATCAGGTCTCACTGTGATTTAAAATTTCTTTCAAAATATATTTTCCCAACCCTCACTTATCATTAATCCATCACTGACATAGATGGAATTCATGCTGCAGCTACCTGCCAGAAATTATTGCATTTCAAATCCCCCCTCCCAAAAAAAGAATTCTTCCAATAAACAGGTTGTTGTTGAGGGACTTTCAAACCTCAGATGTCTGAGCGTCATTGAATAGCGTTGCCAATCAACATTTTTCATCTCTACAGTTTATCTCTTATAAGCTCTGTTCTCTCAGGGCAAGTTTTACTTTACCTGTGATTTTTAACAATCACAGAGGTCATCTGTGTCCTTCATCTAAAGTAACTTTACTGTCTTTGTAATCTGTAAAATGAGAAATGAAGCCCCATAATGCAGGATTTATATCTCTTGAGGAGGTCAGGTGTTTTTAATATTGCATGCACCAAACAGTAGCTGGGTTTACATGGACCCCTTTATTCTGATTAAAATGGGTCTAAAAGCTCAATCAGAATGAAAATGCTCCATATCAACACCTCATTCGGAATTAAACGCCCAAACCGAATGAAACTCATTTGAATTCATTGAATTTCATTCGGTTGCAGAGGGGTAGTATAAACCTTTTCTTAAACCGATCGGAAGAACAACCATACCATGTAAATGGTGCAACGGAATATCTACTGGTTGAGTTCTGTCTGCGCTGCTCAGAGTCGTGGCGCATCGTAAGGTACGAATAAGGCTTTCTTGTACTCGCCCTCTCTCTTATTGCTTCCAGTATGAGTAAGCCTACGTTATTATCATGCTGCAGCTTTATTTAAAGCATCACAATAACAGCAAAAATTGCACCGATCACACGATCGCCGTCCATCTTCTGGTACAAAGTGTGAAACAGATGTCACTTCCGTCGCTTCTGCGCATGTCACATGGCTCTTACGATTAAATGCGGTGGTGCATGTAAACACCAGATCGTATTGGATCACAAATGTAAACAGTCGAAACGAAACCTTCAATCGGAATGATTTCAATCAGAATGAAGAAAAGTGTCTGTAAACCCAGCTAGTGATTTTTAAAGCCTTACAGAGGGGAATATGGGTTAGACGTAGCATTAGGTTGATATTTCTCTCCCCAGCCTGCCCTATTAATACATAATCACTCTTCTATTTTTTTTTTTTTTTGGATGGGTATACTTAAGGCAAGTTTCTACCCAAATTTTTTTTGTTTTTTATTGTCAAACGTTTTTCTTTTTCTTGTATGAAAGTCCTTACATAAGCATCCAAAGACACACCTCCTGTGTTCCTGGGGTTTTTATTGCAGTTTGGGTTCAAATCTCTGGAAAAAATTTCATATCATGTTCAGAGTAAAACTTTTTTTATTCCCTAGCTCTCAAACCACTCAACCGTTTTTGCACAGGATAATATTTAAGTGTCCGTAGAGTCGCTGTCAAAGAGTGTCTTAGTGTCTGGGGAGAACAAGTTTCCACATGACTCAGCTGTCGTCTGCTGTTTGTTACACGTGAGTGTCAAATGCCTCATGTTCATGACAACCCATGTGAAGCTGAGAGGCCTGTCTCTTTACTTATTGAGGTCCAGCTCACTATTGTTTACAGATATATTATTTTGAAAAGAAAAATGTTGTCGATTAATCCATTAGTCAGTAGACAGAAAATTGATCTTTTGAAAAGTGATGAATGATATAACTTTCCCATGAAAATGTAGAACAATTGCTGGTTCCTGCCTCTCAAATGTGAACTTTCCTATTTGTCCTTTGGCCTGTATGACAGTAAACTGAATATATTTGGAACTTGGAATGTTATTAGCAAAAAAAAAAGCAATTTACAATGAAAATATTTGTTATTTGCAATCCTTCTGTAAGTATTGTAACTAGATGACTTTGTCATTAAAACAATACATAATCTTTTTTACACTGTTGTACCTTAAAATACAACCAAGACATATATGTACTTGCTTGCTATCTTACAATTTGCTGCTACTACAAAAAATACTTAACACATTTTATATGAAATATACATTTAATCACTGCATGTTTTTAGTTCTACCATCCAAAATCTGATCCATGTTTTCTTTTTTTAGATAAAATTATATACTTTAAGACATTCGCATTTAAAGTATACCAACACATTTTTACCTATACATGCTTATTTATATGAGGTAGGAAGAGCTCATGCAAAGACCCATCCCCAAATCTGCAGACAAGAAACTGATTTGCATAAACAAATCAATTCTGAGGATGGAAATGCTACTGCAAAAAAAAAAGAAAAAAGAAAAGATTAAAAAGAAGAATATGAACACACTCTTTGAAATACTCTTTGTATTGTTTCTGAATAAATATTCAACTGATTTCATTTCAGTCATATTTGGGAGTGTTTATACCTTACATTTGCACCAGCTTCTCCTCTCCCTCACTGTGCCTCTTCCTGTTGCAAATGTAAGGTATTAAATATTCACAAACACTTCTCAAATGCAAACGCTTAGCATAAAAGTAGATCTAATCCATTTTAAGGAGCTTGGTGTATATTTGCATGTTGATGTCTCAGCTGAAATTTATGTTTAGAACAACTGGTGTATCAACGCTCCAGAATAGTTTCCTTCCAACACTTTTCAGTTCTCTGCAGTCCTCAACTGAAGGTAGACGTGATGCATTTGTTTCTGCATTTGTACTTCATCGTGTATGTGGTCACAAGTTAATTCGCTTCTTGTGTTTTAGTCACATTTTCTAGTATGAGAATAAGAACACTTGATCGTAAATTGCACTTTCACTAAAACTATGTTTTGCACATTTATTAGAATTAAAGTAGTAAGATTTCAAGGTTTTGGGAGAGCATTTCTAATACATGATGATACAGCCATCAGGCAGTGCTTTGTCAGTTTGATACAGAGAGCAGTGGCTGCCAGCAGCAACCAGCCAGCAGCAATTCAGTCTGCCTGACCTGAGGTACAAACCAACACTTTGCAAAAACTCCCCTGTCATGTGCTTTTGTGGGGCATCTGCTGTGCAGCGATAAGGACCCGACTGTTTCACTTTTTGCAACACAGCACAAAGTTTTTCAGCTAATTATACCTCTCATTGTATTGTTGTAGGAATTGATTTTACATAAAAATCCTCCCTCAGCCCATTCATTCTGTGTGTCTTAAACTCATGAGAGGGCGAGTACAGAACGGGACTTTAAACAAGGCCATAAAAAAAGTGGTGTGTTAAATGTAAGAGCACATCTGCTGTGCTCTGATTACACAACGGAAACACCTTCATATTCCTGACAGCTCCTTTTGCCAGTGCCTCTGAATCAGCAGCCTCAGGTTCAACACATGGATTCACTGGACTTCTCAGCGATCGCTGTGGCTTTACAGGCTGAAATACTGAAATAAAATGAATGTTGGTTGATGGGTTAATTTTGGGTGGTGCATTGAAACAGATGTACTCCGCCTGGAGCTGCACACAGCCAATACATTCTGCTACTTTGTCTCCACAACACAGAACTCTTTGTTCTCTTTGGTGTATTTGACAATGATGCAAATTAACCAGCTTTAGGCGTGGTGCGGCTTCGCTTCCTCAGTGAATCAGCTCCCTGACTTTGTACATTAGGCTTCTCCGTGTCCTAATTTGAATCTCTGAAGTACCTACAAAGGACTAACCTTTGCTTTACAGTCTGGTCATTTGCCACCACCACAGCTGGACCCATGAAAGAGACCGAGCCCAGCATCGGACAAACACAACATAGCATGTGTGAGAGTTGAAATAACAGAAACTAAAAATAAAACCTCCAGTGGGAACTAATGTACTTGAAAGCAATTAGTTACAACTTTCCCAGTAGAGGCTGGTTAGCCTAGCTTCCTACCCTCTATGTGGAATACAAACACAACAGCAGGATACAAATTGTTAAATGCTGTAAAACAGCATAAAAAAGTGCTACTTAATGTGGGCTTGTTGAAAATGTGAAAAAAAAAATTCTTTTTCACTACATAGTACGCCTCATTACTGGGCCTTTTCTTGTTTATTTAAACTTATGATCGTGATCAAACTTATGAGCCTGTCTCCATTTGCACATGTCTGTTCCTATTCGCTTCTTAGTTTTATATTATTGAGGTTAAAGATAATTACGATAATAAAATACATTATGTTTTGTGTCATGTTTGATTTTATTTTCCCTGTTTACTTTTTTTATTTTAGACTTCAGATGATTTAAAAAAAAATCTTTTTTATCCCCTAATGTGTATTCTTCAAATTGATTTTGGTCTATAAACAACTTTTTAGATATTTATTATTTGTATTTTATAGTTAATAAAATAATGTATAGCTATTGGCCCATTGAATGCTTTTGTTTTAGATTTTTTTTATTTTCCTCACATGAAACAGTTCATCAACAGCCAACATTGATGTCCCAGAATTTCAGTTTGTTGTCCACTAAACCCTGCAACAGGACCGAGTACATCAGTCATCAGCTGCAGCCAGGATGCCAATGTGGGTCCCGTCTATTGCCCCCATAACCTGGGGGAATCTCCATTTATCCCTTTGGCCCTGGACGATCACCCTCAGCTCTACATCAGATGGGGTTTTGATATATTGGTGTTTCATGACCCGATTAATGGCTGTCACAACCTCCTGTGTACCGTAACAGGCAGTGGACATGACAACACCAAACAGGTGAGAGATGGATCTAAACTCTAAATTGGTTGCCAACCTCCATAGACATATTGCCACCCATAGCTCAACAGGGACAGGGCGTCGGAATCGCGTATTTTGGCGTGTCAAACTGGGCCACAGGGTGTTACACAGGTGCAGGAAGGACACTGTCTTTCCAGTTGTCACTGATATGTCGCCACCAACTGCAGGGACATGGCTGGGCCCCCATGCTCCTGTAGAGACAAAGTATTTCAGAACTATTAAATAATTGATTGTGTAAATGATTATAGTGAACAAATTTTAATTAAACGTATGGTCAATAATAGAGGGTTTGCACAGAATGTTTGTGTGGTTCTCTTTCTTCCAGCATAGCTGCCTGTAAACATAACAGTTGCTATCAGTGTTGTATGAAGTACCAAAAAGTCATACTGGAGTAAAAGTAAAGATGGCATGTAAACATCTTACTTTGGTAAAAGTGAAAGTCACCTAAATAAATAGTAAAAGTCTTAAGTATCTGATATTAACTGTACTTAAGTATCAAAAGTATAAGTAAAAGTAATTTATACGTATTTTTAAATGTATATATACTGTATTCTATGGGTCAATCGATTATCAACACGGCTGATTACTAGATCTGATATTCAGCATTTTTCTGATTATGGGAATATGTGTTTTTTTTAATCAGATAACTGATCTGTTTTTTTTTAAATGTTCATGTTCATGTTGTAGTGGAGTAAAAGTATAATATTTGCCTCCAAAATGTATAGAATGTAAGTATAAAGTAGCAGAAAATTAAAAAATACTCAAGTACAAGTACCTAAAAATTGTAGGACTACTTAAGTAGGCCTACAGTACTTAAGTAAATGTAGTTACATTACATTACTGGTCGCTATGTCACGAATTATGAGAAACCTAACAACAAAACATAATTTGGTGTCTTATTACTGGATCTTGTAAAAAAAAGAAAAAGTCACAGTAATATGCTTTCCATTGTTTACCAACCTTTAACAACTCCACAGAAATTAGGCTTGTTAACCAGTTTCTTTTGAAAGTGATTAGTGAAAGACAAACAGCTACAAAATCCATGCAAGGCCTGTATTCAGTAAAAAAAAATGGTCTTGGATGAGAAATTGATGACTAATGTACTTCAAAACAGACTTAGATGAAGCATGTTAAGGTTTTGAGAGGGTTGGGAAGTTTATTGGTGGAGATAAACTCCCCAACCCATACAGCATAGTGTTATAATAAAATAAGCAAATGGCCAAATCTGTTATACCTGGATATTTACAACTATCCGCTTTACTTGCTCTGTCGATCATTCTTTACGAGTCCTGGATTTCGATAAGCATTGAGCTCATTCCCCTTTGTTCGTGAGAATACTTTTTCCCCTTTGCAAAAAGGTGGAATTACAAGAGTTGTTCCACACACAGTTTATAAAGCCTCTCTCTACCAAAACGATCTCCTGTCTCCAACTTGTCGTAGAAACCCAACTTGTCTGAGAAGTCGAATGACGAGACTACAGCTACAGAGAATTGAATCCCTGTAGAAATCACTCTGTCCCCTATGCTTTATAGTAAGCACATAGATTCTCAGGTTTTTACATTTAGGAGTTTATGTTGTATTTTTCAACCCGTGTCAACATATGTGTCATCTTTCTTCACCTACAAATGATTAGATTGTACACATGCACGTAGCATATGCAGTGGCAGTGGAGCATCGTTGTAGTTGTTGTCAAGCAAGTGTCATCAAGGCCCAACAGAGCTGGGATTTTTTTTCCAGTCAGTCATTATTCCTTCTGATTTATTGATGTGTGCACCCACAGTCACAAGCATCGAACAAAGAAGTGAGTGCAGTCTGTGTAGTAACTGACATGATGTGCTGTGGCAGAGTGAAGAAACACTTGCGATACACAGATGCTGGCACCACCACATTCAACACAGACGGCACCTATTGTGAAAGCATTTCTTACTCTTAATAATTTAATTTCCGCAGAAATTTTGGATTGTGAAGTCCATGATTCTGTCTTGATTCCCACAGCTCCTTATCTACAGGATGCCATGTTCAATTATACATGGAAGGGATAAAACAGAAGGAAGGGGAGGAAATAAAAACGCAGCAGTGATTAAAAAAAAAAAAACCTCATAGGACTCATTAAAAACCTCCATTAAAGACAAGGGCAAATAACAAATAAGGACACTGACTGAACTGAAACCCAAGTGTGGCAGAAACGTTCTTCTGTTTTGATTCCATAAGCTATAAAATAACAGAGTAATGTACGAGAAACACCTAAAATTAGAGCTGATATAATGCTTTCTGTAAAGAGATTCTTCTTTCATTTCAGGTCAATGTATTTGGAAAGATTTGAAAGACCTTTGATGCAATAAACAATGTGTTCAGGTTGTTATACTGTCTTCGTGACTATATCATTGACCATGTGTAGCAATTAGACTTTCTGCTATCACTCTTGTGTGGGTTCTCTCAGTGACAGCACCGATGATGACGTTTGGGAACAGTCTTTATTTCACAAACAATAATCCAATTCAAACACAAATGTAACCAAGCTTTGCAGCTCCTTCAGTTCAAATGCACGTGTCGCCGCACGTCTTAACTCCCCAGGTCCAGCACGCTACTGCAATATGCAATAAAGCTAGTTCTGTATTACATGCAGAACTAGCTGAAGTAGCGTTTGGTTGGAGAGAACCTGTTTACATAAAGTCCGGATGATTTTAGCTTTACTCCAAAACTATTGAACAATAAGAGCAATAAGAGAAGTGGACTTTCTGAACATTGTTTTCTCTTTTTTTGCTATAAAGCACTTTGAGCAACATCTCTTGTATGAAAAGTTATCTATAAATTAAGTTTATTATTATTAATTATTATTAATTATTATTATTTTTATTTTTCTCTGTAATCAAAGTCGGCTCTTACATTAATTTACCAATTAAGTACATGTGGGTAAATTAGTACAACAAAATCAAATTAGAAAATAAATATTGTAAGATCTGAATGTGTACCCTCTCTTCATGATGAATTTTGTGGCTCTTGGTTTTGACAGCAACTTAATCACATTTAAACCAATTTTGTTCCTCCTTCAAAGGCAGCTCTCCAGTTTGACCCACAGGTCATTTGGAGAAAAATGGAGAAATCTTGATTGATATCATTGTCCTGGTCTGTGCCTTACTTCCAGATGTTGAGAATTGATAGTCAGTTTAAGCTTAAGAGGTTGACCATTATTTGTCTGAGCATATCTACCCCATGAGCCCATTTCTCCTCCCCAGCATTTGTCTCACTTTCTCTCACTTCACTTTCTTGTCAGCCTTTTCAACCACAACAATGTAATGATCCGCTCGGCTGGTTTTAACAAACAACATTCTTTCACACATTTCATTCATTTTGTTTGAAATTCATTAATGTCCGCCCTAGTTTTTAAACTTTGTAGCATAAATAGATTAATGTGGACCGTGAAAATGCATACTTGAAAAAACATATGTTAGTTCAATAGATCAAGTCAAGTGATTGCACCCACTTCGGGCTGAGAAATTAACAGTATGTAGACTGAGTAACAAATCTTAACTTACATTAAATTCACCTCAGGGTACCACCTGTCAAAACACGAAACCAATCAGCCCACTGAGACTCAGTCTGAGGTTGAAAATCCTTGACATAGTGACCCTAATTTCCGTTTTAACTTCTAAACCTGTAGTTTACTATTTCATAAGCATGAGCCCTGTTTGTCTTGTCGTCATTGTCATAAACTGGAGTGCTTTTAAAAAGGCAATTAGGAACCCACATGGAGTACAGGTTTCTCATATGCATGACATTTCATTAATCAGGTTACGGAGAAAATTATGTAATTTGGTACCTTTATTCATTCTTAATGTCAAGTTTGAGCAGTTCTGTGATTGCACAAAACATCCAAAAACAGGAAAAAACAACCAAAATTCATAATGATGTAGTGTGCATGGTACATCTTTTGTATGCCTTTGGCACCTCTTCCATCAGGGATGAGTCCTCTCCAAAGCCTCAGCACAAACCCTGTGAGATGAGCAGCTTTTTGAATAGAGACTCTCACAATAGATCTGGTTGATAATTGACCATGTGCCTTATTTCTCTCAAAACCCCCTGAGTAAAAAAAATCATGGAGCTCTCTACCTGAATAATTGATATCTGCCCCGTACAAGCCATCAAGAAGCCATGATCAAAAACAAAACATTAAATAAAATAAAATACTGGATGTCTGTGTCTGCCATCCAAATCCACGTAGACTTCATTATATAGAACAGAGATTTATCATTCGACATGCAGCGGGTAAAAAAAAAGAAGAGACAAACTCCACAGTGTTTTAAAGATTGTGTGACTACTTGTGAGTGAAATATTAAACACTGTACAGTATGTCAGAAACCTTCACTCATCAAGATCCTTTCCTATTCATTAAAGAAATCTCTTCATGGAGTGGTGCATGTGTAGGTTAACAGCTGGGATGGAATACTTTACGTTGAAAGCAAATAAATTGCTAAATAAAGGAGAAAGAAAGTTATGCATAATTAAGGAATGTTAAACAACAAAATACATTTTCAGAGAACTCAGACACCTCTTCAGTAAATATATATTTTGATTAGAAGAATTGCTTTACTTTTGATTAATGTACTGTTTCTCAGGCCAACTGTTTGTTTGCTAAGCCTGTTGCTTATTGTGATGGATTTAGAGAGAGAATAGTTTTCTCCTGAATTCAAATCTGATCACCGCCTTGAGCAGTCTTCATATAGCAAAGATTCAAAATGTGTCATTTTTATGTTTTTCACTTTTTCTGTGTTTCATGACAGACAGAAACATCTCAACAAATATTGGATGGCTTTATGCTCCCTAGAGGATTAACTCTAGAGGATTAACTATTTACTTCAGTGATCCTCTACCTTTTCCTCTATCGATGGATTGGCAGGTGATGTTATATAGACCGTCAAAGTTCCTAGTCAACTGTACTCTAATGATATGGTGATCATAAGGTGGACATTTGAGCTTTTGAATGTACTGTCTCACAAACAATTGTCACAATTGTCAGTGAATTTTGAAATCAGGTTGACATGAAATGGAAAAAATACCTGCAAAATGAATGGCATAGTTTGTGTTTCCTGTTAATTAGAAAATGTTTGCTTGCTAACACGCTGAACTAAAAGATACACATGGTGAACGTTATCCGCAAAACTTAAAAGATGTGCGAGCATGGCTTTAGACTTAGTCTCGTTTTACAGTGTTATCTTAAGAGGTTCACTTATTATAAGTCTTATAATGTAATTATTGATTTGATAGCTGTTTACACTTTACTAGTTTAGTAAAAAGTTCAGATTAAAATAGAATTTTATTGACATTCAAAAACATTGAACTTCTACCCTGGTACATAGTGATGAACTGGCAACAACCTCATTTGCCTTTTCTGTTCAGTTCATCAGGGAGGCTGTAATATTTGATGACCTGTTCTCATTCTTCTACTCATGTATTTTTTAGGATGTTCTGTTTGTTTTGTGAAGTTTTCAAACTGTTTTAATATTTCATCAGTGATCATGGTTCAAGTGTTGTTCAAGTCAAGTTCTCTTCTTCTAAGCCCCATTGAGAACAAAATGTCTTCTAAATTGTATTATTACTTGCCAGAATGTGTGACTCACTTATAGTCCTATTTGTGTTATTGCTTGCTTACAAAAAGCAGCAAATCAGCTTATAATTAAAGGAAGAATAGGTCTTGATTGAAAAACCCTCAAGGGTTATACTACAAACATTATTGACACTAAATAGTTGTTTCTACTTCAGAAAGATAGATGCCCTAAGTAGCAGATTAACAGAATGTATCACCCCTATTTTTCCATGTGTTAGGCCACATCAGTTTATTTTTCAGCTCTCAGCTGAATGCTGAAATATTTTTTTATTTATAGCCTACATCGATGAGCACTTTTCTGAGTAGAGGCTACACCCCAGACTCCAGTTTGTAAAGAAAATAACTCTCTATAAAGGGAAGTGATGTAAAACACAAAAGCTTTTTTTGACAGGCTCTGTGCAGAGAAAGCCAGATCTGATAGGAGGTTAAAGAAATGGCATCTGAAGACTGAATTTAATTCAAGTTGAACAGTCCTACAGTATGTCAATTTTCACACCTTGAAGAATGACACAGGAACTGTTTCATAATATCTGCTGTTCAACAAAAGGCAAATACAGCTATTTTTTTTTTATTATTTGACGGTGCTATTGACATTGAATGTTTTGAGGAGACTCTTTCTCCTAAAGAACGAAAAAGCACAAAAAAACCTTTGTATCCTTCTGAAGGGCACGAGTGATTTCAATGCTTTAATGAGGAGAAAAGAACAAAAGGGGGAGAAATGACAAAGACCACTGCAAGTAAACATGACCCTCCTACTAAATTCTGCCACTGCATATCCCCTCATGGTAATAAACAAAGAAAAAGACAAAGCCAATCACCCCTCTCCTCTTTGAAGAGGAAATGTCAGTGTGATGTGCCAGCTACTGATGTGTCCTAATGAGAGAATTTCCTCCTCCAGAGCCAATTGCAGGAGACCATAGAGCACCTATATAGCGGAGGACCCAGTAAACAGACTAATTGGTTATTAACTGTATTTATTGTCAGCGAAGATGGTATCTCTTGTGAGAAAGTAGAAGTAACCTTGTATAAACTGTAACTTTGCTGCATATAAGTAT
The DNA here is from genome assembly GCA_037577475.1 of Chaunax sp. Z400. Classification (NCBI taxonomy): domain Eukaryota; kingdom Metazoa; phylum Chordata; class Actinopteri; order Lophiiformes; family Chaunacidae; genus Chaunax; species Chaunax sp. Z400. The sequence continues at coordinate 17,598,085 of CM075184.1, forward strand.
GTGCACAGCTGATGATCACAATGTAAGAGCTGCTGTGTTCTGCAAACAAAAGAATCTTGTGTATATTACACTTTTTTACAAAAGTGCATTGTTGGATTGTTAGGGCATTTTTTATTTTATTTTTATTTTTTTATTTCACACCATCAATACAAAAAGAAAGAAGTTTGTGCGAGGGCATGGTAGAAACCTATACAGGCTTATAAAAAACCACACCCAAGAATAGAACGAGATTAATACAGAAAGTCTGGAAGTCTTCTGGAAGTTGTTGACAGATAAGTATATTATTACCAAGATAGCTAAGGCTAACACATAAGGCTAATGCTATGTTCACACAGAAAGAGAAGGAAAATTACTTCAAGCGTCATTCATGTTAATTTAATCAAGAGATCAATTGTGTTTGACTGTATTATTAGTGTAAGTGTGCCTGTGTGCTACCTTTTCACTGGTAAACAGGCCCAGATCAGAGCAGACTTTGTTTGACTCCAGCTTTGTATTCCTGTAGATGTTGTGAGGGTTGTACCACGGAGTGAGATTTATAGAATAGCAAGTTGAACCTAAAGCTATCAATGTCACCAAGGTGTCTTTATTTTAACCTGGCTATTTGTCACCATGGTAATTTATGCTGCACCCCTACCATTGTTCGGGCTATAATCAGCCTTTCACTGATTCTCTCCATGATATTCTCTTTGAGTGATATAGACTCTCAGCTACTGGAATACATCTTACATGCAAACTGGCTGAGCCGTACATATGTAATGTTATGAAACAGAGCAGCACAAACTGTATTCACCTCATTGTGTTATTTATTGTTTGGCAGTAGTACATGCATTTGGTGACTAAGGCACAGCTTTATTCTTGCTCCTGCTTTGCAGCCAAGTCTATTATTTTACATGGCTGACATTGGAGCTAAAAGAACACCGTTTAGAGAATTATTGGCTCATTGGTACTCATCAAAAATCAATCAATGAAATTAATGTCAATGGGTGTAATGCTAAAATATGTTGCATTAAGTTTAAAAGTTCAGAGCTCCACAGTGTACAGTTTTCACATTAGATGTAAACATGAGCAGTTCTTGGTAAGATAAATATTGCAGCAGTTGACTCAGCATGCGATTTGTTCATTTTGTGCAGAAGAAGATTCAAATGATGCACGGAGCCCCTTTTATAGAAATGCACACAGAACTTGAGGCAGAAAGCCTGGCTTAACAAAGGAAGTTGATAACCTCCATTGTGATGCTCATTACCTCTGACCGAGGTTTTAGGTTTTTGTCGAGACAGCTCACACAAAGAAATGCTGGCTACGTCGAACTTCCCTCAAAATATACCAACCTTGGCTCTGAACAAGGCCCTCTCCCCCAGAGCTTCCCAGCTGTAGGTGACTGCCAGTGTCTGTCTCTCTACTCTGGTGTGTCAATACAATTAACCACACAGCAATCCATGTTATTTGTCCGATATACAGGTATGTGTGAAAAAGACACCACACACATAGCCGAGAGGTAAAGTCAAGTGACTCTCAGTGCCCATCAGACAGCATGTGGCTGGCTGTCTCTCAAAAGGGACACATCTTTAATTATGCATAACTTTAAATCTTAATATAATTTGACGAGTTAGTTTTATAACATTCACCACTCACACAATTGTCTTGAGCAGGGAAATTACCTAACTCCTTTTTTTTTTTTAACCAGGCTGTGAACATTCTGCTGTGAAGTTGAGCATTTCAATATGGGGGTGTTGAAAGTCTCTTTTGGAGCCAAGTGGCCAATTAAGGAACTGCAGTTTTTGTAGTTTTTGGCACTTCTGCGTTCTTCATTTTAAAGCACCAGAGGTTGCTGCTTGGTTTTGACCCATCCAATGAGCACAAGTTTTGTATTTGGTGTGCACCACAATGTTCACCAGTTGGTCATTAGCTTTGTGTTTCTGATGTTGTTTATCGGATTTATCAGAGCTTTGTCACTGAAAATATGCTGGACAAAAGAGTTGAGGGTAAAACAACTAAACAATGAGCTGAAAGATGCTAAAATGCTTGTAGAGCTAAGAGGAACCGTAGAGTCAAGTGATAATTGTCTGGTGGTTTTTCACTGTTACTGTAATTCCTTTTTCATTTGATCTTTCCATTCCATATTTACTATCAATTTCTTCCTGTCCCTTGTCTTTCTGTCACACCACAAACGGCTTACACTAGAGATCCACCTTTTCAAGACGTCAAGCACAGTTGTTTGGTCTGCACCAGGTTTCCATTGACAGCTTTCATACCATCTGAATGAACTGCACTAAGTGGGAATAAAGACATCAGAGTCTTATTTTAAGTGATCCAAACAGGTTAGGTGTGAAAGCACCCTGTATCAGTAACCTTTTGATAAGCTTTATCAGTTATGATGGTTCATTTTGGATGGTTCACCCAGTAATACATTAATCCTCTAAACAATAAGTTGACAGAAAACATCCCCCATACACATGACTTCCTGTTGTTTGTGTTGTTTGCATTGAATATTGCTGCATTCATAGTCTGGCATTCAAGGCAAAAATGTCCAGCCAAGTCATTGCTGTAAGTGCTAAAAACCTGCACAGAGATGCTGATTTAGTAACTGGAAGATTCACTGACTGATAGGGAGCCTGCATCATTCTCTTCTTTTTGTTCATGCTCATGTGGTCCAGTTTGATGCATATTTGCATCCAGGTATGCTCACAATCAACAAATAAATATATTTTGTTCTTTGATTTTCTATCTCAAGAGAGTACAGTAACAAAATGAATAGTTGTCTCATACAACTATAAAAAAAAAACAGATATTTAAATGCATTTGTTTGAAAAAAGAACTCACTCAGTTCCCTTCAGTCTAAACTGTGCACTAGCTGTTGTTTCCTGAAGATAAAAGCCTTTTTGGTCGGGCTCTTAGGGGACCTTAGATATGCTGTATAAGTTGGAACCAACGATGTTTCGATCAATTACATCTTCAATTTAATTCTGAACCTCAGAGGCAGCCAATGCAAAGATGATAAAACAGGAGTAAAATGACATGTCATTTACCCTCTGTTAGGTGTCTACCAACAATATATCATGCAGCGTCCTGCAGCTGAAATGGAGGTCAATCAAGAAAAGATGAGCGCATGAATGACCTTTTCTATGTCACCGTAAGATAAGAACAGTTTTATCATAGCAGTGTTCCAGAACTGAAACACAGTTTAAACTGTCTCTTTATCTGCTAAAATGTCAAATCAGATTAAAAAAAACAACAACAACACAACAACCTATACATTTAGACCTTGTGTAATTTTCTTTAAGAATCTGTTTCCAGCACAACCCTCATTCATTTGAATGGGGCCACTGGGGCAAAGAAACATAGGGTTACCCTGCAAAGAAGTTGATGCTGGTGAAGTGGCATATATATAAACACATACTGTATATACACACACTGGCATATATATAACACATTTTCATGTCTCAAAGGTTCTTCAACATGCATGGAAACAACTAGATGGAAACTTATTAGTAATATTCATCTTGGTTGTTTCACAATAATTTGCATCTTGCCTTACAGGCATTTAATTAACGAACGCTTCAGTGTTTAACATGCAAGGGGAGTTGGAGTAATCTATAGTGGCAGATATCTGTCTTTTAAATCATCCTACTTTGCTTGTTGGGGATTTTGTTTTTCCTCCATTCAGTAAAGCCAGTGGCTTTTGAAAAAGTGTTGAAATATCTGCAAGACATACAGTACCAGCAGGTCCTGTTGAGGACCTACGAGTTGGAAGAGTCATGTACAGTGCTTACCAGTCCAGTGATCATGGAAATGTGTCTGGTAAGAGCGGGGTAATATGGTTAAAAACAATATTGCGATATTAAAACAGTACCTTCAACTAAATCAATATCCACACAAAAGTGAAAAAAACAATTGAAGGAAAGATGATTGTTTATTACAGAAGACAATTAAATCTTTGGCGCTGAGACTCCACAGGGAGATGTTGTGATGTTGTGAAGGGTATCTGCCTTTAGCAGCAGCAAGAAAGATGATTATGAAAAACATTATTTAATGAAACGATGACGCTGGTGAAGACGTGCGTTGACTGGGCAGTGATAGGGAGGTAAAGGACCTGTATAACAGCAGCATTGATGTACTAAAGCAGTGAGAGAGCCATACTTAATAAAAGCAGCAAGATGATAGGTTAACAACGAAGGTGTGTTGCTATGCTATGCTCAGTTTGACAGCCCCAGACAATAACAGCAGGCAATTAGGACGGAACACCTGCAAGAGGCGTGAAGGTAGTAGGTGGCAAGATTGTATCAGAAATAAAATACAGGCCTAAGTATGCACAAGAAAAATCATCATGACTGAACTTTTCCCATCTTCATTTTATGTTTACAACAATGGACTGTTTTGCATTATATCTCTTGGAGGTCTTTAAAACGTGTACAACATTCCTTTTGTTATTTTAGCATCAAAATATTCTCAGAATCGCTAATTTGAACAAACCACAGGATATATTCATCATTACGTGGAAGAGTAAAGCTGAGCCATCTATTTGGGCTGTATTTAACAAAATTAGCACAAAATATTCATTAAGATAATTACAGTATTATTCAAGTAACACGTCAGGTGATTAAATATGAACATAAATTGAGAAGAGGGTAAAATAGGTTCAAAGATCAACAGCTGTTGTAACATGCAGACAACAAGCAGTGGATTGTCTGTGTTGTCCAAGCTGCTGTGAACGTGAAAAGCGTTTAAAATACTTGATCTCCTTTGGCTGACAGCTGCTTTGATTAGAAGTTGTAGAAACACTGGTGTGTGCTGAAATGATCGTGTGGATGATGACACCTGTTTCTTACAGACTGAATTCTGCATTAAGCGCTTCTCCTCCCTCTCAGTCGCTGTCAGAGAACACAGAAGTGAGCTGTGTTTGTCTTAGTTGTAAAGGCACCATGCAAACACAATATCAGGCCCCTCAGTCATGTGACTGCTTAAATGAATCCTTAAATTCTTGGGCCAAATACTCTTATAACACTTACCTCTCCAGAGGACAATACAAATGATTTACAAAATAAAATATTGCATGTAAACTGAAGTACTAACAATAATTATGCCAAGACCATATTTTTGTTCACCTTATATTGACGCTCATGTACATATTGTACATTGACTAACAAAACGGGATAACAGTTGAGGCTTTTTCAAGAGTGCTTTTGTTTCAACATGTTTCCCATCCATTAACGCCTTCTTAACATCTGCTGTGTGTGGTGCTGAAGATTTTTAACCCTTTGATGCACAAGCTATCCAAGCCCCTTCTAATACACAACATGGGTCAAAAATGACCCATGTATGCAAGTGTGATTTAGGAAAAAAAATACAGATACACTATAATATATATAATATAATATATTATGTGTGTATATATATGTGTATATATATATATATATATGTATATATATATATATATATATATATGTATATATATATATATATGTATATATATATATATATATGTATATATATATATATGTATATATGTATATATATATATATATGTATATATATATATATATATATGTATATATATATATATATATATGTATATATATATGTATATATATATATATATATATATGTATATATATATGTATATATATATATATATGTATATATAATTTAATTATACATATATAATTTTTGACCCATGTTGTGCATTAGAAGGGTAGTGCTACAAAAATTATTTTTATTCAAAAGTAATACAGGAAAAATTTAAAAAAACAAGATAATTGAGGAAAATTCACTTCTTTGAGATAAAAAAATAATAATGCTACAGACTTGTAAGATTAAATTGTAGCTGAAACTGTGCTGAATCGGTCAAAGGTGTCAATTCTGAGGTATTTTGAAAAGTTACTGAGCTAGATCCTGAGAAAACCACCTTTAGTGAATCATCGTTTTTTTCAATAACTATCAAACTAATAATGAAACCAATGTGTCTCCACTTTCTTAGGTTAGGTTTTCATTCATGGTCATGGATGTCATATTATGAAGGTCAAACTTTCATGGGACTATTGGTTTTAGGTGCAATGACATAATGGGGAGAGGAGGTTTGTCCTCTCTTACTGCTCTCTAGTTTAGTACTAAAACAACTCATGATATGCAGCAAACAATGTACAGCTCACTGCCCTGTATAATTCATGTTCCTGAATTGCTAGTCAAGGCAGACATCACTGAAACAGATAGAGTTACTGTGATCAAACCCTCCAGTATTAAAGGAAATGCTGCTGTGCAGTAAACCTGATTCACCAGCCCTGCATCATGTTACTGTAACTGTAGGCCAGCATGAAGAAGCACAACATTATCTGTTACTATCTGCTCCTCTATTACCTGCTTCTAATGCTCATATATCTCAGAATCCTGTAAAATGTCAAGATAGAAGGAACATTATTAAAAACATAGTTGGAGGAATTGCAGAGTTGGAGGCTTCAGACTGAATAAAATGACTAATTAAATTTATATCTTGAATCTGAGAAGATGCCAAAGACCGAGGGATTTAAGGGTTTAATGACTCTGGATGTACTTTTGACAGTTTGCAGCATCTGGTAAACAGTAAAAAGTTATTGACGAGATTTGTTATTTTCACTCTAAGTGTTTGAACGGCCAAATGCTTCCTTTTTCCTCCCAGCATACAATAGAGTTTAGAGTATGGATAGGCAGGTTAACAAAATTCAAGTCCAGCATTTTATGAAAAGACTACATCTGTGCTACGACATGAAAGAGCAAAGGTGTCAAAATAATAACTAGTTTGTTTGATACTGGAAGCATTATCTTTTCTTCAGGCAGGGAGGGGGTAAATAAATAGGATTTGATCCAAATTTTGTGGGGCAGTTTCATCTCTGTGATATTTATGGGATGAAATTTAATAATTCAACGTTTGTTGCTGTGTCTCTACAATAGTAAGTTCATGTAGCTCATGTTTATGGCTCTCTTTCAGATTCTTCTCTGGCGATTATATTGGGTTTTGGGTTTTTTTGTTATGTTAATGACAATGAGTGTGTACATGTAAGAGTGTGCTTATCTTTTCTCCTGCCTCTCTCCTCTGTGACTGTGGGTGTTGAAAGCTGTGAAACAGTTGCTTTGCACGCTGTGGAATCACCCCGCACTCCTGGAGTGTTACTGGGAAGCTCAGGGAATACTTCACCTGACTGCACACTAGTTTTTGCTCCAGGAGTTTGGCTGGGCTTTACTTGAGTTGACACCAAGGTTAGTTGACTGAATGTGTGCTCGAGAGCAAAGGTACCACTAGATGCATTTTACTGCAGCACGTGCCACAGTATTAATCTGCTGTGCACAATTTAAAAGCAATGCAGCTTTACCCAAAATACATCCTCTGAGGTGTGCTCCTGGCAGTCCGGGTCCGAACAGGCCGCAGGTTCATGCGCTGCAGTGAGCATGTCATACCTGATCTCTCTCACTCAGCAGTCCATGTGTAATTCATTTCAGTAGTGTGGGGGGTGAAAAGGTGATTGTGTGTATGTATGGAGAGAGAAATACCACGTGTGACAGTGTAAGGTTAGATGATAGCATTGACTCCTTTTATTACAGTCACTACTAATGAGTTAAGGCAGAGCAATTTATGATATTGTAACTAATTTATGTTGTCAGGCACACCAATCTGTTACGAACTCCTCGTTTGTTTGTGTATGACATGTCAGGAACACACACAAACACACACACACACGCATACATACAGGACAGGGAGAGAACTGGCTAGTTATCATAGCACAACAGGTGGATCTGAGTGAAAATACAGCAGATGCAGTCAGCAAGTAGACCAGAGATACTGTAAGAAAGACTCACAGAACACCCAAAGCCACGGCACATGTTCCTGATTTCTCCTAAAACTACACATTATGCTACCCAGACCACAAAAGTCAAAACTAACCCTAACCCTATCAGCAGCAGATAAAGTTACAAGACCGCTGTGAACAAAAGTGTGAAAGCATCGCCAAGCCCACACAAAACGCAACAATATTAGCACAGCTTCCAAATCAACCCTATCACTAACATTTTTTTCAACCATGCCATCGATGGTTTCAAAAGGGGCGATTCATAAGTTGTTGCAAAAAATCATTATCCAACATGTCCATGGACGTTTGAAAACAAATCCATCCCAGTTTACTTTACTATCTAACTACCTGCCATGATTCTGGTTCTTAACAGTAGTTTGACTTGAGTGAAAGCATCTGCTGCTAGTTTGAGGTTCTTCTGGCTTTGGTGGTTCAAGGTTTGAAGGATCAGGCAGACCAGCAGCGTTGTGGATGCCAGGAATATAATATTATTAACATTGAATGTAAAGCTTTGTTTGACCGGCAATGAGAAGGACGGACTTGGAATCACAGTCAAGTAATCGACTGCTTTGCCAAAATTAATTTGAAATGTAGAAGAATACAAACTTGCAATAGTTTAATAAGTTAAGTTGGATTCTATCATTATTTTAAACCCATTTAAAGGGTATGACTTTTACACCTAAGAAATATGTTGAGGATGTTCATAATATGTCTGGAAATAAATATTTTCATACAGATTAATATCTCTACATTTTTATCTTTACCAGTAGTTGTTTCAGTTTCAGCCACACCAGTTTGTCAGTGGCAGTAATGGTGGGCAAAGCAAGGTTTTGCATGCATGTATAGCACATTGTATCACACATTTCATACATGTGTGGTAGGCACTCGAGAAAGAAATTGTGATTGAGAGATGGGGGCCTGTGCCCTAGTAGAGCTTTATGTCTTGCAACACCCCCCGTTCAAGAGGAAACCATTCCACTAACAACAGGTTCTCAGTAAGTCCCATGACTTGCTCAATTAAAAATGAGCCATACTGTAAACCCTTCACAGTAAGGTTGTACTAGTATTTTTGTCAATTATATTTTGAATGTGCAGCACTACAACACAGACTATACTGCCAAGATTAGCCTGTCCAAACCTGCCCTCACCACTGCTTCAGGGATTCACCGCTGAGGAAACAGTCTCTGTAGGCTTAATTAATATCCACCACAGGCAGTCAGATGAATGGATCTTCAGGCTTACTTGCTAGGATTGAAAGACTTTCAGAGCTTCTACTCTGTCTGTAGTCAAATCACAGTGTTGTCTTACCATGAGCAGTAACAAAAATCAAATGATAAAACTGGAGGTGATGAAAATGCATGCAGATTGAAAAATGGAGTGGTAAAAATGGATCTGAAATGAAAAATGGAGTGATAAATTATCACGTCATTTGATGAATTCGAAGCTGATTTGAATAAAACAGTTGTGACATGATGAAAACAGAACCATATTTTCATCATTTTCCACATCTTACTTTCATCATTCATCCTTCACAACACAAAATTACCATTTATCATTTAAGGCATGTGGCCTCGAGGGTGAAAGTAACAAAAATCAAATGATACAACTGGAGGTGATGAAAATGCACGTGAATTGAAAAATGGTGTGATGTTTTGTCATTTGATTTGATAAACTTATTGACATTTTATTTAATTTTATCATTTGCAATGTGCAATTTTTGTTACTTCCAGTCTGAAAAATAAAAGAACACACCCACAGACTACCAGATGTAATTCTTAGCTCTCAACTTGAGCTGTGTGTGTTCTACTGAGAATTTCACCACCTCTTCCTGTTTTTGTCCTTACATTAAGAGGCGCTGCGCCTGTCGCCTAGCAACATGACGGCTGGAGTTGATTAGTTGATTAGCACCCATTGTAGTAAGTTATGTTTGTTACTTCCACCCCTCCTATACAATACTTAAGGCTATCACATTTTGCATTCTAAATTTGACAAGCTTTGGTTATTCAAACATTTCTTCTTAGGTAGCCACATTAAATAGAAAAAATACATCTCCATTATTCAATTAGGGGCAGCAAAGTTATGGTTATACTGCCTTGACATTTTGTCTATTTAAAAATGAACTTATCATCAAACAATCCCCACAATCAGGTGATGATTCCTTAAGTTTTCTATATAAATTATCATTTTACTATCAGTAACTGACAAAAACAAATACTAAAAAGAAATCTTACTTTTTAAAAGCACCCTTTTAGGGTGTTCAGTCAAACTTGTCTATGATTGTTTGCCACATGTTTGACTTTCAATCAAAACCCTCACAGGAGACAGATTGGACATCATAGGGCATCATATCTGCTCACGGACGAGTTGAATCAAAGAGTTGGCTCTTTCTATTGCAATGTGACATTATTTTTTATTAGCTGTGTTGATTTTACTTAAACATGATGCAGTGGTGGGTAACACAAATGCATTGTACTCATCTTTTTCAAATGCAACAAGTGATGTGTGAATCACAGTTATAACCACAGATAGGTGATTAATTTATTAAAATAATTTTATGAAAATTTACATTGTGATCAATAGTGGATTGGTGGGTAAAATCATTAATTCACTTTTATACTGCCTTTAGTCTAATCACAAATTTATATGTTACCTGATTAATACATTTGTCATGAATGTGCTGACAAGTAATTGGTTTGATATATATTACACACCTCCATCTGGTTTGTTGTGAATTATTCCTGATAACCTCAGCTATAACCTGAAATGCAGAAGCTTTCTAATGAAATTGGTTCTCTTTCTTTTTTATTGTATAGCCTCAGTATGCTACAGGGGACTATTACTTTCTCTTTCAACGGGATATAATAACAGACATTACCAGCACCAATTCTCATTAGATTTCTATTCCTGCTAATTAAGGCATTTTAATTAATCTCTTGCGATTATTGTCCATCACTTGGAATTCAATTAAACTCGTCTTTTTTCAATGATTGAAAATTGAAAATGATAAAAATGATTTTACTGTTGTTGCATAGGTTTTATACGATACTGAGGCATTCATACAGCTTTCTCTTTTTCACTGATCTCAGTGCATATAAAATGAAATGACACTTCTTCACTGGCTTAACACCACCAATTTCTCACCAGCAGCCCACATTTTCACAGATCATAAATATCATGGTGTTGTTCAGTAACACTAAACCTCTGCAATATTCAGACTTGCAGTATGCGACACATTATTGAATCCCTGCATAATCCCATAATGGATACAAGGACTCAATTAAATGCCTGTATTAAATGAAACACCTGAGAAAAACCTCCATACTGTTTAAGGTTTTTTGTTAGTGGTGTTAAGATGGGGTCACTCAGCTTTCAGAGTTATTGACTGTAATCATGCAAGCACAGTTTGGAAAATTGAATAGACTCTTCAAGATGATATCCCTTCAGTTTTGTGTTATTTATACACTGTATTTTTTGTCATTTAAACCAATCACCTAGGGCAAAGCTCCTTCACTCTTAAGCACACTCAGACGTTTGCCTCTAAAGGGCATTGCAGACTCTTGAAAGCAGTACAGAATTTCTAACAGATGACACCAGTGTTTAATGGAGTCTAATGCACATGAACTAAGTCTATCAACAAGGACTGGAAGCATAATATACTGTTTGTCACGCTAAATAATGTTTGTTAAATGTCTCTCAGGGCTGTCAGTGTTGCTCAGCAATGATATGAGTCAAGCCTGCACTTTATTTGAACCGATCTGTGTAGCAACACAAGTTAAAAAAATATCACACATTAGCACATGATTAATTATTAAAGGAAGCTTTAGTAGGTTACTCTAGTGATACCTTTAAGGATGTTAGTTTCACTTTCTCCTTTCTGCATACAGTAGGTCAAACAACAATGTCAGATACAGAACAGCCCACCGACTGCTGGTATGGATTCCCGCCCATGTGTATGAACTCCTGGTGTTTCTGTTGAAGGACAGTCAGTCAGTCTCAGTAAATGACAGGCTACCCTTCACATGCTAACTGACTCAAAGAAGCCTCATGCACAACCTCACGAGTAGGCTGAGAGGCTCTGACCCTGACAAATATTCATGCTATTTGTCTCCCTGTGCCTCTTAGACACTCCTGGGAGGGGAGAGGATGACCAGGTGGACACATCATTCTCTGACTCGTCACTGTTTGCTCACTGGGGTCAGGAGCTCAGTCCGGACAACCGCAGGGTAGCGCTGAAGATGTTCCAGTACTATGGATATAATGGCTACCTCAGTGATCGTCTCTCTCTTGACAGGCCAATACCAGACCTCAGGCCTGATGGGTAAGACTGCAGGTAGAATTTTCATAGACTTTTTAAATCACCTTATACAAGGTGATAGCTGTTGATATAGATGTATTAAGTATTCTTTGTTTCTATGTATTCTATGCTATTTATTTTTGTTTTCTGACACATCCAAATTATTGGTTGGGAATGAATGTTGTGCTCCAAAACTATCAGTTTAAATGTGGGCAAGTAGTTTTTTCTCCTCGCCTGCATGTTTTAGTGATTTCAGTTGGCACAAAACAGGTGGAGTGCTATATTTTTCCTTAATTCAAACCTTTATTTAAAAAGGGAGGAGTCATTGAGAAAGCTCTGGTTTTCAAAATTACACTCAATAAAATCCAACATATAAATATATAGTTCAATATTAAACAAAACATATATGCATATACAAAATATTCATAAAACATACAACAAACCATATCACAAGATATTTGTATTGCTCCAAGTGCTAAAAAGCACAAAAAGTACCAGCCTCTCTAGTTTTGCACCTCTGCAAATTATTACATAATAGAATAATATTTTTAAACCAGTTTCCCTATATTTGTATTAATATGTTGATTTTCAAGGACCAGAGAGTCAAAGGACGTAGTGCTCTGTGAGCTTTGCCTATAGTTAGAGACATAAGATACCAAAGAAGTGCTTTGTAGACTAAAAAATTCCATTTCTGAAGAAATCATGGTTGTAAGTGATGTGGAGGAGCTGACACTAATCATACCAAACGCTGTATGAAGGATGTGGAATATTTTTAGGGTTGTTGAAACGCTGACTCTAAAGTGAATTGCTGGCTTTAATTTGGTCGTGCAGAGCTGAAGGAGTATGAATATTCATAAAAGTGGCAGGATGCTGAAGGATGCAAAATATACCAAAAGCTAAATTGCATTGCTTGATGCATGTCTGGCAATTTGCATTGAAGATGAATGAGTATGAAGATTTGTTACAGAAGGGGAGTTATCCCACTCTCTTTTCAAAGCTCAAGGTTTAAATGACAGGTAAAATAGCAGAAATTGAATGGACCAATCAGGACAGAGAAAGTATCTGATTGCAGCTTTAATTATCTAATCAACATCAGCCTTGTTTGACTGTGTCTTTTCCCCGAAAATCCAAACTCATTGAGGTAGACAGAAATAAAGCCCCAGAAAGCACCGCTTGAGCAGAACAGCCAATTTCAGAAATGGATGTATTACAATGAATGTGAAAAGCTGAATACAACTCATGATCTGTCAAAGATGTGGAACATTTTAATGATCTGAATGGAGTTTCTATCTGAAAATATGAATGAGCAGATAAGAATTCTAACCAAGCCTTGAAGAATGTTGAGAAAGATTATATGAATTCGTAGGACAACATCCCTGCCCTGCCAATCCAAAATATCCCTCTAGTACAGGTGTGTATTACATCAAATAGCCCTTTAAGTCACAAAACCCAACACATACACACATTCTCACACACACATCACATAACAAATCCCTGAAGGTCCCATCTGAAGTAGGCAAAGTACATATTTTACATCTGCAGCCTATAAGTAAACATGACATATCAGATTTTCACTTCACGATTATTACGGCAAAAAAAAAACTTTTCAAAATAACGATATTACAGCATAATAGAGAATAATTTATTCCGTTAAATTAGTCTTTAACTTTGTTTATTGTGTGTTTTTTGTCCTTTTGACAAACAATGTATTCCCCAGACATGAGTGAAGGGAGGTCGAGAGAGATTTTGTAACCATAAGTGTACTAAAATGTGCAAAAAGTTGGGTGTTGGTGTTGGTTTATTAACATAAGATTATCACATGTATATTATAGCATGATGCAAATATTTCATTCACCCCTAAAATGACACAGGTATACCTTGTGCAGTTATTTGTGCACCTTGGGCATTCTGATTATGTCCTGGGGAAAATGCACTTCAGTCCTGCAAAGTCTACACACCATCATCTTTTACACTGGTTGGCTGTGACTCTTCAGCACCGCTTTCATGTTCACATCACCAAGGTTACAAGAATGCATAAGATGACGTGGTGCAAAGATTTACACGGCTCTTTAAGATCTTCAGGGCATTTTCTGCACTGCACATCAATACTGTCCGCTCAGACCACCCATTCCCATTAATACTGGTTCTGTATACTCATCAAAAACTGTTCTGGGAGGATACATTAATCACACACATTTTGCACATAATTCCCAAATGTAATGCCCAAGTCATGGTCTTTTGTAAATACAGCAGGCTTCTGGGCATAATGTGCAGCATGATGTGATAACAGTGATATGATTTTGCTAAATTTAATAGGCATGACAGGAAATGGGTAAGATGTCACAATCCCAACGCAATACACTCTGAACAATGAAATTAAATGGTCGTGACAAGAGGATTATTATGGAAACAGTCCACACACTGTTAATGGGGGAATCTTTTAGCACACATTTCACACACACTTCTATTTCAAATATGTTAATTCAAACAAAAAGTGGCATGACCTGCAGCTTTTTAGCCATTCCATCTCCTGGAAACAGGCATCAGTTTCCTCTTCAGAGAATAGGCTGGGTTCCTTATTCACAATGAAAATGTCAGCATGTTGTGGCAGAAAACAGTCTTCCAAAAGGCAAAGAGAGGAGCTTGATTGATATTTATTAGTCCTAAACTGATCCCTTTTATAATTACTTTGCAGGTGCACCACTATTCCAGTAGCACTCTCATTAAATTTCCAAAGCTCATCTGGCCATGAACTGGTGCCAGTGCCTGCATTTACACTTTGATTTATGAAAATAGGGTCCTGCTTGCTTGGTCTGCCAAGTATCTGGGATGGCATGAAATCTGATATCATACTGCTCTTTAGAAATCAAGGTTAAATTCATGTGTTAATCCTTTAGACCAGATGCAGGTCTACAGATTGCCCCAAACATTGTCCCCTAAAGATTTCCTATTTCTTTTACAGGTGCAGGAACATCACTTATTCTTTAAACCTCCCTCAAGTGAGCATTGTGTTCATTTTTGTGAATGAAGCTTTGTCCGTCATCCTGCGGTCCATTCACTCTGCCATCAAAAAGACGCCCTCACACCTTCTCAAAGAGATAATCCTGGTGGATGACAACAGCAATAACAGTAAGCATCATCATTTTATAACACAGCAGTTGTCCAATATTAGCTTAGCACACATAGCCAGGTTGAACAGGCCTGACAAGTGGTGTGTGTTGCTATAGTTACACGCATGTGATACTAAAATGATTTTGTAAGTAAATCATGAATAACCATCATTTTGTCCTAACATAGCCATAACAATCATTGGTGCATTTCAGGGTAAACGATGGTGTTGGTGTGATTTTTTTTTTTTTGTGCATGATTGAAAACACCTAGGCAAGGCAATAAAATCCCAGGTATAATTAATGTCCTACTGAAACAACTGATGATGCCACGACTTCTGCAAAACTTACGTGACCAGACAATCGGGATGCTGATGACGCTGATGGTCGGAACTCGCCAAACACGTATTGCACAGATGTTACAGATGTTATGGCACATTGCACAGTGGACGGAGATCACATTTAGTGACAAGTCCAGATTTAACTTGCACAGAGCTGATGGTCGTAGGCGTGTGTATCTTCCTTCGTGGGGACCGCTATCCTGCCGCATACATCCAGGAAGTGGACCGTTTTGGTGGTGTTGTCATGATGTGGGGAGCCACTGCTAATGGATGACTGTCAATGTTTTAAAGTACAAATGTAAGATAAGCAGACAATTCTACATTTGTCTTATAAGACTTAGAAATCTACTGGGGTTTTTTTTATTTCCTTGTCTTCTACAACAATCATTAAATCATCAGGATGCTGACTACTTTTAACACTCCATCATGTCTTTAGCATCAAGTGCATATGTAAAGTCATCCTCTATTCATTATTGTGCTTTCCTTACCGTTGAATGTTTGATTGTCAGTGTGTAGAGTGATGTTTGAGCAGATTTTCCATTTTCTGAATTTTGTTTATGCCTATATCTCATTTGTGACACCAAAAACTGTTTAGAAGCCAATTCTGGTTCAATATTTAACTTATAGAGGTGTGATGATGAAACTTGGAGCATCTACGATGTTTAATTGGGCTCAAAACCTCTGCACATAAAAACCAAGTGCGTGCAAATTACATGAGTGCACAGAACACCAATTGCGAGTGGAGAACCATGCTCATGAGGGAGAATTTCTGCTCTGTGAGCACATTCAAAAGTAACCGTGAGTGGAAAAGCTTTCTTGCTTGAGCGTATTTCTGCTCTGCCATCACAGGACCGTGACGACTGCATGTTTGACTCTCCCTTCTTGCTCACTCATTTTCAAAATCTACACTCGTAGTGAAGCAGACTTTTGAGACTTTGGATGCTGGGATAGGCTAATGTCATCTCCCCCCTTTGATCGGCCGCTTTGGTTTGATCAGTGATAGTCAGACTTGCCTTAGAGGATGGTCTGTGCATTCAGAGGATCGTCTTGTTAATTTGTATCCCTCTAAATTGATATTTGGGAGTGGCAGCAACTCATGAGGAAGACTTATGTAAATATATATTCCTTAATGTAAATATACAGCATATACCGTCAAGAGAATAAGCTTAATATAATAGCATATGTAATGTTTGCCTTGTCGTCATGCATGCAGCCCAGGTTAATACAGGAGTGTTACATGTTTCTTTTGTAGAAGATACAGAAGCTTAATTAATTAAACTCACTCTTTTTTTCTCTGTTTTAATAACTGCCTCATTAAAATAAGTATAAAAGTCATCACAGGTCCTTTTACATATGTAGCTACAATACATTGGTTACCTGCTAAGCTCTCCGTCTGTCCGTCATGTTTCATTCGCATAATTCAAATACCATTCAGTATTACTTCACAAAACTTTCTACACACAACAGCCAAGCACTGAAGTAGTGTATTTAGCTATTTAGGAACTTTACTTATCTATCTTTTAGTTTCCATGGTTTCAGGTTTAATTTTGGCTCATTCTGTGACTGGGATTTGTCTCAGATGAGGTGAGATGATTTCTGGGTCATAACTCAAAAACTGTTAAATACTTTTTCACAGAACTTCATTTATACATTAACTACATATTTGAAGGATTTTATTTATTTACTTTTAATTTTGAAAATTGAACCTTTTATCAGATATGCAGTGAACAAGAATTGCAAATTAAAAGGGACAACCTAAATAACTTTCATCTTAATGGTGTTTCTTCAGTTACATGCACCTGTGGCAGGGAATCCTGAGTATTTCATGTGTTTTAACATTGTACCCTGACTGATCCTGTCCATGTGTCGGGAGATTTAAATGAGACTTAACAGATTTAAATAATTAATGACATAAAGGTGCTGGTCTGAACTCACACATCAACATAGGCAACATTAACATTTGACAGAATTATGGAAAAATAAGGACTTATTTCAGAGGCTAGCCCACCTAATGCCAGCCAAGCCATGCTTTGTATTTTTAATAAGTGACTTTACTTTGCAAATGAATTTGATGTTTATTATTTTATTCATTTGCAAATTGATTTAAAAAAAATACAATTCTGTTTGAGAATTCCAGGGGGAAATAAAAGGACATTTGGGACAGGTTCTGCCTGCCATTTATACAGTACCTGGTAGCTTATTTCATTTGTTTAATTTGATCATCTGGCACCATACACATCATTGACAATAATTATGAACAATAACTGGCACCATACAAATTACTGAGATTAATTTGCTAAAGGCCCTTTTTGAAAGTAGCTTTAGCAGCTCTATGTTAAAGCAGATCTATAATTTGCATATCATTACCTCACATCATGTGTGTATAAATCTATATCTGTGATATTCACTGCTCCTCTAATGACCTCCAGTGTTTTTAATGAGTGACTGTTTTCACTGGATTTAACTGATGAATAACTCTAAGTAGCTGCAAAGCTAGGAAGTCTGCCCTGAGGCAGATAACAATCCAGCAAGGTGATTAAGTGTTTATACACAACTTGTTTGCATTTGCAACCCTAATTTGTACATCTGCATGCATTGGATGTAGTGTAAACAGCATCAGGTTGAAAAGATATGCAGTATGCTGACATTGTGTAGCTGCTGAACTCTATTCAAATGAAAGATTTGGTAGATCACTGGGACATGACTTAAGTCTCTTGTGCATGGCAAGAAATAGACTTGAAGTCACCTGTGAAAAGTGGACCGATAACTTGCAGTGCAAGACTTAACTACATTACAAAGGCAAAAAGCAGGCTATAAAAAGGTAATGATACTGTCCCAAGGTCATTTATAGGCAATACACTTTTAAATGGGTTGTGCTTGTAAGAACAGAGACAGCCATTAAGGGCAATCAAATGGGAAATACTGGCATTGGGAAGAATGTGTGTACCAAAGTCAATAATGCAAAACATGTAGCATGGCCTGTAGCCTAACAGAATGTAGATCACTGTGGTATGTCTTGGTAATTTGTAGCTCATGCCCTTGGATAAGAACGATCACTCTCCCTCAGGCTATTATTGACCAGAAAGTTTAATATATGTATCTGTAAAATATGTAAAGATGAAAACCCAAAGGTTTGCTCTTCCTCCTCCTCGCTCAGATTATCAAATCAGATCACATTATCATTCATATTTCATCACGTATTTAGGGACCTAGGGAGCAGTCGCCTTTGGTTCTCTCAGGGACCCAAGTCACGCATTGACATTTTGCTGATGGCATTTCACCCTGTTTGCCTGAGCACCCCGTCACACTGCATCTGATAGTCCTGGTCTCATCATTATCACCATGACTGTGAATCTTCCGTGTGCTAAATGTCATTAGCCTGTTGACCTGTGAGGCTACTGTGATTGTTGAAGGGGTCGTCGTCCACAGCGAACGTCCCAGACATCCACAGCTTTACATCAGTCATGCACCACTGTCACAGCTCACCTCCAAGCAGCATTAGCATGCAGGAGGATGTGTAGCTATCAAGGGATAGAAGGGCAAATTGACCTAGCTGATTCCTCCTTAATTGGATAATGTCCCAAGCTGTGGCCCGAGAAAGGCTCATCAATGTTAGAGTGGGCTTTTTAGAAGTTCTCACTTATTACACAGGCTGTCAGTGGATTTATGATTCCACACTTTAACTTCAATGAAAATACTAAGAAGTCTTAAAAATAAGTGAATGAGGATTATTTTGTAATTTCAACCAGCCAATTTCAAGCAAAATGTAGACAACAGAAATAATTTAATGCCCTCATCCAAACCTGTTTCACATGGTGTCTCTGCCAGATAACTAGTTTTCAGGGACTTTGTGAGTCTGTATTAATTAATTTGGGAATGCAGTGGAGCCCTGAAGGTGCCTATCAGTAAGATTTCAATATTTTGATTAATGAATGAAACAGTCAGTGAGTTTAAATTTGCTGAATTTTGTTCTGAATCCTTTTATTTTCGGTATATGTCAGAAAAATGTGACAATCAACGTACAAGGTGTCAATTTTCCTTTTTTTAATTAAAGATAAGTTTATTGTAAGGCTAAATGACAGTAAATATTCACATTTCATTAGCAGTAAGCAATGTTTTCTTTTTTAATGCATTAAATGACAAACTTTATGGTAAGCGGACATAAATTATCATACATTTTTGCATGACTTCTTCATGCATGAAACGGCATTAAATCATCCATGTACATACTACCTCATGACCGAACAGTAAGGTTTATGTAGTAATAGTATTTCATGCCTGCCTTAACAATATGGTAATCAGTGCAATAACTAATGCATTTCAACCATAATGACAGTTTTCAATTTTATTCATGTCTTCTTCGTTGGTACTGTAAGTCCGCAATTAAAGGGACACGTGTTTTCGTGAATTCATGCTCAGCTTTTTTGGCGTGTCTCCAACTGCAGACTTTCTTATGAAAAAGACATGGATATCATTAATAACTCAGAAATGATTGAAATTCTCTTGTTGTTGCATTAATGGACACATTGTAAACATGAGATACTATTAAAACGTACATTACTGAAAGCTTATGAAGTACTACATGAATTAATTCTTACCTATTTCATGAATGATGTCGTGCATAAATTCTTGATAATTCATGTTCCTGTACCATAAACTGTTATCATGAAGAGATTATCAGAGTTACTGGCAATTAATCAATTTCCAACAAATGGATTTGTCTACTATTAGTTTCAATTGAAATCGATATGTCGTTTTTGATCACTGTATAAGATGATTCAGACTAAGCATGGTCACAATATGTTGCTGACCTGATAGTGTGCTGCTTTGAGTCTCTTTAGACGTCTGTCTCTGTAGTGCTGTGGTGTCATGTGGATTCAGTCAATGACTCAGGTGTCAGGAGACGTTCCAACAACTGTTTGATATCAATTGGACATTCAACAAGCAGTCACCGCAGGTCCAGCCAATTAAAGCTGGAGGTTTCACAAAAGCTGGGATGAGCAGCCAAACCAACAAAGCGTAGTTTACACTGTGTACTGCCAACTATAAAATACACGCAGTGCACATTTGTCCCAGAGCTTCATCAACATATGTTCAGAATCTTTTTAACAAATAGCCAGTCTCATATCCAAACCCCAGACCTGGGCTTTGGATACAAGACTGGTGGAATTGCAGAGGAAGAGAAAGTATCAGATATGTTAAACAGATTCTCACTCCTGCGGTTTTGTCGTGAGAAATATCCAAGTAGTGAGGTGCAAACTACACAGGAACTTGAGAGCCATATCCAAGCCAGTTTGCCATCTGCTGTACAAGCAGTGATGCCTATTTGGAGAAAAATGGTGTTTAGTTTGAACTTGCATGACGAGAACATGCAGTATTTCGTATTTCAGCGTTAGACAGTTCAGACACACATCAACATATTAAAAAAACATACAGTTACGAAGGACAAACAGGCTTGATATCGAAATCCTATTCAAATCAAATATCCCTTGCCTGGTTATGCACAGAATTTTATATGATCCTGTCACAAAATAACTCTCTTTAAGTCATGTTAGACTAAAAGGTATGTTTTGTTTTGAATACAAACCTTTGTCATCGTGTGCTGTTGTGGATTCAGGAACACGGTATCCATACCTAGGTTGTGTTACTTTATTCCATCACACTGAGGATAAAAAGGAGGTGAGATAGATGGTGTATTCACTATTTTGCAGCTCACCATAATTTTTTTAATCTTCTGAGAAAAACCTGTTTCATGTTACATTTTGAATATGTTACCTCATTGACTTGGAAACCTGTTTGCATGTTGTTCCAGTCCAACTCCGTCTGAAAGCCCATTGCTTTCCAGCAGAGCTTCAGCAGGATATCCTTCCTGAAAGACTGATGGGCTGCTGGCCATCAGCCATGCCTGGTGTAATGGACTGTACTTTATTATGATTTGTTATGAAGCATAAACATCATCATTCTTATTTTCATTAGCACACTCATCAGAATATCTTAATTATTTATGGATTAGAAATGATCACACAGTAATGATTGAAAATGATGAATTATTGTAGGGTAATCTGGTGTTACGTCACCAGCAGCTGCTCATATGAATAAATGCAGTAGCTATAGAGTCCAAAGTGTTAACTACTACTACAAGTTTGCTTTCCTAATGCAGAATCACTCTGCTTTAAGTTCTGCCTCCCTAATGAACGGCAGATTTACATGTGTCTGCTCATTGCAATTAATCAGGAAGGATAGAACATCAACCACTGCTGGCTCCTCTGGAATAGGATACTATCATTCCTAACATGAATGCACTTTGGATTTTCATGGTGTGATGTGGTGCATATAGTGTGAGTATTATTCTGCTCCAGTCTTGCTTATTGCCTGGTGGGAAATAGCAGTTGTTCTAACTCTCTCCTCTTCTGAGAACCAGCAGCATCCACTTAAAAGATAAGTGTAACCCTCTAGATTTCCGACTCTACTATCTTTTTTATGAAAAATCTTTATTTCCTCAGCTGACTCATGATGTCAGTTCTTGCCCAAGGACCAGTTTAGACAAATTGAGGTAATTGAAGAAATGTAAGAGTTATGGTGTTTTAGACTGTACTATTTATCTTTACAATTGTGTCTCCACTTTGCTGGTATGGTGCACATGGACAAGGAGGGACATGCACAAATGTGATCATGCAGACAGTAAAATACACATTCCTGTTACAGTTTTATTCCACTGATATACAATTGGTGGCCGTCATGCACAAAGAAGCACTGTTCCAACAAAGGCAGGGAAGCTTGGATGTAAACTAACACTACTGGGGCGGCTGTGGCTCAGTGGTAGAGCGGTCGTCCACTCATCAGAAGGTCGGTGGTTCGATTGCCATGTCGAAGTGTCCTTGGGCAAGATACTGAACCCCAAATTTGAGTCAATGGTTACTGCTCCTAATGAGCAGGTGGCGCCTTGCATGGTGCGAATGTACAGTACGTGTGAATGCTGGCTTATGTTGTAAAGCATTTTGAGTGGTCAGTCAGACTACAAAGGCGCTTAAGTACAGCCCATTACTATTTATTTAATGATTTATTCACTTACTTACTCACTTATTTATTTAGGGGGGTACCTTCAACACATTTTTAGGCTGAAAGCACTTGGTTGAGAAACAGTGAATGTAAATACGACTGATAAATCCAAAGGACACAGGCCTTTAACATTGTCCTTGACAGGAAAAGTCAATGGTTGTCATTCAGTAATGTATTCACTCATGACTCATTCATAATGGCCACGTACTATTTTGCATGTTTGAAGAAAAGTTCTGTTCAAATGAAGCATTTCTCTTCCATGTGGTCAAAGGTGAGTCTCATGCACTGTATATCTGTTTCAGTAACAGATATACATTTCCACAATTCAGCCAATATCTTCATGAACTTCATGAACAACATCTCTAAAAAAAAACATTTCACTCTTTTGTTGGTTTTGAAAATGAAACTTTGTTCAAGTCACCCTGCCTCTGAAAAGCCAGACACAGATAATTGCACTGCAGTTGCTGTCTGTATGCTTCACATTGCCTTTAAAATCAAAAGGGAATGTGAAATAGTAAAAACAAGCCAAAGATGATTTATAGAAGGGATGATGAAACACATGGCTGATGAAGGTTTACTTATTTCCTGCTTAATTTAGTTGATAGTACAATGAAGACTTGTGATAAAATCGTAGTTTTTGTCACTCACTGGCTTTTTCTGACCTCAAACCATGGCCTAGTTTAAGATCAGCCCAAGTGTTTTTTTCACTTGAATTAAAGTTTTGCTAGCTCGGACACCTCTATCCCTTTGCTGTAATGTGTTGTATATTTGTGAAATCAGAAGTATTTCTCTCACTAAAACAACTTTGATTCTCTCTTACATAAGTTGCGCTGAGGCTGTGACTCATACAGTTTATAAGTCGGGCAATCATGGAGGTCAACTTTGAAGCATTAAAACAGATGAACTTTTCCTCCCTCTGTGTTTTGAAAAGTGCAGGCTGAGTCCTCAGTATTGCTATCCTCCGTTATGACTGGTAAGCCCCATGGTGGTTTGCAGTGCTGGCTGAAGCTGCTGCCTCTTTGGTCCAGTGATCAAAGCAGTGAAGCATTAGCTCTGTTGGCCTCCTACCAGTGAAATACTGCCCTCCGGAGAAGGAGATGATGGCTTCTTGTCAGTGGAAGTTTACTCACAAGCAGTTTTCACTTCACCCACCCATCCTACAGGATCTTCAAAAACTCCTCACATATTACATCGAGTGTGTGTGTGTGTGTGTTTTATAGATGAGCTAAAGGAGAAGCTGCAGGATTTTGTGTCTCAGACAAACAGCCAACATCCAGGATTCATTAAGATGGTGCGCCATTCCAAGCAGGAGGGTCTGATCCGGTCCAGAGTGAGTGGGTGGAGGACTGCTACTGCTCCAGTTGTTGCCCTGTTTGATGCCCACGTCGAGTTCAATGTTGGCTGGTGAGTCACCCACAAGAAGTGCAGCATAATGGTAGCACAGCTCAACACAAGAGCGCTAGTTCTTGAGTCATCACTCTGTGTGGGTTTACAGACAATTATCAAATATTATTTTTACATTGCAAATCCACCATAAATAAAACGTTCAAAACAAAAAGGGAAAAAAAAGAAAGAGTTTGACATTGGGAATTCACTTCCTTGCTGAATGTTAAAAGAGAAGATTAATACCACTCCCATATGTCTGTCCATTAAATATAAACTCAATAAAAATGCAATATAATTATATAAACCTTATAAACTAGCCAGTTAGCTTTGTTTAACTTTTGAGTGCCTTAGCAGTGCTGGTGGGTGGATTTATCCTATGCTAACAGTCGTCTGGCTGTAGATTGTAATTTTTATAATATTAAGGTAGCATCAATTTCATCATCTTACTCTCAACAAGAAAACCCAAAATGTAGAGTTTGCTTTAAAATGTTTATATCACATATTTTTGTTTAACGTATTCCCAAATACCAAAAAAGTCTCATACTGTCCTGCATTTTCTTGTTATAAGGATTTGCCATGAACTGTATTTGAAAAGGTAAGTAAGTAAGAGCACACATACACATTAAACGATGTTTACATGCAGTTTATGAATCACTTTGTCAAGTGTTTGTGAATGAGTAAACATATTTCATCTCTCTATATTTCCATCAGCTTATCAGATGGAAAATGATACTTTGCCAGGCTGATAAATTGGATTGAATTAAACTTGAAATCAGCAAATTAGTTTTTTGATAGTGTCCCTTACATGACTGGTATGATCATATGGGTGATGGAGAGAGCCTGTCAAAACAAACACTCATTTGTTTTTGTCACACTCAACACTCACACAAAGTGAAAATTACTCTCTTTTTCCATATTTTAAGGGCTGAACCCATTCTGCAGAGAATCAAAGAAGACAGAACTCGCATAATCTCCCCATCATTTGACAACATCAAGTACGACACATTTGAGATTGAAGAATATCCACTGTCTGCCCAGGGCTTTGACTGGGAGCTGTGGTGTCGCTACCTCAACCCACCCAAGTCCTGGTGGCACAGGGGCAACAAGAGTGCACCAATCCAGTAAGTGAAGACCAACATGTCTTGATCGCCTTTCTCAAATACAATAACAAATTCTTTATCTGAAATTAACTAAAAATTGTCAACCTTGCTAAAAGGGTAATTCATGCTGCAGGTCTTATCTTGTTTTTGCTGTGACTATAGCAACTGTGCTGAGTTAGCATTACCTGGGCAGAGAAACAAAACTGATCTCCATCATCTTTAATCCACCAGGAGCCCGGCCCTGATTGGCTGCTTTGTGGTGGATAGGCTGTACTTTGAGGAGATTGGCTTGCTTGATGAGGGAATGGAAGTGTATGGGGGAGAAAATGTGGAGCTGGGCATCAGGGTGAGTAATAACGTCAACCCTTAGTGGCCACAGGCCATTGTTCATCCAGGTAATGTGTGGAGAATTAACCATGATAATGAGACTTAATGGATTTTGGGAGCAAGGTCACAGAAGAGCTCATTATCAAAATACCTCACTCATTGAGAAAGTGCCATTTAGCTTCAAGTGATGTGCTCTGTGCTTTTAAAAGCGGTGTAGAGGTGGAGGGATGGAGGTGAGAAGTAGGATATCCAGCCAACATCTGATTTTATTTTAAAGAAAAGTGTTCTGCAACCTGTTGAACTGGTGCTTTAGATGATATATGTTGTACTCTTTTAGCTGAGTGCTGTTTACGTTCAGAGCTACATTATTACTAAAACACCAATGTTAATCAGAGTTAATCAATTTAACTTCAAGATCTTTTTAGCATCTGTTCTGATGCCTTTGATCATATCATATGATCTCCATCAGCAGATTGTAAACTTTATATCTTTAAGAATGTATCTTTATATATCTGTATCTTGTTATATCTTTATATCATAAGAAGAATGGCCACTGTAGCTTTTATCACACATAACTCCATCAGCAGTAAATAGTGCATTTGTTCGAGACTATTTTATGCTACAAATCTATACACATATTGTTAATGTTGTTTTCTACTTATAGAAGCAGGGCAGTGGGATTAAGTCAAAGATCAATAAACTACCAGAAGCAGGGTTTTAGAAATACAGAGTCCATGAGTCCACTCAATGCACCTAAACCTTTTTCTCTAAATTGTATGTTCCATATTGACTAACACTACTTAAATAAATGAGAGCTTTTGTTAAATCCTTCTCCACACTGCCAGGAATTAGCTTTTTAATTTTCATTGTTGACCCTAAAAATAGTCTTGAATCAGCCTTTGAAATATCCATCATCATACCCATATGTAGCTTCAGCTACACAGGCAGTAATTGTTAAAACGATCAATCCATTGTTTTTGTATTTCTGTATGGTATTGGTATGGTATTTAACAATACGAAAATATAGAATATCAACAGTTTCAATCTTTAAGAATATCAAAACAGGGTAACTAATGACAATGAACGATAATATCCTTCAAAGTGTATTCACACTGTGATAGGCTCTCTCTAAAGTCAGTAGTGTAGTTTTAACAAGAATAAATAATCACAGCTACTTACCTCAAAGATGTTAATGGTAGCAGTGATGTCTGAACTCTGTCTGCAGCTACGTTGCATTCTTCTCACAGTACCATCATTTCTACACCACGACCAGCTCTGACATGAATGAAAATCCTTTTGGTGTACGTTCAATTCAGAAGTACCACAAGCATATGCTAGAGAAATAACAGGTCCCTACAGGGATTGCTGATGACAGCACACGTCTACTATACAAAGCCATTAATGAAGCTATCAGCCTGTTTAATAAGAGCAAGAAGCAGCGGACGGTTCGTCCTCAGCTCCACTCCTGAGAGAAGCAAATGGAGACAAGCTTACGACAGGATGCCAAATGTACGAAATCTTCATCCTCGCTAATGATAGAGATGCGATCATCAGCAAAGAAAGGAGATTAGACCCATAAGTCCTCTCACTACAGAAATTGCATTCCTGAGGTTGATAATATCCCCTCTGATTTCTTTGTAGTTGGACACATTGATGATTTTTATTGCATATATTACCAACCAGAGCCCCAGCCCTATAGTCTGTGTAAACATGTTGATTAATCTTTTTGGGTCATTGCTCAGCTTTGAATTCAGTGTTCAATGTTGTTTACTCGCTTGCTTATATTTGACTGAAGGAACTCGACCTTGCCTGGAGGTTAATGTAGTTTTGAGTTCACTAAAGCTTTTAAATCAGAGGGTGACAAAGTCAGCTGGAAGCTACAAGACTGGAGGACTCTGGCTTGGCCCCAAATTAGCAGTCCCATAGATCCACAGCAGGGTCTGTCTGCCTGTCTGCAGCGTATTGGTCATGCCTCCAGACCACCTGCCATCACACAAACTAGCTGCCGACAGATCCTCAGAGACACACTCAGACCAAGCCAACAGCTACAGGCTTTGGCTTAGGCTTAGGCATGAAAGGGATGTCCTGGGTAGTGTGAGGGTGAAATGAACTGCTGCTCTCCGCTCACATTTGGTCACAAAGCTGAACACTTCTGTCATGGTGTGGATTCATTCTAATTCAACGTAATGACACAAATGCTTTGTTTATTTTATTCGTCTATGTCGTTAAATATCTTTTATCAACTGCACTGGTGTGTGAGTGTGTGCTGTTTCACTAAATTGTAAGGATCGAGGTAATTTACTTGTCCTTCTACAACACCCGGTTACACAATGAAATGAAAGTCTGTAGTCGCCTTAATGCTACGCACATAGAACATGTGTCTGTGCTACAGTGTTGTTGCCATGTATTCATATGGGATTAAATGAATGTGTGTTGAATGTAAAGGTGGTGGAACCCTTGTAGACTTTCATAAAGATGGAAACTGGGTCGATGTCGGAGCCAAACAGGTGAATTTTAGACCAAAAGAGACCTTGAATGAGAGTTATGATGATGCTATCTGTGACTTCTTACTATAAATAGCTGAAAGATGGTGGTCCTTGTCCTCTATAAATCACAACACAGGTTATGAATCAATAATATAACTACACATATTTGGCCTGGTACAGCTGTCGCATAGTACTGTCTGTCTGTTTGAACTTCAGATCAAAATGCATTGATTTATTTTGTGTATTTGTTTCATGGATGTGCAGCAAACCCATAAAATATAGCTGCTGTGAAGCAATCCTTCAAGTTAAGATTGTTAAATAGTGATCCACACTTAAAGCGTACATCCGCAAACACTTGCATGCAACAACAACAAAAATAATAGTAATTTTAGAATTGTACATACACAACTGCATGTAATGTTCCCTTTATGGATCGTGATCCACCTGGCAATGTGCGCACATGGACCACCCTCTACACACCCACATTCAACCATAAATAGTCAGTGCAGAGCACCTCATGAATGCTAATTCATAGATATGAATCTCCTGCTCAATGTTTCCTTATGGTGATTGAAGATTGAAGAAATGCAATTTTCTGACAGAAATTACCACCATGTTTCCTAGAAATTTTGTTTGTACATAGCTTAGTTTGTAAGACCAAATATGTTTAGAAAGGAAATGTAATCTCTGCCTGCAGTATGTGCAGAAATAACATTTATTTCACTGAATGAAACACTGGAGAAGCAAGACATAGTTGGGAATGATTACAGACACACACAGACCAGGTCTTGGACTAGAAACCATGGATCCGGTCCAGACTCTGGTCCAATTTAGTTAAGGTCAGGGAACATTTGTGTTTTCCTTTAAATGTTCAGGAAAAGAAATACATTGTCAGGACTGATTGTTCCTCATCAACATGTTTGCGACTTGCCATATACAGTACTTTAATTAATAACATTATGTTATGAAAACATAACATTGGTTGTCATTAAAACATAATTGCTGGTGGAGGTTAGAAAACTGTTAATTCTTCTCTTCACATAGTCCTCTAGTGAGGACAGTGAAAGTCCACAGTAATTATGTTTATGTTATGTTTAGAGCAGTCAGACTGACAGCTTCACACATTAAATGATGGCAACAGTCAGTAGTATCCCCCACCCTGGGATCATTTGGAAAGGGAAGTTTGATTGGTGAGCACAATCTATTCATTTAATTAAGTTTGGTTCAGTAAAGTTGGCCTATACAGTATGAGTAAGGCTCATAATGAGGATATGGAGTGTACCGTGTGAGTGTCACTGGCTTTATTTCCAGACTTTAAACAATTCTGTGCATGATGAAGATGTTCAGGTGAGGTGACTGGAGAAGTCAGAGTGTTTGGCAGCTACCGCTCTGTCTCCAGTACGCTCTGTGCACCTTACAGCATAATCAAGTTCACTGCAGCGAGTTTACACACAAAAACTTTATGAAAACTAAAATAATACTCGGTGATTTATGCACAGTATTAGCTCTATTCTATTCTACTCTTAATTGTTATTTGATGTTACCTTGGATTGCAGTCACTGATACAGTCCGGCCCTCAGATCTGCGCTCCTGAGGTAGAGAATATAATGCTGAGATAGTGCTGATTAAATGCTAACAGAATTTGATTTAGGAATTGATTGGCTTATATCTTTTAAAATTTAAAGGTGCTTATGGAATAGTTATAGTTCACTGCAGGCGTAAGTACAAATAACACCGCTGGTTTGAATGTTAATAATGTCAATCTCTAATTAATGTTTTTTTTATTAAATATCTGAATTTGTGAGAAGCATCTTTTTAAAATCTTGCTTCATTTCATCACTTCACCATCTGTGTCGCAAATTTCCTCAGTCTCTAAAATGTTTAGCTTGGGCCAGAGTGTACAAGAGATGCACAGATTCCCCCATCAAGTTTGTTTATAACTTCTGTATAGAAGGTTGTGTCTCTCAGGCCCAGTTTTGTGCGTACACAGTGGTTATGAATGAGACCCCTGGACTGTACAACACACAGGGTAATATAAATACATATGATCCCCCAAAACACCTGTGCCTACTGGGTATTGTGCCAGTGAAGCCAGCCTGGAACAATGCATCACAAAAAGACCCAAGCCAACATCATCACTCTCAACCACTGCCAGGAAGGTTGAGTTGAGAAATGAGGTTCATTGAGGGCTATGAAACACTATTATGAGGCTGGCTTTGCATGCATGGAAGTGGCAATAAAACACCATTACTGTCATAATAATGATTTACACGTCGCATTCCATCCAAATATTTGCCGTGCAATTTGTTTTCAGTGTGAACAATGTGGAACATCATCTCTTTGAGCATTTTCAAAAGTATGCGTAGCATATAGAAAGAATAAGGGCCAGGTCCTCACTGTAGTCTGCTGTAATATTTAAAAATCGAATGTGAATTCATCCTCATATTAATAGACTCTTGAGCTGTTGCTCTGAATATGTAATATGAATATGTGTGAGGTATGTACGTATGATGGAAGGCATAAAAACACATATCCATCTATTATCTCAGATTCAACATACGTAATCTATCATCCATTTTAGCTTATTAAAACTGACTCACTTAACTTCAACCTTAACATTGTAATGTTTTTTGTAAAGCACACTCCCTCCATTAACACTAACCATGAATGAACCATCAACATACATGAACAGTGTCAGAGAAGAACACAAATGTGTTTCACAATGTTGGTTTGACTTTTTCCCCTCATTTAAAAGGTACATATAATTCTTCACAACCGTACATACCAAACGTTGGGCCATAAAGACTCGGACAGTAATTGTTATCCAGCAGCACTGATGATTCCAGTGCTGCTGAAAATCTATTAAACCCTGCATGTACTCTCAAACCAACAAGACAATCAATGAGAAAGTCTTCTGTCTTACAGATGTAATGTGAAAAGTATTGGAGAACCATGAGAAATACCGCAGTACAATCGGCTTTGTTGGCTATCGAAATTCTACTTAAATCATAATTAAATTCAAAGGACACTACATTACACGAATACTACAATAATTATATATGTACTGTACTGGAAAGAAACATTATTTTAGTAAGAGTCATATTCAAAGTAAACAGCCAGAAGCAAACATCAGTCTGCTCACATGAGCGTCATTACTCTCAACCATTAGAATTTATTTCACAATTATTTTTATTACACTGTCAGGTATTACATGGCTTTATAGGTACAATACTGAAATGATAACTAAACTTTTAAAACACCCACATGTCATTTTTTCTTCTTTTTTTCTTCTCCTTTTTTTTAGCACATTATTAACCTTTGTTCTCTGAAAAAGAAGCTGCACAAAAGTATTAGTTATCACATCACGCTTACATAATGATCATTAAGTATCGCTTTTACTCAACATTTCTATGGACAAAAATATCATCAATATTATCATTATAAGGAGCAATGAATGATGATCTCATAGAGGCATTTGTAATTTTGTAAGTGTTACTATAGAGACGATAATGGCTGCAGCAGAGTGGATGAGTTGTGGTGGCAGAGCTTTTAAACACGCTCTCTTGATGAGAGATGCAGTAGGACTGAGTGAATTCTAAAACTTGAATATGGATCCCCATGGATGGGATGGATCAGATCAGGTTTTGGCGGCCGTAGAAATGCGTGGTTTCATTCCACTCTGCATTAAATAATTTACTGAACTGTGTATTTGATATGAAAGAACATATGCACTGATTTACATAGTATGAAAATTTACCTCCAAATTGGATTCTTGGTTATCATGAATAAAATGCAGTGTTTTTACGCTTTATTAGCTCCTGTTTTTAATGGCAAAATGTTATGTATAAAGTGCCAACAAATGTTAGATAGTTGTGTGAGCGGATTTTGCAGTATGGTAAGATGTGTAAAGGTTTATCTTTCCTCACACTTTTTTGGTGATAATAAAAATTGTGGGGAGGAAGGAAACTGTTTGGATTGAAAAATAAATCAAACCCCTATCAAATGGATGTTTTTGTTCTCATTGGGTTCAGTCTCACGTTGACACAGCAAAACTCATCAGTGTTCTGACTGCAGGCATTTTTTTGTAATAAACACAGCAAGTGGTTGCAACTGGTGGGATTTTCCCAGAACAGACATGTCAAGAGATATTTGTCATCAAGACTGATGAATTAAATTCTTTATAGTGTTGCTTCAGGAGGTAGAAACTAGAACATTACACTGTTTTCTGTACTCGTAGGTTAGATTCCAACTATTTATAAAATATGATCTCTTTAAATTAAGATCTCAGGGAATGTATTAGTCATTTGATGGATATTGTTGAATGACATCAATACTAACTTTTAACAAGTCTTTAAAAAGTAACTTGTTACAAGATTGCAGCTTGTAGCTGACTTGTGACGCTACAAAGATAAGTAATATTAAGAAAATGTCAGAATAAGACAAGGCTAACATTAATAGTCCTGGATAACTAGATACCACAAACAACAAACCAAATAAACTCCTCAGCATCTCTATCTAGCCCTTGGAAAAGTCTTCATTTTTAATTTCATGGGATGTGATAGATCAATAATGCAATAATGCAACTCTTCACATTGCTGTCCACATGGATCGCTGCAGGCCTGCCATTTACAAATATCATTTATATGAGTTTATTCTCTAATATGTTCAGGGTCAACATTCAGAGCCGAGGGAGAGTCAGCAAAAATAAGAAGGATGGTGGAGGGACATTTGGGACTGGACTAAAGCGGCGTGCATAATAATAATAATAATGTAGGTTTATCGTGATGGCTGCATATAATAATTTCCATTATCCATAAATCTGATTATTATTTTCTCAAATAATGAATTAGTTGTTATCAAATCAGAAAATACTTTGTCGTGAAAAATGTCTATTACTAGAGTATTTTTTTTTACATGGCTATGTAAAAATACAATAAAGGATAAAGTGTAAATTTATTTTTGACGTGTTCGTATGAACAATGTGGAAAGAAACTCAACAGGACTACCCGGATTTGGTTGCAGATATGCCATGTTAGTGTTAGTGAGGGATATGAAAGCAGAAAGCTTCAAATACAGAGACAAGTATAGAATGAAAAAAATAATATTCCTAAGGCAGCATAATAAATCACAGGAAGAGTTCTGCTCATCTTGTCAGCAGGCTGCAGACATATGTCTCTGCTGTTGCAATTCTTTTCAAATTTGACAGTTCTCATCAACAAGGTTTCATCACTCACATCATAAACCATCATGAGCTCTATAATATCATTGGTACACATGTTTCACAACACATGAATTAAGGTTTTGGCCATTTGTATGAGATTTTTTTGCCAGTTTGAAAGACATTTTTAATGAGTGCAAATGAAAACAAGTTATTTCATGTCTAGTGCATTTTACATCAATCCCAAAGATGCTGACCTGCAGTGAAGAAGCAGAGTGTTTCTTTCTTTGGTCCTTATTCTACTATAAAATGAGAATGCTGCAATGATCATATCCTTACATCCAGTGGTATTCAAATGTCAGCTTTTATTAAGGGACATGATGCTTATCATGAAAATGCACACTACCTCATCATATCCCTACCTCCAGCTTGCTGTGATGACTCATTGGAAGACTGACGCATGAACCCATAGTTCTAAAATCTCCTGCCCGACATGAAACAAGATCATTTCATCTCCTCTAAATTCTTTGGTGTGTCTCAAACACTTTCTCCTATCTGCTTGACACACAACATCCCATAGTGCCCACCCACTAGAGAAGGACTGGAAACCAATCATAGCTTTTCCAACTCACTGTAAATTGGAACTGTAAAATACTTGTCAGGAGTGCATTTTATTCCATGTTTTAAAAGAGTACAGCTATACAGCTCATTAATTAAGTTAATAATGTCTGCACAGTTTGTAACTGTACCAAACTATCCCTATGTAATAAGTGGTATAGCTTATTAATATGGTACTAAGTAGTTTGCCACTACTGATTGCTTGATAAGCACCAACCCTACGCCAATCAAGTTTTCAAGTTTTAGATCCTCACCCTTCTTTCACTCCTCGTAACTGACTTGACTTCAAGTTGCTCCTTTATAGTGAAGAAGAAAAACACAATGTTATGCCTGCTCTTTCAAGTCTACAGGGGGTGAGTGGTTGATGCTCTAAAATTAGATTTTGGGTGGGCTACTGTAAGGCAGTGAGCACAAAGCTGAGGATGCAAAAAAGCAAAGAAATTATTAAGTAGACTGACAGTCCAATTATAAGACACACAGTGATTTCTATCATTTGATTTGACATGTTGCCGCACCATAAAACTGCATTATTATTATTATTATTATTATTATTATTGTTATTATTATTATGCTGCATATGCTCAAAGATTTTGTGAAATAACTTTGAGTGCTCTCATCAAAATCCACTTTGAGCCACCAGACACTGTACCTGGCACCACTGCAGACAGAAAAATTAATAAAGCACTCCACTCGCATTACACTTACATTAAAGGTTTTTAGCTCTTGCCCTTATCCAAAGCGCAGTATGATGAGATCAGCAGTAAAATTAGCTTAGGCTCAGGCAGATGGTGCCCTGATAATAGAGCTATGCAAACACAGTCATAATATGAGAATGATGCTCTACCAGAAAAGTTCAACAAAAAGAAATTAGAGGAAGAACGACTAGATATAGCGAGTAAAATTAGATTTATGCAGAAGCATATTTTTAGGAAGATATGTTAGAAATGGGAGTGATTCAAGTGGGAGCAGGGGACGTGAGGTATTTCTAGACGAGAGGAGATTTAAGCTTACAAGGGAAGGGAGTGGTAGTGCTGTCCTGAGATAGAGTCAGGCAGGTAGGTGGAGTGAGGTCTAGACTTTCAATCACACACATTAGACCCTAAGTGTAGTGTATTTGTTTGTTGCCGCGCTGTCAAGCTCTGCTTTCTGCTTTTCCACACGGGAGCACAGTTTCTGAGTCACCGTGCAAATTAGATGGGGAGGGTTTGATCATTTGAGAGGAGCACACTAGGAGGAATATACAACTATATGAAATTGAATAGCAAAAATGGAATAGCAATACAGCCCATCATAGTAATGGAAGACTCAGACTTGTATCGTGACAGTAATTTCCCATTTACAGTGATTAATTTGGAGGGAAAAAAGCGGCAAACATTTAGTGGTTAATTGCAAGGGGTGTCACACAGGCAAAAATTGTTTCATTGACAGATAGGAAAGTAGACACTGAAGAATGGAGGGAGAATACAAGCTGCAATTGGCTGTGTATTAGTATTAGACAGTACTGGCACAATGTTCACAATGTTTTACTGCATCATGTTCAGCTTGACTAAAAGGTTATTGGTTTCGTCAGGTTGGGAGGAACAGTGTCTACAACTTACAGCTGCTAAAACAATGACACACATCAGCCTCACAGTCAAACTCAGATGGTTACCGTGTTAAACATTGTACTTGCTTAACATCAGCATGTCATCGCGGTTCTATTATCATGCTACGTTAACATCCACCTTACAGCAACAATAAATAAGGAAAGAGAAGAATGCTGGCAGACAAATGCTGATCATTAAAATTAAGTTGTTCTATTTATTTTAGCAGTCAATGCTCTCTCTTAATCTTTCAATTATTTCTAATATAACTATTCATTGTAGAGGTTTCAAAACAAAAACTTGATACATCATATTTAAACATTAAGAATTGCATTTACAACTGACACGATCACATAATGAAGGATGCATTGAAATTGCTTTGTTTTTATTACCGATATATTCAATCAGAACAGAGCATGAAAAAAAACATCATTCAAAAGGGTCTATAGTTGCAGTGCATTCTTTTAGCGTATGGATTATATTATGTGTTTGTTTTAAAGGTTTAAATTAAAAAGGAAAAGAGACTCAGACTTTTAGATTCCTATAAAAGAAAACCTGAGATTCATATGTTTGTGCTACTCTGCTCTAATTACATGTCTTTTTTTGGGGGGTGATATTACCAACATACGGCTCAGCAAGTTTGCATATATAATGCATTCCCTAATCTGAGAATCCATATCACTCATAGAGAATATGGTCAAGAAAAGACTACGTGGAGGGGCAGCACTGTTTATAGCCTGTACCAGCTTAGGTGAAGTTACCATGGTAATGTATTCAGGTTAAAAGAGAGCCACCTTTGTGATATTGAAAACTCTGGCTTCAGGCTCAACATACTGTACCTCAGTAACCCATTAATCTCACTTCATATTACAGCCCTCAGGGCCCGGGACACTGCAGCTGCTACTGGCATTGGAATTGAAATCGAATACCACTTGAGCCTTTAGTTCAGTACGATGTGTAGAATATATCCTCAGACAGAAATGACAAACTCAGTTCTATGTCCATCCTATAGGAGTGAGAGAATTACAAAACATGTTTCTCAGGAAACTTCACGGTCTGAATTTTTGTATTGATATTTTAATCAATTGCTTCCCAGAAAAATCTCTCTATTAAAATACATGTTCAGCATTGTCCTGCTGCCTGTTAACAATGCAGTCCCTTGAATGTGTGTGTATGCGTGTGAGTGATGTTTGATCATTATGTACATAATGCTCAGCTGATTGCTAGCTTTATATTTTAAATGTAGGACCTCCAGCAGATTCAGGGTTCACTTAAAGGTATTCTCCCACTCAACTAACAGCCTAGGTGTACAAAATGCATTCCACCCCAAAATGCGGCATATCAATGAATAAATATCATTTTATTATTTGGTCAAGTTTCAATGCATAATTCAATTCAAACGAAACATGCCTAACGAAAGGGAATTCCATGGGTAGACTTGTTTTGGATTTCCTACCTGGCAGCCATTTCCCTGCAGCTTCCCGTCACTTATGCGCGTGCGCAAGCCAGCCTAGCCTGTCCAGATTTAGATTTCAGTCGCTCCCATCGATCCTTCTGCTCTCCAGTATTTTCCAGTTTTGCTCTCCGTTTCTTTTGTTCAGATACTCTACGCCTTTTCCTTGCACTATCTGTTATTTTAGGTCGTCCACGCTTCCGTGTTCTCCATGTTCTCGCAGATTTAAAACTGCTGCGCATGCACGTGGGGCCTTGCGTGGCCTGGAAATCTGGGGGAGCCCTTGAGGAAGACAAGATTTGTGCCGTTCCCGAATTTCAAAATGGCCCATTGTTTACTTCATATTTTTCGCACTTCACTAGCTTAAAATCGGAATTGTTCTCTGTATTCTGCTGTGCTAAAAATATGACCGTCATATCAGGCTGTAGAATAGCATTCATCCTACTGAATAAATATATCGTGGTTACTTTCAAAATTCTTCACACGCCTTGAGAAGGAAAATACTGAGTGGGAGTATTACCGTTAAGCAATAGAGAAACACCTCTAATCCTTTGAATATGATTTTTATGAATGAAATAGTTAATGAAAAGATTTGAATAATTGTCAGGGACAACACACTCACAAGTCATTGCCACATCTGCTTGACAGCCACTTTGGTGTGCACAGTGTGCCCTATCATTAGTGTCCCAATCAAAACCAAGGTTTATGTCACATCTGATGTTGTTCACCCTTGATGATAGCCATCTGCATCAGTGTCTGTTCTTTGGCAACAGATTTTCTGATGGAAATTACTCATTTTAATTGAAAAGGTTGAAACGTCAGCTGTGATGTTTGGTCCTCACATAACAGCACAGTGTGATTATGTCAACTTTATTCATACTGGAGCACCAGGCATCCTGGACTCTTGTTAGGCTCAACACATTTAAGTGATATCTGAGCATCCTCCATGGGCCCTATAGTGACATCCTAATGAACCCTTACAAATATAAGCATCTAAACAGGGGAACACATCTTCGTTGTGTCATTGCATTGCTTTGAGATGCCATTCACATTATTTAGATATTCATCTGCTGGATTGGACAAGACTAATTTGTTTTCTAATACATTTCCCTCCAACATTTAATACTCATTCAGCCCTTTTAAAGGTTTTTAATCAAAAATTTATATACTTTTTATTTGAATCGAATTAATGCTCAAAGAAATGACTAATGAATGATGAAATGTTAATAACTCGTCTGGGCCATTATGATGATTAATGAGAATTGATTTAAGAATATAAATGAAGTGGGTTTATACACAGTAAAAAACACAACCAACTATTTTAATGCTTTATTACATGTAAATAGAAATTCATCGAGAAAAGGATGGAGCAAGCTAAGTGTGTAGCTAATGCTGTCTAAACAGTGAAATACACATATAAAAAGGCAACTTTATTAGTTTCTGTGGTCTGTATGCAGTGTGTACAAAACTTTGAGTAATAAATGTCCTCTCAGCCATGGTGATATTATCATGGAAGATACCACACTTGGGAATATTTTCAGAGATTCCTGCACCGGGGTCTTGAGCCTCCCACAGGTCTTCATTATGTGAGGTGCCACTGGCTTTTAGTCATCAAGAACAAGGCTTATTCCCATGGACACTGGAATATAAACGTATTCCACCATGGGGACTCCCTCCTCACAGTCAAGCATAGGCTGCACAGGTGCACAGGCCTCTGCTTGTTGGCCAAAATGTGCTTTAAAAAGCCCATAAGTGATGCCAAACATGACTAACTGTTTTTAAATCTCATCCTCAGAATACATTCAGTAAAATAATCCAGACATTTAAATGTGTTTATCATAAGACTTGAGTTCACTGACAGCATAAAGGGTCGGTCTTTACTGAAACTTTTTATGCTCTACATCAAACAGTTTGTCAGTGGTGCAGAGAAGGTTTAACTTCTACCTAGCATTAGCATCAAATGCAAGATTTAGCATTATGTCAAAAATCTGTGCAGCCTTTAATAGAGCTGTGATTTCAAGTCTTTCGATTACTGTGAAGTCATTTTCAACTGAACTCATTGCTAGTCTTTTACTGCAGACAAATGACTTCTTCTTGAAATGTTGTTCTTTGTATTTGTAATGTTTAAAAATCAGGTGTGGCAGTGTGGTGGCAGTGTTGAAGTCCTGCCTTGTGCTCACATCGCTCACATAGAGCGTGCTCATAAACCCTACACTGAGGATCTAACGTCTCATGTGCGGCGAAACGCCCTTAGAGTTGCAGAAGTTTGGATGGATGAGTTTAAAAGCCATGTCTACATGGCCTGGAATATTCCCATGGAGGTGAGTAGTTGTGTTAATTGTGTCTTTCTAAAATGTGCAATACAAATGCATTATTATTTCTATATTTTTATCTTAGGAATATGTGACTGTATTTGTGTTTATTTCAGATCTGAAACGAAAATTTCCAATGATGCAAAGAACTGTGTGAAAACCATGTGTTTAAACTACATTCCGATGTGCAGCATCACTGCAGTAGTATACAGCTCATTTGGATTCACCATATTTCTAATAGAAATATGGATACCTTCTCCAGATGGTTTATAGTAAATGTGCAGGCAGGAAATGGAAAGAGACATTCAAGTTATATTTCATGCATCTTAACCATGAGGCCACTAAAATTTCCACACATTTTACCATCGTCACTCTGTATTAATAGAAGAATATTCTGTGCTAGAGGACCATTTTATTGGTCTGAAGAGTGTCCTCCTGGAGCAGGAAATGTATCAGTATTTGGATATATAGGGACATCAAATCTGGGTTTGTGTGTGACAATCTGTGTAACTGAAGACGAACATATACCCCTGAATTTGCAAAGGGTTTTTTTCTAAAGCAGAAATCTATCATAAGTTGTCCTTCATTATGAAGTTCTTTCCATATATGCTTTTGACACAATCCTTACTTGCCCCACTTTCAAATGTCAGATGTCAGCGATTAACTGGCTTCAGGCTGAACTGACAGATAGTAACTGTCGAGGCACCGTGTGTGCAGAAAAGAAAGAAAACACTTCTGCCTCAGTACCACAAATGAGCAAATCATATTATACTGTTAAGTGACGTTGTGTCAGGGTGTTGCAACAGACCACATCAGTTCATTGCAACATTAATTATTTGTCCCACCACTCATAGAAAAAATACATGGCAGCAAGAGGATCTTCAGTCATCGTTTGTCAAACCTGATTAATTATTATTTTACCAGGATTTGTTGTTTCAGCCTTTTGCATCGCAATCCAAAGGGAGCATTTAAACAGTAGTCCAAGTGTGACAGAACAATGCACAAACACACAAATATGAAAACAGACGATTAGAAGGCACCATCATCAGGCTACAGGACCAAAAGGCAGCTTCATTCTGGGGCAACCTAGTCAAAATGTTACAGAGTTTAGTTTCATCTGTTAGCTGCTGTGTTCCTCCCATCACAGACGTCTAGTTGAATCAGACCCCTGACATCTGCAGTAGATGACTTACAGAATGGCCTGAATTAAATATGTGCCATAAAATATTGAAAATGAATGAAATGAAAAAAATTATGAATAACACAGAAAGGAAAAAAGACAATTATTTCAACAATATGTTTTCTAGCAGAAAGTCAATCAACTTATTATTTTAAATCTCTTTATCTGAGCCTTTATTTAATTATTATTTTGAGGTGTTAATTAAAGATGTTTGCAGTGTCAGCAACTGGTGTTTTGACAAAATGTCTCAGTTTGCAGAATTAACATGAATCTGATACTAATCGCTCTGCAACACAATGTTTTATGTTTTTATGGTTATAGCATTATAGTAGTGTCATAATTCAGTTTTTCCAATTGATACAGATTTTTATTTGATCTTGAACTCGATCCAAGTATAAGTAATCGCACTACATCATGGTAAATAGGCTAAATGTAGCATCCCTTAAAGGCGAAGTTAAATGTTTGTTCACTGAAGCTTTTTTCTTCTTCTGCATAATCTGTTTGAATATGTAAATCCACATTATGAAAAGATGAACATCTGCAGGCAATTCATTCAGTCAATAATGAGGCCTTTAACAGAATCTGTCCTCAAGAAGAATGAAATTTAGCCCTAGCTTTTGTCCATGAAGTAACTACACAGCAGAAATGCCATTATTAATTTTCTTCTGACAATTTAAAAATCACCCTGCCCCCATCTGACTTCACTTTTTGATGTTTTTTAGGCCCAGAGAGCCATTTGCTCATCAACACATTTGTTGACACCTACTTGATTTTGTTGAGTTATGCGGTGCAAAGTGATGCATCAGTGGCTTTAGATGTAATGCCTCTCTTGCCTCTATTCTTATATATGACATCATCATCATGTTGTTCCTGATACATGATTATACTTGTAAGTATCATTTTACTGTTGTAGCTTATTGAGGTGCAGCTTATAGTAGAATTACTGTAGTTTAGTTCAGTGTTTGCCAACCTAGGGTTTGGGCTGCTCCAAAGGGTCACAAAACAAATCTGAGGGGTTGTCAGGAAACGAAAGCGAGAAAAAAGTTATGATATTAACAATAAATGGATATTGGATGGTTTTACCTCTTTGGGCTTTAAACGCTCCTTAGAATTAAACCGTGTGAGAAGTTTAGAGTGGAAATGTCCTTTGGTGGAACTGCCAAAAACTCACAGGCCTCTTAGACATGACAACATCACAAACATAGATTTAAAAAAATGTGGGGAGCCACTAGGTTAATCTTAACAGTGCAATCTATTTCTTAATATTATCTTGCGTGTCTATTTACAATTTACAAGTTATTCAGCACAACACTCCTCAATGGTTCATTGTCTGGTTTGCTTCTCCTCAAGCTAAAGTTAATCAATGTTCTTCTTTGTGTGAATCTGTGTGTTTCCGTGTATATGTGTGTGGCTCTTTGCTTGAACCCAGGACTCAGGGATTGATATTGGCGATGTCTCTGAGAGGAAGGCTCTGAGGAAGAGGCTGCATTGTAAAACCTTCCGATGGTACCTTGTCAACATGTATCCCGAAATGAGGATGTACAGCGACACCATCGCATACGGAGTAGTAAGCCACTGACACCTCCCTCTCATCCCGAATTCATTTCAGTGTCGACAAAAGCCTAAACAAAGCTAAACAAGGCTAAACCGTGCCTGAGCAAATCATTTTAATCCTTTGTGTTGGGACACGGATGGCTGCTGGAACTCAACACAAACAGTTTACAAAGAGGTTTACTGCAGAGAATTTGACTCTTTCCTTCTCACTTCAGAAGTTACAAAAAATTATTTCTTGTGCGATTCATGTTATGAAATTAGATATATATATAGGTAAATATATAGAATAATTGAAGTAATTGCTTTAAATATAAATGTCTCAGAAATCTTTGCAATAGGATTTTACTTGCCAGAGAAGCCAGAAAATCCGCAGGGAATTCTGGCAGTTTTTCTATTTTCCCATCGTTCTCAAACAGCTTTATTTCCATGGTCCTCCCACCTCACATCACTGTGGTGCACCCTAATACACAGTGACACACAGGCCGCAGTATTATGCCACTGCTTTCCATATTGTATGGATGATTTTTTTTCTTATATAAACTGACAAATAGTGGAAAGATACAGCGAGGAAGTAGGCCGGCCTCATTACATTCATTCCTCTGAGTTAGTTGACCTCATTATTCTATATTTGCATTGTGCATTTGATGGAGTAGACAGTCGTGGTGGATTCAGGAGTGTTACATGAAATATTTTCTTTTGGCAAAAACTTACTTCACAAGTCTTTGAGGTCTAATATATTCATACCGCCCTCATCCTCATCCTCCTCATATACAAATGTGGGTGAGGAAGGTGCAGGTGGAGGCCAGCTGTCCTCTGTATCACTGTGTATTTGTTAAGTCATGACTATGTTAAAGTAGTACAATTAAATGTGAGGGATTTGGAATTACATTACAGAAGCTGAAGATTCTCTAAATGTAGTGTTGTCTCCACAGGTGTCACTTTTTCACTTTCTGCCA
This sequence comes from Chaunax sp. Z400, assembly GCA_037577475.1. Lineage (NCBI taxonomy): Eukaryota > Metazoa > Chordata > Actinopteri > Lophiiformes > Chaunacidae > Chaunax > Chaunax sp. Z400. The sequence continues at coordinate 17,640,813 of CM075184.1, forward strand.
CTAGTAATTGTTAGATCAGTGCAGTTGTGTGGGATTATTTGGATTCACATCTAATCTAGCATCTTTATCTTATTCTCTTCCCACACAAACCACCAACGCTGGAGATTGTATCTCACCCTTATGCAGACCTTTGTCATTATGCACATGAATAACCCTCTGAATCGAAATCATTCATCAAGCGTGACTTGATTTACGTATTTGTAAAACAAAAATGATGATTGGATGTTTCAGCTCGCTCAGCCTCTTCTGTATTTTCTGTAAATGTCCTTTATTCTGTTTTTGTGAATCGTAGATTATGCAAAGCAGATCTTTCTTCTGTCCTTTTTTCCGTTTATAACGTCTGTTCAAACTCACACAATCTTGTGGAAACATCTCGGGAAAACAGAGCTTAGCTTTTATATGATTTTATTTTCCCTGTGGGAGAAATATTATACTGCAGAGTTGAAGACGGCAGGTGTTAGATGGAGCTTCTTCGCTGTCACAGTGCTTTGGTAGTAGAGGATTTTGTCTTAGGGCTGGACACCACTCATGGTCAGGATTTGTTTGTTAGCCTGCTATTATTGAAAGTCCACCAAAATTCATAAAAAGCCGGACATCCTGATAAAAGAGAGACAACCTTTCAGTTGTTTTTCCCTCATCAGGGGGCTGTTGTCGGTTTTCTCATTAAATATAGTCTATAAATTAGTGATGCTACCTATAGATCAAAATCAATCAATCAAATCATTTTTTAATGATCATAAATGACAGTTAAAGAATATATATTATATTTAAAGAATGTTATTCTAGATATTGTTTAGCAGATAAAATCTTTTGTCTTAACCACTCAATGTGTTAAAAAGATGGATATCCAGTTGTCAATAAGCATTAAAAGCGACAAATTTGGCATTCTTTCAAAGTCAAAAGTCAGTTCTGACGTCTTTGTGGAGCAGTTGTCTTTATCTTGTTAGCTATTTGTGTTTATTAAGCAGAGAGAAGATGAAAACAATCCAGTTTAGCCTCTCACATTATAGTGCGTACATCTACATTACATTATGTTGTTTACAAGGTTCATTATAAATATGAGCAAAATGTATTTGAATTAATATAAAATACCCTCTGATCCCAGTGGACAGGCTGATAAACCAAACACCATTAAAAGCAGGGGTTTTATGATAGGGCCATATTTATCATATATACATATAACAGTAACATAATTCATTCATCTATTCATGACATGTATTAGGGTTAGTTTGTGTATGTAAACTCTGTCATAATACTGACTTGACCCACAGATAATTCATATCCTTTGTTTATGTGTGTTTGTGATTATGTGTTGTTGTTTTTTCTTTGTCTGTCAGCTGAAAAACTCTCTAAAGAATGATGTGTGTTTGGACCAGGGGCCCGACAACGACAACGTCCCCATCTTGTATCTCTGTCATGGGTTGACACCTCAGGTTAGAGCCCTCCAGCTCCCCCTCTGTCTCTCTCTGTACCATTGTTTTCAGCAGCATGTAACTTATTGCCAAATTTTATATATATACTGTATATATATATATATTATAAAATTTCACCGCTGGTTGTTCTTACTTAATAAAACCTGTTCGATCTTGAAGAAAAAACACTCACTATTCCTTTTAAATTGGATCAAACTCAGTGGCTTTACCTCATAAAATAAAATCATTTTTAAATTTAGCCCTTTAAGAAAAATATTTTTTTGAATATAAACTTGTCCCTATTTTTCGTACAGCTCTATTTAAGGGTGACATATCCCAAATGAATTCAGCTCAGCATTTGTTTGCTGTCTCCAGCTTTATTGGGTTTAATGAGTTTACCTCCTTATTAAAGAGTAAAACTGTTAAAGATGCAGATTCAGCTTTATAATTATATAACTTTTCATATAACGTCAGTCATATTAAGTCGTGTGTTTGCACCACTTGTTCAGGAGATATCTCAGCCCAAATAACAGGGAGTTTAAGTGCCTACAAATGTTAACACAGCTTGATTAGTATTTACTTTCTGTAATCTCTTCCAACTCCTATTGATCCCTCCATCCCATTGTGTGAGCAGTTGTTTTCAAGATTATCTAACCCGACTGTAGCAGTTATAAAGTTGTATTATAGAGGCTTTATCTCACATTTTGATCTCACAGTGTATCTCTAAATTCAAATGAACCTATTGAACGTTTTACACTTACTGCACCTATGATGACTAACTCAAGAGAAATATAATCTTAGTAACACTTTGTTTCCTTTAAAGCCCATAAGCTAACTTCTGCAGCCGGTTCTGACATCAAAATAACTTTAAGCCCAGCTAAATATAAATCTGTTATATGCTGTAAATCCAGGTATATCAAACAAAGGACTGGAGTAGCACCAGCGTACCTAATGAGATTAGGGATCTCCTCTGCAAGGCAAATCCAGTCTGCTCTATGTTTACGTTTCAGTGTTACATCATCCGAGGTATTAGTCCCTGGATTGCCTCTATAATGATACACGTACATACATGTATATCGTTGAGATGTTTGCTGCAGTCAGTTAAAATGTGTCATTGCAAGTGCCAGCAAAGCTTTTCGCTGATTTGCTTTGGGAGCACCAGACTTAATCTATCCAAGGTATGGTGGTAAATATAAGCATGCTAAAAAAAAAATTTGCACATATGAAAGTAAGTGTATTACAAAGTTTACAATCCACAACACATTACTGACTCAACTGTTTTCTGCAAACATACAGTAAAGCACTTGAGCTCAAACAGTGAGACAGCCTACTGACGTAAGCACAGCAACAACAGAAGCCACAGCTGAATACAGTCCTGCAGCTTGCACTGCTCCAAAAATGAGCAGCACAAATAAAAATATCAGATTAGTCAAACTCTCTTACATCTTGTGTGAGAGAGGCAGAAGGCTGTTTGGAAATTATCAAACACAAACCATTAGACTAAGACAATTGAAAATAAGTCAAGCAGCAGAATAAGCAAATATGTGTTGGGTTGTTTCTTTTTATTTAATAGAAGAAAATATCTTTGATAGCTAAAGGGGGTGCTGACTCAGAGACAAGCTTCACCCCTGTTCTCATCATATTTTTAGACTTACACAGAGTCCCTGACATTAAGTAAAAGATTATTACATTACATTATTTGCAAGATGTATAAAAAATGAATTAAAGAATCTACTCTATTAACTTACATTATATTATTAGATTGTAATTGCTGATGTATAGAGGAGAATTTAACTTTTGTAGATGGTCAAGGTGGAGCTAAATTCTTCATGTGATATATATTTAGATGCTTGATTCCAGTGGAATCCAGGTCCAAGTAAATGTGAATGCTCATGAGATGATTGATGGAATAACAAAGAAATGTTCACGAATTTGTTTTTCTGCAATCTTATCTTTTTTTGTGAAATATTTTACAATTATACAATTTTCATTTTATTTTAAATGAAGCCACTTCAACATTTGATGGAACTCCATAGCCTTACTAGACACTGTTGTTCTGTAAGTGCTCACAAGCCAAACACGTTGGTAACCAATGGTGTAACGTTTACCAATACATGGCTATTCATTAGCTTATTATGTACTTTTAAGTTAAATATGCAAAGCACTACATTTACTTGATTACTTTCCACTGCTCTAAGATGCACAAATGAGCAGTTTCATACCATCTTATACAGTGCAGCATTGGTGACTGTCTTATTGTAAATGCAGTCGACAAATTCTTTCTCTCGTCCCCTCTCTCCCGCTCATGCTTATACCGCTAAGCCCTTTTCTTTCTGATAACAGAACATGCCTCTTTTGCTTTTTTTTCTACTAATGATTTTCAGCTTTTGTCAGCTTTATATGGCCAAACAGTTGCCCTTGAAGAAAAAAAAAACAAAGATTGGGAAAGGATTCCGGGAGAGGGCGCAATTATTCGGGTTTGCTCCCCAGTCCTGAATTAACAATGAGCTTCTTTTCTGTGCATTGCCTTTCCTTTTCCTCCATTCGGTCAGGATAGCTGAATAAATATGCATATTTAGTGTATGTAAATCAGCCGCATAAATGTCTCTTTCATGCCCGAAGACAACCAAAGAGCAAGCCTCATTTGCTGTGAAACTTCGCCACTTGTATCGTCATATAGAGCTCTGGAAGGGTCATTATCTAAATGTCAACCCCAGTGATGTGAATGTACAGCACTGCACAGGTTGCTCATAGCAGGATGTGGTTTTTCTTGCAGAATGTGTACTACACTAGTACTCAGCAGCTTCAGGTCGGGCTCCTCAGTCCCACCATTGATGACGATGACAACAAGTGCCTGGTGGATGTGAATAGCAGGCCGCGCCTCATTGAGTGTAACTATGCCACAGTCAAACGCATGAAGCTCCACTGGGTCTTCACTCAGGTGATAACCAATGATTCTCACACACACACACACACACACACACCATATAGTCAGAAAACACAAGGTTAACATACAGTCTTCTGTTTCCAGTCAGCCTCGAGTGAAGGTCATTTGTTGAATGTGATGGGAAAACCAACTGTGGAAGCTTTTAATCATGCAAGTGGTTTAATTTACTGTTTGACTGGAGTTCCTCCCAATCCTGCAACTCATTTAGACACGAAGAGTTATTAAAACTTAATGATTGTCTTTCTTCAGCAGTGGCTCTGCACTTGTTCTCTGTTTGACAGAACAAGCTGCCAGCTCGCAACAGTTCCATTACAGCGGGTGAATTTACTGCATGCTTTGATTTTGGCTCAAAAGACCTGTCAGTGCTGGGTTAATTAAGCATTTTGTTCCTCTTCTAGCCAAATGTGTTTAAAATCCCAAGTACTTCAGGTTTTATGCTCGTTATAATAAATACAATGTTCTTTTGAAAATGCCAGTTCTATACTTCCTCTACAGACCTGTCTGTTTGGTTTACAGCATAATGGACGCAAAGTGTGACAAGGTTTTATCCGCTTGAACTCATATGTCACTTACCCTCACATTGAACTTTGAGTGGTTCCTTTTTTAACTTTGTATAATTCAATAAGTGGGATGGGAAAATGTCAGTATATCATGTCTCTGAAATGTGGCCTTAATTATTGATAGAGTTTCGACTGCACATGTGCGTGTCGAGCTCTGACTTGCCTTGATGCAGCCACAGCAACTTTGATGAATGGAGAATTTTACAAATTAAAGATAGGAAGGGTTTATTTTTTTTATCTTAATTCAAATGTTGCACCATTCTGCACAAAACCTGATTAAGTGGAGATATCTCTTTGCAGTGAGATATCCTAAATTACTTTGTTTCCCTCATCCATAAAAGACCTCGAGAAAGAAGTGACTTTGATAAGCCTTGATTTGTGAGAGAAATGAAATATATGCTTGGGTATAGTAGCTAGTTATGTTGGCAGGTTTTCTGATGCTCAGTGGATGAGACTTCATGGCTTGTTTTGCTTGTGTGCATTGTGGGTATGTGTTGGTAATGCCTTTATTTCTTTAACCAATACCTATTGTTCTCTATAGAACAGAGTAGATATAATGTAAAACCTAACAAGCCATACTATCCTAAATCAGAGAACAACCTTCCCACATGCAATATGCTTGCATACCAATTCTGTAGCCAATTCTCAGAGGGTGTTTTAACAAGCATAATCAAGATTAATGTAGATAAATTGGCTGACTAAAACCCGGAGCAGCTCCTTTTATCAGTTTATGCTCCAGATTTTCAGGGACTCTGGGTTTTGCTTTGGCCTTGTTCCAGCCTTCTGAATCACCACCTACATTTTTATTTTGATTTGTTCAGTGGTTGAAAAAGGTCTCCTGTTGTGCTAATGGGCTGCTTTTCGCTCCGGTTTAAGAAACAGTCAACTGCCAATCATGTCTCTGTAGGCAGGATTAAGAATAGGGGCGTAATCTTTCTATCCAGAAGAGCCTGGAAAGTAAATGTATGCGCATCAGTGGATAAAACTGTGCGTGTTGTAAGTCAACTTACAAATAACACCTTTCAATAAATGTTGCTCTTAGAAATTGATAAGAAAGCTTTTTTGAGATGGATATGTCACCAATTGGTTGAAAAATGGTGTAATTGCCCCATTTCCTATTTCTATAGATTGGCTCAAGACCACTACATAATGGCGCATAAATACCCACTTACAGCAGTCATTACCAATCTGTTACCTATATTAAGAAATGTCTCTTAGACCTCATAGACTAGGCCAAACTCTTATGTAAGAGATCATTTAGCTCACGGGCTGTACAAGCTGTTGAGTTGTTGTTTGGCTTTTTTCTCACAGCCTTCTGCACATTGTATTGACTTTTGAAGGACTCCTACAGTCACTTGCTCTTGGTCGGCCATGACTGGGTAGTAAGAAAATCGTGCTGGATTTTTCAGGGTATAGTGGAATAAGTTTGCTGTACTGATGTGCTCACTGTGTTCAGACCGTGGCAACATCTTTGAAGGTTGAATCTGAAGGAAACAGCACCTGTATGAATGAGAATCTACACCAACAGAGTGTGGCAACAGCCTTCACATGAAAGTTTGATAATTGTTGGGTCTCGCTTTCTTTTTTCACTAAGGATATTGTTCTTCCTTCAGGCATATTTTTCATCTACCAATAGATTAAATAATTAATTTCCCTTATTTAATTTATTTTAATTCTGAATAGCTCTGGAACCTATTATGAGGTTTTCTTACCCCTCGTGCCTCTGTTGTTACGTTTCCCTCTTTTTCATCCATTCTCTCCAAATCTTGGCCTGGCTTGGGAGAAAGCAAACGACTACTCTAGAAATTGCATTATTGCATTATTGTATTTGCCTTTAAACCTTGCTGATGCTATCTGGTGGACCCAGTGAGGATGGTGACATGAATCAGCCAAAACGCCCAGAGCTCAGGACACTTCAGCAGCACACATCCATATCCATTCACAGCAGTGTGGGTCGAAAGGAGGCAAATTATATTGTGTGCACAAATTGCTCTTGTAGCTCAGCACAGCTTTAACCAGCTTGCTTTTATCTTTTCAGGGAGGATCCATTCAGAACAGGAAATCAAAGAGATGCCTCGAGCTTGTAGTGAGCAGTGACAATGAGTTTGGCTACCAACTGGCTCTGCAGAAATGCACTGGACAGAAATGGTTCATCACAAACCTGCTGTTTAACAGCTCCTTATGATCGACTGCTGAACGGAACACGTCAGTGCACATTTGCGTGTGTGTATGTGAGAATGAGTGTGTGAATGAATAAGAACCAAGAGAGGGAGCAGGAGAGGAACAGTGCATGGCTGAATACGATCATTCTGAGCACCACAATGTCCTCTGATGAGCAGTCGACATCACATTGTAAATGTTAAACATTTTATTTTGCCTACAGGATCAGCCATTGTTGGTGGCTATTTTGCAGATTTGACATATTTAGTATATTTTGTGGTAAATACAGTACTGTCAAATTTTTTGTTGACTTCAAGGATATAATGGGTCCAATCTGTTTTTGTACTGTTCATAATTGCTACTGTGTAGCAAGCTTTCTGAAAATAAATTGCTGTAATTATTTTTAATTTAGTGTCTCAGGTTTGTAGGTTTGATTCAGCTGTACAGTTGTGGGAAAATGTTCAAATAAATCTGAAAATGATGGAATATTTTCTAAGTGTTAATATTTCAAGTCTTTCGAATGTGTAAGCTGAGTGCAATCCTCCAAGGTTGAATCAAAAGCAACAACCTCACAAGAGTTTGAATACCTGAAACTCCCCATCGGTCAGTTAGAACTGAAGAAGCCTCTTGGATGAAACATCTTCAGATCCTCAATAGAAGTCGAGATGCTTCTGATTCAGCCTTTGAGGATTACCATGATCTGGATGACTGAGAATCTACACAAGCATACAGAGTACAAATGCCTTTTTTCTTTTGTTCTTAAAGGCACAATCTATATAATGATTGCCCTGCGAAGACAAATGGATTTTTGATTTTATCATGAATGTCTGATGTGTTAAGGTTAAACTGAGAGTTCAATGCACTGCAACTGAAGAAAACATCTATAAATCGACAAAACACAAACAGAAGGTAGAAAATAAAAGATGCAAATGTTGCATAAAATGCACACTGAAGAGTCAGGCACACAATTAAATACAGACAACAGAGCAAGTACAGGAAAGCTGCAAGTGACAAAGAACAAAATGTACCTGAATACGTTTTTCTTCAGCACACTGGAAATTGTTGAGCTCTCAGAGCCACCATAGATTTGGCATTTAAAACAAAAACTTTATTGAAGGATACAGACTTGTGCACATGCACACACACAGCATTTAGAAAATACTGACTCATGTGATGTTGTCAGCTTGTAATGACAAATGCAGGGGCAGAAGCTTAGAAACCGAGCTCCTCTCTGCTCTGACTGTTGTTAGCACCTGAGGAGGAGACGAACGCCACAGCCTGTTTTCCACATGCCAGTCCTCATTACCATTCACATTCAAGCAGCGCTCTGCAAACCATGACATTAAATATACATGGAAACCCACTTTCATCAAAAGGATCTCCCTCACTAACACATTTTAATATATGCAATAAGAACGCCTCTGCTTGCTCAAACTTTTGAAAGTCAACAAAACGGTATTACCGTGCACATTACTTACATCCTGCTGGTGCCTTTCCAAATATTATTTCCAGCTTTAAATGATAAAATAACCATAGAATGGAATTCATGCTTGTAATTCGCTTAATATTTTATCCTAAATACTTATATTTGTCACCTTTATTGATTCAGCACACCATCTTGTGCCACAAAATAATTTGAAATGGGTTTTTTTTTATTTAGGTTGGCACAAAGTACACTGCAGAGATTTAAATTCCCTGCAAATACGGAGTAAAAGATACATCCAACTGTGTCCCGCAGTGCTGTGGAGCTGTCTCTGTCTGAGCATGAGTCACATGCAGTATCTCAGAAAAATGCTGGCCTGATTTTCACAAAGACTGGTGATAATATGTGTGTATATTCCTTTCGATATCAAGCATTTGCAAAATTACAGAAATTTCCTCTTGGTGGGAATCAGACACTCACACACATGTAGAGTGCTTCTTCGGTTTAAACTTTCCAGAAACACACTCACCTGATTTTGCCTTATATAAAACATAGGTTTGTGCTGTCTTCATGGACCAAAGGCCAACATTATTATTTACATTATTTGTGGGGACATGATGATTACTGTTCAAATGAATTCACCCTGGAAAATGTGTTCAACAAAAAACATTCAAATTTTTTTTTACATTGTAGTGCAGCTATCTCGATCAGTGGGACTTTTTTGGTATAAAGATACACTATTGATATAGTGTGGAAAAGCTGCATGTAGCTCAAATAAAGCTTTACATTATCATACTGTATATAGAATATTGTATAATTATTTAGAATATTTAGGGTATCAGTAAAATACTACTGCAACATAAAATAAGTAGGGATAAACACAACATGACACTTGGGACCCAATGTAAGATCCATCTGAGGATCAAAATTAAACCTACTGCCACATGACAAATTTATTGTAATTCAACATATTGGTTCTCTTTTGGTATTCTCTTTGTTCCCTGTAATTATTTTACATGTACATGTATTTTACCTCCATCTAAGAGGCTCTGTTTTTGCCACTGTTTTTGCTTGTTTGCAGGATTACCCTAGAAGTTATGGTATGGCCCAGGAAACACGCTTTTAGATTTTGGTGATCAGGACCATCATCTGGATCCAGAATCTTTTTAAAAGATTCTTTACCATTACAGGATTGTGGCAATTACAAGATTTTTGTCTCTAACTTCGTGGATAATGCCTACAATGCTTGGACAAAAAAAATTACATGGTGACATCATCACAAGATCTAGCACAAATCATCACATAATCTTCCAGATCTGGTGATCCAGAATGTATAAAGGACTCAGAGAAAATTCACTCCTGTGATATAACAACAATACTACTGACTTGAACTAAGATCAAATTGTAGCTGAAACTGCTGATTCAGTTGGTGTTAAATTTGACATCTTCAAAACTTAGTGAACTAGATCCTAAAGAAAACCGCCATTAGTGAAATATCTTGAATTACGACCAAACTAATAATGATACCAATGTGATTCTAAATTCTAGGGGATAGGTTGTCATGGTTGGTAGGTTGGTCATGTGCCTTGGCACAGGTTTGTGCTCGCTGAGTCTTGTCTACTTAAAGTATTTAAAGAGTAATTTATTTTAAAGTCCCTAAAGGCAAATTCATCACCTGCACTGTTTCTTCACACCTGCCAGTGCAGAGGTATTTCATTGATACTCTGTGAATACGAGATGAAATTTGTAGGCTGCAATCTTGAGCATATATGTAGCTCACATATGGATTGTATTTGAGCCCAGTAGTTCAACATTTTAGCAAACTTGCAGGTTTCTTCTCGCTGAGAGTTAGATGAGATGACTGAAACCACTCTCCCTGTACAGAGCCAGCTGTCAGTTAGCTTGACTTATCACAAGGACTGACAGGAAGGGGGAAATAGCCAACCTGACTCTGTCCAAAGGAAAGGTAACAAAGTCTGTCTTTGTATAAAAATGCCAAATTGCAGTTCTATCTTAATTGTCTTTTTTTTTCAACCAAAATTCCAGTAAGTTACTGGTGCCAGGCAATAAATAGTGGCCTACTGTACCAATGCCACAAAAGTGTTTGTTTGGATGAACAAACAAGATAATGTGTTTAGCTGGGAGCTTTAGAGGTGCCATTGTTCAGAGCCAGAACTGCTTCAATTTTCTCATCTTTCTGCTAAGCTAAGCAAAGCTAATTTCACTACATATATGAGAGTGGTGTTGAGCTTCTCCTCTAACTCTTGTCAAAAAAAATAAAAATAATCCCATTTGAACTGTTCCTTAAAGTGAGATCTATGTCAGTCTCCACCTTGCTCTCCCTCGCTGCCTTCCTGTATTTCTGTATCTCTCTCTACCTCTATAATTTATATTTTTGCCGCTTGTGGGAGACGGCTCTGAGAGGAAGCTTATCATGTCTTGTCATTTTTCTGCACCAATATAGAGACATAAAACATTGAGGAGTATATTCCTAGCAGAGTTTGCTGTGTGATCTGGGGAATCGGCTGTGTGTTGAAGAACATATGGCAAAAGGAAGCAGCTTGTCAGAAGTGAGAATATCTGAACGGCCTATAGGATCCAGGGAGGAAGTTTTCTCTGTTCTTTCTCCTGCAGGTAAGCCACAGGTAGCTGTCAGACCTGCAGGGCAAATGGGACAGCACACAAACAGAATGTGTGGATAGTCAAAGCATAATTCTTAGTTAGAAAATAAACATAAACCCTGCAAAAGATAAGATAACGTTTCATTTATAACCTGCAGCAAGCCAACAGTATTAGAGGCAATGGTTAAGCAGAGGAACAGATTTATCAGAACAATGCATGTGGGTGTGAAATTTGTGTTCATCATACTGCCAAAGGGCTTCACATTTGGATAAATGTCACAGTTGTTCTCTGTTAGCGTGAATCTTACTTGAGACTGTGTAGCCATGGCTACAAGTCCTAAACTGCATATTCTCACATATCCCCAGGCAACAGACCATAGGTGAGCATGTTATTTAAAAAAAACTGACAGGAGGTAATTGCTCGGAGATGCAGATGTAATTTTAATCTTTGCCCTTTTTATGTCACGCTTCAATGCTTCGACCTATTCAAATGAACTGGCCGACAAATCTTTTTTTTTCTTCTTTTTTTGGCTCATATCTGTCTGTGCTCTGTGTGAAGAAAAAGTGAATTAGGGATTTACTACAGTGGAAAATGAAGTGCTGCAAATAGTAAAAAATGAAGCGGAGGCCTGAAGTCATGATGAAAAGTCTTGATGTGGGAGTCAAATCATATCTAACCAGGCAGACATGTTTCAGTCGGGAGATATTCACTGTAAGATGTCACACAGTTTATAGAATTTCAAATATAACCAGTCCATCCATCTAGTGTCTAGAAAAAAAATCAATAATAAACATAGAAATTAAATTATTCCTTCAACTTTAAAGTTGTATTAAACATTTTGGTGGCAGAACAAGTTATGAAGAGAACCTTTACATATTATAACTTTATGAATTTGACGTTAGCAAATCCATTTTCTCCCTTTAGTTCACTGCATGAAAGTATACCTGGGTGAGGAGCCTCTGCTGCCTTGCATTGTTTTGTCACTGCGGATAATTTTTCAAAAAGACTATGCATTATGTTTGATGTCATGAAAAAAAAGTTACATTTGCATTCAGAATTACAGTTTGAATTTAAAATTACACATTAATATAAAACAAATAAGATTAACCTTCAAAATACAAAGAAAAATGTTACTTTTTAGCATAGACATACATCCTTATTCAACAAGTTATATCCTCAATTACAGTTCATTATTATAATTTTACATATATATTTGTACAAAATCTAAGACAGAAGGAAAAATACTGTATAATGTATATAGTGGTTTGTTTTTTTCTGTAAAATAAATAAATAAAATAAATGCACTTTGTCATTATTAGCATTATACTTAGAATAAAAGTTGGTTTATTAATTTACAGATAATGTCCATAATTTTACAGAGTTTTACAATAAAACAAACAGTAAACTAAAATAAAGATTTTGAGTTATTTTACATAAAATTAGGGTTTCTTTTTTTTTTTACAGTGTGTCTCTGTCATCTGAATCATCAACACAGATTTTAAATAACCACAAGGATCATTGACTGTGCAGCTGGGGATATTGTCATATTGAATAATTGAGAGGATGTCTGTATTGTGACATTTTATCTATTATAATTAAACAAGCCATTGACAGTGATGGACAAGGCTCCACAAGGATGCCTATAAATCAGATTAAACAGTGAAAATGAGTATTGACTTGATCATCTGCAGTGAATTTGTTTTTTAGCCGTCAGGAACTACTTGCTGGGGTTTAATCCATCTGCCTCTGTATCGTAAGTATTATTCCTCTTTTGACATAAGTATCAGCTGCTACAGAGTCATGTCGATTTACTTAGGCTGAAAGCTGAGTCAGCTCTGCTGAATATATTTTCCTGAATGTGTCCATCAAACCTGAGGTAAGTGACAGATTGAGAATCTATATCATGATGGGCTGGCCCCTTTTGTATTGAAAATCCTACACATGTATGATCTAATCCATCCATCCATCCATGAAAAACGCTGTAGTTATGAAAAAATGTTTGTCAGTGACGGCCCGTTTATCAAGTCACACAGGAGCAAAGAGAGGAAGTTTAATCAAAGGGTTAATCAAAATGTAATCACTTCTTAGGGACAGGTCAGATATATACTTTGGTTCTTTTTGCTGTAATAACAATAGCCTGCCCTCAGACTGCTCACTGACGATACCAACCTCTGACACCACTAATCGAAGAATTTCAGACAGCCGCTTTCATCTAAATAAGTAGAAAAGGCTGAAGTCCATGAATTCACATCCTAGGGACACTACAACAATGTCTAATCAACACTATGTGGATTTAGTCTCTGCCCCTCCCCTCCTACAACACTGTTGACAAAGACATCTTGTGGGCATTGGAGCAAAACTTTAATTCCATTGTTGTCCTCCTAACACACACAGATGCATTTGATACAAGACGCTCCCGAACAGACAAATCAATTGTAAGGCCCTCCACACCCAGAAGATGTTTCCGTTCTTGCAATGGATTTAGACCTTGCTGAAAGATGTGTTTGTGTCTAGGTGAGCTCCAAGAGCTCTTTGCAGCATGCGTATCTAAATTGTGCTTTAACTCCGCCTTCAAGCATATGCTGTTCTGAAATTCTGCTCCTGAATGCAGATCGGATTGAGGACATGACTCCTTCTTTGCACCTGTCTCACTCAATCTGTCCATCAATCTCTCTCCCTCTGTTTGTAATTGTTAGTGGTGGCAAATAAAGTACATTTGTAGTTTTATGCCTCAGTAACAATTTGAGGTACTAGAGAATTTGAAGTTCATGCTACTACTCTGTCCGCTATTACTCCACTACATGTATTTGACAGTCACAGTTATTGGTTACATTTTATATAAGAGACTGATTATAAGCTTCTAAAAAGATAAAATACATTGTTAAAAAATTAAACTATACTTTGATTTTAATGACTGAGACAGTTCTGAGTATGATCTTATTGTGGAATGTCACACAAAAAAGAGAGATTAGAGAAAAGCCAAAAAATAAATATACATTTTTGGTAGTTAATTAATCATGGATTCTAAACATTATCAGGTTGTAGTTTCTTAACCCTAAAGATCTTCTGCTTTTCTGTTATCTCTATCATTTTACAGCTTAAGATAAAGAGTCAGACTGCATTTGATGTGAAACATGGGTGGAAGATCTGAATTAACGTGCTTATCTAATGGCAAAATTAGTTATTTCTAGCATCTGGCATCTGTCAAGCAGATCGAGAGTAAAGATCTAATGACATTTGCTTTAGAGAGAGTGAGGCTTAGTTCTATGGCCACATGGCTCTGTAATTATCAAGGGTACACACAACACAATAAGCTATAATCCTCAGTATATTGCAAGAGAAAATCCATCAGTAATGTGCTTCTGAATGTCCCTACAGAATTGAATTAGACGAGCCTTGGAAAACAGATTGCTCTCCTTATTGAAACAAAGACCTAGGCTTCTAGCTAACAGTCGTGTAATATTTACTTTTCAAACCTCCCCTCACTCCACTCCATGATGTAATCGTGAAGCTGTAACCCCTGACGAGGATTATACAGACTTTTTAAAAAAAAAATAGTTTTCTGTTTTCACTGACAAAACAGATACAGATAGGCCTACAGACACAAACGTTGCAGATACAGTCATTCCAGGAAAAATAATGCATAACCATTGAGAACACATACTTGTGGAGATGTGGTGTGATCCATGCAGAATTGCTTCTTAAAGGAAAATTCAACATTTTATGGGAATTCACTCATTCGCTTTCTAGAGCAAATTTTCAAACTTCTCATAAGAGGTTATGAGAAGATTGAAACCACACTCATCTGTAATAAGAAGCTGGATTCAACCAGTTGGCTTAGCATAATACAAATGCTGGAAATAGGGGGAAATAGCCAACCTAGTTTTGTCTAAGGTCACAAAATCACCCTACCTGCACTCCTGACGCTCACTTCCATTTATATAATCCACACCATGTTTATTTTAACAACAATTAGCTTTTTTCTAATGGGTCAGAATTTTTAACAGTAACATCCTTGACTCTATGCTGGATCCAGAGCCATGAAATAGCCCAGCACATTACTCAAATGCTATGCTAAGCAAACTTCCTGCTGGTTGTAGCTTCATATTGAACCTCCAGACAATCGGTATCACAGTTCCCATCTAACCCTGGGCAAGAAAGCAAACAAGCAGATTTCCCAACGGTCAAATTATTCCTTGAAAAGATAAAACAATGTAGTCTTTGCTTTGGCCTCAACAACCACTTGAGAATCAGCAAGCGCCCTAATTTTTTGAAGAGCATAAATGTTGCCAGTCTTATATAGGTGAAAGCTGATGGGTCTAAGTCAATGACTCTAACAAGTGAGGATCCATTAGCTGAATTCTGTGGAACACAGAAGAGATGAGAGTGTGACAGGTTCCTCAGAGGGGGGGGATTGGGGTGAGAGAGAGATCAGATTAATCAATACTGTTTCATGCAGCTGTTGAACAGTTTGTACTAAATGGAAAGTGAATGGATACACGTCAGGAACACGCTTGGCAGTTTTACTGTAAGGGAACACACAACTAAATAAAATGTACTACACAGCCACAGGGTTCAGACAGAGGTCAGCCGACAGGTTGGATCAGAGGTGTGAAGCACTCTTTCCATTTTATATCATTATATCATCATCTTTTGCATTCCCTTTAAAGTTGAATCAGTGGCTCCCACTGCATTCATTTTATAGCTGCAGGTTATTCCTATAATTTCATGAGTAAAAGATGCTGAATGACTCAAATGTAGCCCTAGTAAATGTTTTGAATGTTGTTGCTCATTTCGGTTTCAGAATTCCTTTTCTGAAGCTGATGATCTCACACAAATCCACCACTGAAATGCTCACATAAGCTCTCCTTCATTCGTAGAGGATAGTCCCAGGCCCTAATTGTCTAATTAACAGCTGCTCATCCAGCAATTGAACATGGGGCTTTTATGTATCCAAATCTGGCCTTTAAATCTTAATCACTCTTGACCATCAAGAGAATTGATTATAATTTTTGTTTAGAATAATACATAGGCCTAGATACAAATATCTATTTATGACATGATGAAGTACGTAAATACAGTATTTTGGCATGCTGATCTAAAACTGACTTCGCTAATAACCCCAGTTTTGCTTGATGTCACAGAGTCACAGAATGCTGGCCATTGCAGCATCAAAAGCAATCATTGTAGATATTGTATGTAATTGGAGCCCCTCTCATTTTGTTTCATAAAAAAATTAATTAAGTAAGCAGTATTATCTTAATTTGGTCAACAAACTGCTTCACCAATGCCAGCTATTAATATATTAAACTGAAAATAGAATGTAGGAACCAAAATGTAAATATATATATATATCCAATTCAACCCAGAGATTTACAAAATGCCAGGTGCAAAAAGTAAGGTAAGTGCACAGACTGATTAAAGCAGATTTGGATACTTTGGATGAATGTCGGGCATAATTCATAAACAAGGCCAGAGAGTCATTTGGGAGAATAGAAAAGAGCAAAGGAAGGGAAAGCAGAGGGCAGTCCGTTAACAATCCCTTCCTTAATAAGCTTCTCTCTCTGCCATCCCCAATAAAAACAAGTGGTCTATGAGACACGAGGTGAGGAACTCTGATCTTATTTTCCTGAAAGAAGGGATGTGACAGATTTTTAGATACTGAAACTGTTTGAAATGCTAATGAACTCAGTGCCAGTGAAAGAACACAGTAGGGGAACACTGACAAACACACACGAGTATATCTACAGAGCATACAGATACACTGGCATAATGCTCATGGTACAGTATTTGTTACATGTCTAGAAAGCAGGGCTGTACTTGAACCTCTACTGTCTCTTGGACAATAAACAAGCAACTCTGCCCTACTGTTTGACTTGCAGGTAAGGCTGCTGATTTCAGCTGGATGTGACACAGTTAAAGGGGTCAGGAACAAGGGAGCGAGAACCATGTGTGTGATAGCCTTGGTGTATGACAGTTTTGCAACTCAGGCACAGCACCGCCGCCTTGATATCCAGCCTTGGTGATGAAGAAGAAGCTAAACCGTTAATCAAAGATTCTTGATTTACTGACCAATCCTCATTTCAACCATAACATATACACTACCAGTCAAAAATTTGGACACAGTTTCCCATTCAAGTGGATGGGTAACTGTGTCCAAACTATTGACTGGTACTGTACATGTACCTCAAGTGAGATGCCTCTAAGGGAGCCGGTCATACTCTGATTGGCAAGATGACAAATGTGCAATTTCAGTGGACCTTGGCATCCTGACACTTCTCCTCCACCCTGAGATAAGTCGGCGGAGGAAGTTTTAGCTACACCCCCTGGTGGAAACAAACACCAGGCCAGACTCGAGTCAGGAATCATGAAAAATAACAGCAGGCCAAACAAAATTAAAAAAATTCCCAGTCATGGACTCATGATGTTCCACAGCTATGCACAATTGGATCATTGAGATTAAAATATATATTTGGAGGGGGGGTAATATGTATTGAGTCACAGCACAGTATAGGAGAGGGTTAGAGTCATGCCAACAATATGTTGCTGAGATGAAGCAGATTCAGAGTTGTTCAAATCGTTTTCACGTGTAATTATGTAATCCATAATTATGGAAAATCACATTTTTGTTGGTAAATCATAAATTACTGATGATAAACACGAGTCCACATATTCCAAGGTCAAGGAATCACTATTAATTAGCATTACTTAATTTGGCATGACGTATGTCTGAGTGAAGCAGCGTCATCATGGTGACATCACCACAGTGCATGCTATGCCCTGGGTGCAATGATACAAAAAATGATCTCCTCACGTTAATGCAAAATGGAATACATGTATTGTGCACACTCATGAGCATGCCTGTTTCTTTTTTTAGAGGCACGCTGATAAACAATTGTGACATTTTTTTTTTTCACATAGCCTGAAAACTATTTTCCAGTTTTTCCGGTTTTAGTGACAAAGGCGTTGGCGGAGATCTCTCTGGGTGCTTTCTAGTTTTACATGTTTTAACTCTCATGTCCCTTTGGTACCATTTGCCTGTATGTAAGGCAAATCACAGATCAAGCATGTTGTTCAGGGACTGCATTCTTAGCATTCAAAGTGTGGTCAAATATCAACCGGGCTAAGTGACATAGCCACATAAACATGCATATTTAATAAATGTCACTAAATTGACCTGCTCTATTTCCAGTGGTGCAGCAAAAATGCCTATGGCAACACTGAGTACTAAAAGGCAAGTAAGTCCTGTGCTGTATGCCTATCATATATCATGACTCCCTATAAGTTCTCTGCAGTGCAAAAATGTGGCACTTCCTTCTCTGTCAAAAAGTGCATAATCCTAACAGCAATGATGTTTCCTTCAAAATATACCATTATATGAGAGACTGAAGTAGTAGTGTTTTGATGTTATTTATTTATTTTTAAATGATTCTCAGTTACTACAATTTCAAAGATTTTGTATGTAGTAGAAGAAGAAGAAGAATCAGCTTTATTGGTCACATACAATTATACACAGTAGCGAAATTTGTCCTCTGCATTTTGACCCAAATGCCCTTATGGTGCCCGGGGAGCAAACTGGGGTTCAGTATCTTGCTCAAGGATACTTCGACATGTGGACTGGGGGAACTGGGGATCAAACCACTGACCTGATAAGTGGAAGACCGCGCTTACCACCTAAGCCACATGGGTGCTGCAATACAACTACTTTTAAATTCAATAACTGAACCAATGAAAAAATAAGTTTTATCTGCATTATGACAAGATATAACTGAATTACATGAGTGGCTGGCAGCTGTTAAACAGGGTCCCAGGTAGTACAATACTGACATGATGCACCCTGTTTGTTTGTTTTTTTGTTTTAAAAATCTACGAAAGACTGCAAACTGCTGTAATTATGTGTCAAAATGGTCTGACTGGAAATAGTCTCCTCTGAGACAGAAGCTGCAAATAGATTTTCCCTTTTAGTGGGAGTTAACGTGAGAGAGATTCTTTTCAAAATAACACATAATATGAGCCTGTCATGTAAGATGAACAAGGAAATGCCTTGTCCTTCAGGCACCATAACTGACATGTTATACTAACATGTCCAACCATAGCACTAACATTCTAACCCAAGGGCTAATACAACTGAGAGACACGTTCCTGTATGTTGCTGTTTTTGTTGAGCTATTTTTTCCACTCTCTAGCTCCAGTATCATGCAGACAAACATCTGTTTTTGACAGTAATATTGGATTCTTAATTCAAACTGGAAAGCATCATTAGAGATTTGATGGAGCACAGCAGACTCGGGGAGTCTTGTGAGCTCCCTCTTGAAGGAGGGTGATTCAATCACAACAGCAAAATGAGTGGGAGGTGCTGAACCAGTGTCTGATTAGATCACAGTTTTTGACCCAACTCCACTCACAGGTTAAGTCATTGGGGGAGAGTACACCTAAATGAAGATAGAATGGCACTCAGCAGAGCATATACCTCCACCAAAGCCCATGTAACCATACACTAAGGTTACTGCATTTGTAACAGCCAACCATTTAATTCTGGTGGATCTACAGTATGTGTGACTTAATTAAGATCAATACATTATCCCTTGCACAGTTAAATCCCAAGCCCCATCCTCCTACCAAGTTTAATGGAAATCCACTAGTTTTTGTGTAATGCTGCTGACAAACCAACAAACAAATGGACACTGGTGAAGATATAACCTCCTCGGTGGAGGTAAAAAGAAAAATAACACAAGGTCATTAAGTTTTAAACTGTTTAAGGGTCCATTTCTTCATCAGACGACCTAGTTGTTAGTTATGTTGTACAAAATTTAGCAATACTCATAGCGCCACCTAGTGGCAACAGGAGATGACATTTTACGTTTCCATACACTACTACTAGGCCATTGAGCATATTACCTTCAAATTTAGTGAGAACAGCTATAACAAGTTGGTAATGCAGGATTCTGAAGCTTGTGCATTTTCGTGCAAAGTTGTAGGCGTGGCTGTGCGGCGAATGTTGATGTTTCGCCGTGAAGCAGGAAGTTGTTATAACTCTGCTTTCTATGGTCCAATCTGCCCCAAACTTCACACGTTTGATAAGAGTCCCACCCCGAACACATCTATATAGTTAAATTTGATAATAGTCATAGCGCCACCTAGTGGCAACAGGAAGTTATATACTTCAGAATTTGACGTGCTACTATCAGACCATTCACCACAATGATCTCAAATTTGGTCAGTAAAGCCATAAGGCCTTGATGAAGTATTATTGTAAATATTGTGAGTTTGGGTCACATGGCGGCGGCGCAACGTTTGATGTTCGCCATCAAACAGGAAGTTGGGGTTGAGAGGCCAGGGAAGCTCAGATGCTCACCAAAATAGACACACTCGTCAAAGGTGGTAGTACTTATGATCTCATATGGTTTACAGGATCGGTTGTGCTAAATTGGCTCCACAGCACCCCCTGTAAAACTTCAAATAAGCATCCCCGAGTCTGTGTTTAACCTACATGTATGTAATTTGGTAGACATGTTTAAAAATCCACCCTGAAGACATCTACTCAACAATATTGAGTAACAGTCATAGCACCACCTGCACGCAAATGCGAAAATGTTACGTGACAATTTTTGTTTGATTTTGATTACATTTTCATGGTGTGGCCTTCACATGAGATAATCAAAGATAAGTCAAAATTAGTAGGTGGTGTCTAGCGCCACATAGTGGACAAAATAATGTACATCACAATCCGTCCGTCAGTGTCCAAAATGCATGCAAATACAGAGCCTTGCATTTATCCAGGTGTGCAGCCGTGAGGCCAACGATGGCGCAAGGCCCAATGGGCACACGCCCCGACGGACACACGCCCCGTCGGGCGCCGGTGTGCGAGGGCCCGTTCAATACTGCTTGCAGTTTTAGTTGATATTGAATTGTTTAAATTAATTTGTTTTGTTTTGTTTTTTGTTTTTTTGGAAATTCCAAAAATTAATAAGATGAAAGAAATCGTTTGGCAGTTTAAAATGAAATTAAGAAAACTGACATCTAAATGTAAACATGTTTTGTTGACCATATGGTTGCTTAATGATTTCATATCCTATAGTCACTGGCCTTGAAATTTTCAAGAGATGTTTTTCTGAGGAGAGATGAATATACAGTACTGGCATGTGTGCATGAACTCTGAGAGGAATCAAACATTAGGACTATTTAAAGGTGATATTGTTTCTGTTGCCCTGAATGAAAAAGTATTCCTATTTTCTTTTTAAGTCATGAGAAACCAAATGTCTCTCAACCATTTGCTTGACAAACATTTTGTATCAACTGTCATAAACAAAATGTCTAACAACTGTAACCCTCTTGTTGGAAATTGCTGCTCTCACCCTGTTGAAAAGAAAATCACAGCCTTGCACTTGTGATTAATGAAATGAAGGAAGAAGACAAAATGTGTTTGTTTTAGTGACATTCATCTCACTATGCTGTAAAAAGTGTTTGATCATTCATGAGCCAAAACACCCCTGTAGATTTAAGCCCTTCCTGATGAACAGGCTTCAGCACCAACAGAACGGGGCAGATTTAGTGTGATATGAGTTTATTTTTAATTTCACAAACAGCAGGATTTTCCTAAGAGTTACACTACAGTGTGATCAGTCACTTATGTGTAATTGCACAGTTTAATGTATTTACCAACTAACCAATGTTGAAAAGCAAAAGGTTGAAATTGAGTGTGATAGGTGATGCATGTAGTGACAATTAACAGTAAATCTTCTGAATAAATTCCCATTTCTAAATTATCTCATCCAGCCCAGTGTGTGTCCAGATTGATAACCCCTGTCTCACCAGTCGGTTAACCTTTTTACACCTGCCTTTCTTTTTGTTTCTTGGAATTTACCTGTTTTGCTTACCCAAATGGAAAAGCTAACAGAAGACTGGTGATGCATGCATGAGGCTTAATTTGAATTTAATATCCTAGTTTCTGGAAATGTGCTTGTTTTGTATGTGGCTGAATCTCAACAGTTTAAACATGACATTTTTTGGTCCTCTTATCCTATTTGAATCCAAAGATTTACCTCATACACTTTGTACAATCTGTGCCATCTTTGAGACAATCTTGTCAACTACTGCTGTATAAATCTTCAGACCTCAAGACCTGAAAGATGAGCCTAATTTTTCTATTTGTATTATTGTCAATAAATGAAACCAACAATGTGTTTGTTTGGGTCTCCATAATTTCTGATATTCTTACCCTGACTGTGGCACACAGCTCCAAGCCCATCTGTTCCCATGGAAGACAAAATCTAAATATAGATCAAAAATTTTAAATCCAATTATTAATCAAGGTAAATCATTTCCTGGGAACTGCTGATAATAATTAATACTCAGAGGAGCAAATGTGCATTCATTGGGACTATTTCCTGTCTCATATTATGTGTGCATTTGAGTACTTCTGTTAGTATAATCATCTGCAATGCCCATGTTCATTTTGATAATGGAACATGTCGCCCAACACAACGGTGTAGCTCACTGATGTGTTTCTAATGGCTTTTATACATGATGGATGGTTTTATGGTGGCGATAAAAAGATCTGTGTCTGTGTCATCAGAGCCTGATGTGGCTCTGATGACACAGACACATTTGTTTGTGGTATCAATTCATAGTTGGTTTTGGTCTTTTCGTAGGATTAATTGATAATAAGAAAAGCAGTTCATGAAAAATAAAAAAGAAATGCCAAAAAAGAAAAAAGAAATGAGTTTCAGTATTTTAGCAAAGCCAGAAGAGCCTTTTGTCCATTTTTCTTTCATTTTTCTTTCATCTTTCATTTTTCTTTCAGTATTTTCTTTCAGTATTTTAGCAAAGCCAGAAGAGCCTTTTGTCCATTTTTCTTTCTAAATTGCAGAATGATGGTCCGTTCGGCTCCTAGAGCTCTGGCTATGGCACGTCAATATTTTGGGCATGTTATCAAGTGCTACAGACAATCGTCTACTCATTACACAAGCACACTGTTCTGTTGTGAAAAATAGCTTCCTTACAACCGTTTTGTTCCATCCCTCCTGTTGTCACATCCCCGTTTTCACAGTAGAAGTGCTGAATTTAAAAAAAAAAGAAAGAAAGAAAGAAAAATACAGAGAGTCTTTGTGTTTCTTCCTGTTCCACTGTGTGAATGCCTGCTGGCATGAAACATCTACACAGTCAGATCACAAATGGTATGACAATCCAGTGCCATACCACACCAACAGCATAGCACAGTGTCCGGGAACAACTTCACATCCTGTCAAACAGTTTCTTGTGTTAACTGAACCCAAAGGATGAGTAAGGCAGAGTCTGGAGTGTTTACTTGACGACTATCAAAAGTGATCTTGCTTTAAAAAGCAACTACGATCTTGACTTGACTATAGTGTCATTATCTGATAGGCCTGTGGGGGTAGGGCAGGGTAGACACAAAAGGGTGGGAGGCATGCTCTATATCTATTTCTATATTTCTACCTGAAAAACAGGTTGGATGTTTGTTGTGCAGTGGCAAAAAGCACAATTGGATTTGACCTTGTGCTGATGCTATCGGGGTGGGCTGTGTTGACAAATCACAAAAGCTGCAGGTCAATTTCAGGCATGTGGTTCTAATCTGTGCTGACAGACTGAACTACAGACAGGACTTCAGTCCTAGACTTGAGGACCACAACAGACAGATAGTTATAGAGATAGGCAGTATGGAACTTGTCTCAGCTCTCCCCCATGCTGAGCAGATGGCCTACGGCCCGGTCACATCACCTCAGCTTGAATGGAGTTTGTCTCCCAGCTGCTCATCTGAGTCCTCACCCTATCACTCCACTCTACTGGGATCTATCCCTGTCTGAGTCTATGCTCGGAGACATCTGTCAACACGAGTAACACACTCCAGGAACAAAACTAGCCGATACCAAGTGGGAGTTAGCTATCAGTGCCAATACATCTCAAGCTGCACAGAGAAACAGGTTGGCTGATGAGAAGAAAGAGAAAGGCATTTAAGGAAAAAAATTAATTTGTTAGACATGTCTTTAGATTATCTCGTCAATCTTAATACATAGAAACATATCCCCATAAAATTCAAGAAATCCGATAATCTTATCTCAATGAAAATCCTTTGACATATTTAATAAATCATATGCGTTTGAGCTTCCTATAGATTAATATGATTTCCATAATTTGCTACAGATTAACATGAATGGTACAATGTACAATAAGCAGCATTGTAAAGCCCTATAGCTACTGTATAATTTTCCAAATGTGGTCTTAAAGGTAAATTGTGTATGATATGCATTTTGTAATGTCGGAATCCATGGTGATTTCCATCCTGCCATACAGAGACATTAGCATAATTGATTATTCCTATGTGCTCTATATGGATTATGAATATTCAACGATTGGAAGAAGAGCGAGGTGAGTGATTAAGGGATGGTCAGACCCTTTCCACAAGCTTGGTTCAGTATATTAGTTAATGCTCAGTGGCTTCTGTAGCATGCCCTGGCAAGGCAGAAGAAATGCAGATACATACACTAATCAATATTTATATGATTAAAGGAGCTGTATGTCCAACATTGCAGTACACTCTCCCATTGCACACAACCTCTTCCAAGTCACTACTGAGAGGATGAATGTGGTACATTTTTGGTTTTAACTATTGATTTTCCCAATTTAACAATCTGCTGATAAACAGAAACAGTCTCCATCTTGATAGAAAGCCACAGAGAATAAGGGTGAGCAGAATTATGAATGTCAAATCACATGGAGTACAAAAAAAGAAGTCTATTAACTTCTCCATGCTCTTCATATTTACTCATTAGTGGCTGCGTGGCTGACGACTCCCCTCAGGGTAATATCCTCGCTGTCAAAGTAAAACCCTTCAAGTCCTTTTATTTATGCTTTTATTTATTTATTTATTTATTCAGTTATTTATTTATTTAGTAGGGTCAAGCATGGGGTTCGAAGGGTTTAAACGAGAGATGGCAACTGCTGTAAAACTGTTTTTTCATGTCTTTTCTTTTTCATTAGGAGTTCAGTGAAGATTTTCAAGAACACATGTGACCTCTGTGGTACAGCAGTCCTTGATCTGGTAAAAAGAATTAATTCCTACTCTTTCATGCTCTAAATACATGACATATTATTTCCAGCCGAGCTGACTATGGAAGTTTGTTCCTTCATCAATGAGATAAGAAAAAGATTCCTGACATACTGAGTGGCAAAAGTACGTTTAAAAAAAAGGGAAGTCCGTTATCTATCATGGAATGTGATTATACAATTTATCACAAGGATATTAAAAGCACCCGACCAGTGATAGCATTGTTGAACTTTGATATGCTGGGCATAAGTTATGCTAGTTACATGCCACAATAAGTCATATTTTTCTTAAATATGTTCATGAAGACTTGAAGGCTGGCGACAATTGAATTTTTAATATCCAAGATTTAGTCTGCAACATTGCCAAAGTGATTATAGTCAGATTCAATTTGCCAGAAGTGGTAATTCAGAACACAATAGCAGACTACTCTTAATTGTGGATCTTCATTGTGTTAATGCCTTTGTTCGTTTGTTGACACCTCATGTGAAGCACAGCAATAAGCTCTCATTGAAAAGCTAATAAGCATCTATTGGCTGTCTTCTGTTCAGACTCAGACTAGAGCACTGGGCTTCAGCAGAGCTGCCATAGAGTGATATTGATAAATTACGTTATTACTTGTTTGGATGTTGAGTGAAGATGTTTTTGTGCTTCCCAGTACATTCGTTCTTTGTCCTAACAGAATTATTAATCAGCAGAATCCACCTAAGTGCAGACAGTACATTAAACTTACTGGTTTCATACAGGAGAGGCAGTGTCTCCTCTATTGTTCTATAGGTCCAACGAAATTGTCTCTCCTACAATGATGCCTCATGGCTTTATACAGTGCATTGTCACTTGATTAGTGGGCCATGCTATTATGGGAATGAGCACTTGGCCACCTTCTGGCTGCAAGATGGCCTAGTGAGGGTTAAGGCATCGTCCCAAACAAGTAGAGAGCATATGAGAGCAGGTTACTACCCTATACTCAAGATTTCCTGGATCCTCAAAATCTGACTGTGAATCTCTGGAGAATCAGACATGAAACATTACTTGTTGAGTGAAGATCCCAAATAGTCCAAATGAACTGATAAAATATGTTTTTTTTTGTCCATGTCCTCCATAGAACAACACAGAAGCGGTTTCTGATCTGGCACTGCTAAGAAGACAGCACATGCTTCAGTTTAATTGTGGTCATGCTTTTTTTTTAATTACCGTGTTTTGATTGGAAACGGGGAAAAGGGGTTTCAGAATCATGTCTGTTATTCTCCTGTCTCTGCCCTTATCCAAGGCTCTCGCTTAGAACTAGAGTTGATCCCTGATCCTACTATAGAGAAAACACTTCTTCTCCAACAAATGTCACGTTAATACCATCAGGTCCTTGGTAGAGCTAAGCCAGAGTGTACAAGCATATCTGGAGTCAGACACAGGACTCATCACTGATGACTCAGAAAGTCCTGCAAGCCCAACACAATTTAACGTTCAGGACAGTCACCATTGATCTACCTCAGCATTTATGCAGTGTGTGCTCAGAATATTAAACACACAATTAGTGTAAGCAAGTTTGGGAGTCCTGTATAATTATTTGTAATTATATCCCTCATGGTTCTGAATGTAATTTTTTGTAGGCTGAGACTTCACTCAATCCTCTTATATATTTGCATGTATAAGAGGATGTTTTACATGTTGTCTCTATTACTTATTGGATTATTTTTAAACTTGCTGATCCATTCACTGCTCTAAGTATAGAGCTCTAATGATACTGAAGTCTAATGTTCTTGTGCTGGTTTTGTGCATATTATGTGATTTGAGTGAAACATGCTGTAAACACACAAGGCAAAGGCTTGTAAATATAAATCTTGAGTTGATCAATCCATCTGTGTGTAATGCGATTTGTAAATGTGTAAACCAATGAGTACTGTTTGTGAATGTGCACAGGAATCTGTACATGTGCATTCAGTCTATGAGTGTGTAATGAGATTTGTAAATGAAGAAAAATATCTCCAAATCAAAAATAATAGATAGATAGATAGATAGATAGATAGATAGATAGATAGACAGATAGATAGATAGATAGATAGACAGACAGATAGACAGATAGATAGATTGACAGATTGACAGACAGATAGATAGACAGACAGATAGATAGATTGATAGATTGATAGACAGACAGACAGACAGACAGACAGATAGATAGATAGATAGATAGATAGATAGATAGATAGATAGATAGACAGATAGATAGATAGACAGATAGATAGATAGATAGATAGATAGATAGATAGACAGACAGATAGATAGATAGATAGATTGATAGATTGATAGACAGATAGATAGATAGATAGATAGATAGATAGATAGATAGATAGATAGATAGATAGATAGATAGATAGATAGACAGACAGACAGATAGATTGATAGACAGACAGATAGATAGATAAATAGATAGATAGATAGATAGATAGACAGACAGACAGATAGATTGATAGACAGACAGATAGATTGATAGACAGACAGATAGATAGATAAATAGATAGACAGACAGATAGATAGATAAATAGATAGATAGATAGATAGATAGATCGATAGACAGACAGACAGATAGACAGATAGATAGATAGATAGACAGATAGATAGATAGATAGATAGACAGACAGACAGATAGATAGATAGATAGATAGATTGACAGATTGACAGACAGATCGATAGATAGATAGATAGATAGATAGATAGATAGATAGATAGATAGATAGATAGATAGATAGATAGATAGATAGATAGATAAATAGATTAATGGCAATAATTAAATCTGTCAAAATAGTACTGAGAAATTATTTTACTTGTGATGTTATGCATTAGTAAAACAAAGACGCTAACACATGTAAAAATAAATTAAGTATATTAGCCATTCAAGGGGCAAAACTGTCATTTCTTTTTTATGTGAGTTGATTAGATTGAAGTATTTGTGTGTTCAGCTAGCTTGTTTTTTTAATCGTTATGTTTGTAAAAGTAAGAATCCATTTCATTTTGACAGATCTATATTTCTGATGATCACAAAGACAATTTTACTTTAATTTTAGACTTAATTTTTAAATAAATTGCAATACAAGTGATGGTCTCTGTTTGAATGGTAATAAAGTCACAGGAAGCCCTGTATCACCATCTACTGGCATCAAAATGTACTGAGCATAAAAATATACAACTCAAATCAGTGAGACAATTTCAGTATTCAGCTCATTCCTTACATTATAAATGGTTCAACGTTTGCTCTGCTTAGGAATGAAAAATGTAAACATAGCATACTGTCAAACTTTTGTCTGCAGACCAACTTTAATTGACTTTGATAAGTTAAACAATAAATTTAATAAGCTTTCACAAAAGTTTCTATTATTCTGTGATGGCTGAAATGACATTCTTAATGAAGTTAAATAAATTAGCTCAAAGCAATATGACGGATTGACTCTGCATTACTTTGAGAAAACTGGATCATTTACCAGCTTTCACTGAACAATTCACAAACTCAGGATAAAAACATTATGGGATATAAAATGATTACAGAACTGTTTAACTCACTTAGCTTTTTCTGATTTCAATACTAAATCCATCTCCAGTGTCATGGTTAATATCATGATTCTGGATTAACATTTTTGGCACTATGTGGGGGCTTCTAATGAAAAGTGTTTGGCTCCATTCATTTTTTTGTCTCGATATAAGAAGGGCTTAGACCTTGTGGACAGAAAGCCTTCTCACAACAGAATATTCCTACCCGAGATTTTAGTGCCATTTGACAGTTCCCTCACAGTTTCAGAAGTTCATTTTAATTTCAGTCTTTTGCCCTTTTGGAAACTCCAGACTTAATGCTTTTTCTCACTCCTAGCCAATTACAAACAGAGTTTTATCACTTGGTTAACTTACTGTTGTGCTTTTGGCAAGAAACAGTTATTCTGCATATTTATCATTGCTTTTTGGTCTTGGTCGACTCCATAATCTCCTTAATTGATCTTAAATACAGTATAACTCTAGGTTCTTCCATAATGTATTATTTCCTAATTACACAGCCTGTAGTTTTAATTTGAACTTAAATTATTATGGCATACCTCTTACCAGATCTTCTCAAATATCCCATCTCTGAAATCCAATCAGTGGATTTCATGAGTTTGGGCTGCAATGACACAATGGCAGCATTTCTGCTTTGCTCACATCCAGTCACAATGAGGTGTCATTGCAATGAGTTGATTATTTATCAACACAGAATGTCAGATTTGCATTGTTCATTCATGTGTTTATCTATTGATTATATTGATTTTTTAAAATCCCTCTGGCATTACAAGTCAAATTGACTAAATTGAGATTGAAAGATGACTCTTGACTGCAGGAACAGTAGCTGACAAATTTCAAACATACCACATAATCTAACTCAGCAGATGGGGTTGCCTAGTTGGATATATACAGTATATAGTATACTTGTGATGTTCAAATAGGCCTCTCTATTTATGTGGATACCCACTGCCCCTTAATAATTGGAAAGCATTGGATACAGAGGACAATTTTTCCCACATTAATAAAAAAAGAAGGTTTAATATTTTGAATCAGCTTTACACTTTACTGGTTTTTAAGTGCGTACGTCTGTCTGCCCATATTTGTCATTTTTAACTTTAAAAAAGTACATTTTTAAAGCCAGCTCATTGAAAGAGTTTAATGTCTGTTTTTTTTCACATGAAGTTACCAATTTACTGATGAGCACATTTAAAAGCTTATCTACATTAGTAGTATTTTGATGATGGGTAAATAGGATTCAAACAACATCATTAGATCAGTGTAGCCCACATGAAAGAGAAACAAAGCAAACCACTCTGATGAAATGGCATTCACACAAGCTTCGACTGAAACTCTGCTGCTTTTACTCGAGTGCAGTCTTTGCTGGCTTTATTTGCACACTAGGCTTAATTAACTTGGAGTGGTTTACTGTCAGACAATTGGTTTCATTTTGCGTTTGATGAATGATTGATGCCCCTAGGGTGTGAAGCAGCAAATTAGTTTAAGAAAAAAAAAGGTCTAGAGCTGCCTACACTAACAGGGGAAATGATAAAATAAAAAAAACATCTTTGAAAGTGATGGGATTAGATATATCACTGTGTGTCAATAACAATGATTAGATACAAGAGAATAAACAACATTTTCACAGGTAGGCATTATGATTGATCCTCTTGTTCAACTCTCAACTCCAAAAAGCAAATAAATATGTCCCTAAATGTTCAGCTATTCTTTCAAGTGCAACGTCCATTTTATTAAGCATAAATGTTTAATTTTCTTTTTTTGTATTCATTTTTTATTGTGAAATATGTCTTATTTTTTTAAGTCTTCATGGCTATAAAGTTAGCCAAATGAAACAATTTGAATAAGCTTTTTTCTTGGCTCCTCTCAATTCATATGAGAAGGGGATAAATCACTGCTTCACTTTTAAAGGTCACAGTTCCAAAAAGGTTGGCAATTACTGATCAAAGACATGTTGATATAAGTAAAACATCCCAAGTATTTTGTACAGAGGCAAGTTTAAACAACGTACATGGATGTTTTTTTCCACCAAACTCAATGTCAGTGCAAAGAGTCACACACAAACTGGCTTTGCAGGTTTAACCATGTCACAACAAGTCAGCAGAAATACACCGGTTATCAGTTTTAAGTCATTATTCACTATACAAATGAAATATGGAATTACAGTTTCTCATCTAGACTATAGAAGTTCGTATGTTCTGTAAACATCATTTGACCAACTCTTTTAAAATGTCTTATCTGGATTGTGTTCATCATCATCATCAAGACAGTTTATCTTGCGTAAGGGTTGGCACAGTGTAATCTGAACCACAAAGAGGCACTGGTCTCGCCCATTTACCAGCAGATGGAGGAAGTGACTCATCTAGCCAAGTGAACGTGAACAATGAAATCGGTGTCATGTTCTCAACAATACACACAATCCACAGCTGAACTTCTTAAACCCCACACCTTGTGCTCTACTGCAAATAGCCTGAGAAAAACAAAATGAGGTCATGAAATAAAAAGTAGGTTATATCATTTTGAGATCGTACAGTCCCCTCTGAACGCAGAGTCTGAAAAGAAAACTTCCTCTGAAAGAAGGGGAAATAGGCTGACATTTTGTTATAATGGTGGTACAAAATGAAAAGGTCAGATGACCATAAACATAAGAATTAATCCAATGGAGTCTGTGATGACCCACTGCAATTTTTATGGAAACTTTACAATTAGTTTTTGAAAGGTCAAGTAGTCACTAAAATCATAAGGAATCCTCTGGGGGGGCATTAATATCTATGACAACTTCTCACAAATAGCCAGTGGTCCGTTCATTTGGGACATTTTACTCTTTACATTATGCACAAAAACAGGAGGGATGAGTGTCAAATGAGCCTGTAAATTGGTTTGCTTTGGTACACATGTCCAGAAGCTTAACTGCTCATAGGTTCATAAAACATATGGGCATGAGGAAAACAGACTGTTCCTACTGGCTGCGTGTAGCCAAACCTGTAGAGCAGGGCAAGAGAGACTAACTGAGAGGATCAATATAGTTTCACTGGTGAATTTAGAAACCAGTCAGGCTTGTTCTGCATTGATTGAGGTCTCTTTTTGATTGAAGACCATTTCCACCAGGGAAAGAAAAAAATAGATGAAAAGTTGTGAAAGGTAAAAATAAAAATGTGAATATTTAAAATCATGAGATAACAGGTAACATTTTCATTGATTCGACTTACAATTATGAGATATTAAGTAAATGTTTGGCTATATAATGATAAGCCACAATTATGAGAGGAAAAGTCATAATGAGATATCAAATCAAATATATGAAATGGCAGGTTATGAGACACCGTTTTTTGATGTAGTAGTTCCTAATTTCAGCTTCAGATTATGAGAACAAAACTCAAGATTGTGAAGGTAAACATTGTAAGATAAAAGTGAAAGTTTTGAATTAGGCCTCCCATTTCAAAATGTCAAAAGTTTGACTTGATGCAAAATATTTCATTCACATGTTTCCTTCTTTAAAGTTTAACAGATGTGAAAGAATAAATGTGCTTGACACAAACACAGAGGTAAATGGATGAAGTATCCAAACAACAATTATGCTGTATATTAATATTTATTTTAGGTGAGCAGTCAATCTGTACTTTCCAGACAACATGATAGACAACAGACCTAATAAACTGTAGCCTCTGGCCAGAATACCAGCCATGTTGTTCTGATGACGGCTGATTGGGAAACGCTCGTGATGGGTTTATGGTCTGTGACGTTAGCAGGGTGGGATGATGACGTTACGGACATCCTCCACACAAAAACCGGTTTCCTCATGCCGACGATGAACAGTCAGCATTCTTTCTTCTGTTAACCCAGTTGCACCAACTGGTCAAGCCTTATCAAACGCTCAGGTTTTTGACACGACTTTTAAGCTTTTCTTTTCTGTTTTTATTTATTTATCTTTTTGTCAACAAAACATCAACGACATTGTCGCTCCTTTTGTAAAGGTGAGATGTTTCTGTGTTTTCCCTGACTGGCTAATGTTAGCTAACCGGCCTGGTCGGCAATTCGTCTTTGGTTTATTTTTGGATTGTTGGATTATATTTTAGGTTCTTTTGGGTTAAGCGTTAGCTAACGTCGTCGGCAAAAGATGGACCGAACTACTTTCATGTTCTGGAAAACCTGGATTGATTTTCAAGACTAGTTCACAGCTTGTTAGCAGTTAGCTTACTGATGGCCTACCGAACATAACCCACCAAGATGTCGCTGTGAGTGGGCATCCGGTGTCTGAACAAAGACCTTGTTCAGTCAGCTGCTGGGATTTTGTTCTTGATTTACGCTAAAGTCATTTTTAATATCTGAGTTGATTCCATTTTCTTTGAATCGACGTTGTTGGAAATGAGTGAACTCACGATGTTAATGCTTTCTTCTTAATGTTAGCTGTTCAATCGCATAGTTGGGAGACACGAGTATAGAGGAACCACGGAACTTAACAAACAATCTCAAATTATCTAAATTGGATCGTATTCGAATTAACCTAACAATGGATCTGGGAAATTCCGCGAAGCCACATGCTAGCTCACGCCTTGATTGGATTATCCGTGGCTGCGTTCAATAAGCAAACGTTATGAAAACGTCAAGAAAAGTTTTATAATGTGTTACGAAAATAGTATACAATGCTAGGAATACTTTTCGGTACACTTTCGAAACGTACTGCTTGTTTTCGACATCTCGTGTAGCGTTTCCTGTAACTGCTCTCCGTCCTTTTGATTAGGTTTAACGCCAGGTTATGCAAGGTAACATCGGGATTGGTCACCCGAGTTAACCTAAATTCTAAATTCGTGTTTTGGACTTCCTGGGGAGGGCTAGTCGAGCCAAGGCTTTCAGAAACGCAGCACCGCAAACCAAGCATGCTAGCATTAGCATGAATGTGCTAGGCTAGCACTTTCCCAGTTTCACATCAACTTGTTAACACATATGTGCAGGCGCTGCTGTGCTCCATGCTGGAATCTTTGATCAAATATTAAAAAAATGAAACCTATTGTGTCACATTGTTGTCGCTTTTTTGTACTGTTTTAGATGACCCACCACTTAGTTTTGTTTTTCTTTACAGCCATTAGCTGCAAGCTAATTTCTTAACGTGTGTCTGCCTCTACTTGCAGGTCGCTCTTTCCTGTCCTTCTCCTAGAACCTCATTCTTTTCAGGTATTCTTTGTCAAGCCGCCAAAGTGGAGAGTGTCGTTGCACCAGGGGGTCCTTCTCGTTTCAGGTATTACTCATTTAGCCTGTTTAAACTGAAAACTGGCTGCAATAGCTCACATAAAGTTTAGCCTCTCACCTCCTTTTGTTAAGTTAAAACTTTTTTTGTATCGCAGTGTAGGGGGAGGAGGTGGGGGTGCACCTCAGCACTATCCCAAGACTGCCTGCAACAGGTGATATTATTATATAATTATTTTCTTCAAAATTTCTTTTCACAAGGAAAACTTGGACATTAATTCGTATTAAGTCCACAATAAAAACGTGGCCTCAATTGCACATCCACGTATATATTCTTTTCCATCACGACATCTTGGAGGAAAAAAAAGATGTCCAAGTTCAGCCTCTGAATATACAGGTATATGGTTCTACACCACAATAGGATGGCTTGTTGCTGCTTATTTGAACAATAGACATTCTTCTGCTTGGCCTTTACAATTTCATGACCTTTTACCAGTATGTCGCTGGATTAGATGTTGAAATATTTTGACAAGGAGTATATCACAATAAAGATTTTTTTTTTATTATAACACAAGCTTTGTTTTGTATTACAGCGAGTTCCTGGGGAAAGCCCCAGGTTCTGGCGTTCAGAGATGGGTACCTTCTCGAAGCACTAGACGAGATGCTAACTCCTACAATGACAAAGGGCAGAAGGATGCAATCTTCAGGAAAGTGAGAGGGTAAGTTTTCCATATAAATTCATATTTGCTTGAGTTACACAAGTAATACAAAATTCTCGCTTACTGTTATTGAAATTGTAAGATAGGCCCTGAAAATGCCACTGGAGATGAGTTGGATTGATGGTTTCTTTGCTATATTAAAGTGTACTCTTGTCCTACCTCTTCTTCATTAGCATACTTAATAAGCTGACTCCTGAGAAGTTTGACAAACTATGCCTCGAGCTCCTCAATGTGGGTTTGGAATCAAAAGTTGTCCTAAAAGGAATCATCTTGTTGGTGAGTGTCCTCTTTCATGTAACTTTGTATCACAATTCATGAAAATGAGAACCCTTGATTTACAATTTTCTGTTTGTTTTAATTAAGATTGTTGACAAAGCCCTTGAAGAGCCCAAGTACAGCCAGTTATACGCGCAACTATGTTACCGCTTGGCAGATGATGCACCAAATTTTGAAGACGCATCAACAGAAAATCTAACACACAAGCAGAATACTGTAAAGAAATTTTTTTTTATGTAATTTACACAAGATTATAGACTTCCATTATTATCATGTTATTTTCTAAGTATATTTTTAATTTTTGTTTTTGTTTTTTTTTGTTTTACAGACCTTCAGAAGGCTTCTGATTTCCAAGCTTCAAGATGAGTTTGAGAACCGTGCCAAAAATGTTGAACGTAAGAGATTTATATTGTATTTGATACATTTGGCTGTTTGCAGTTATCTGTCATGGTTTCCATTTATATCTCCTTATTTTCTTTTTCCCATCTGTAGTCTTTGACAAACATGACAGCCCACTCACCTCTGACGAAGAGGAGCAGCGTGCTATCGCAAAGATCAAGATGCTGGGCAACATCAAATTCATTGGGGAACTTGGCAAACTCAACCTTATCCACGAATCTATCCTTCATAGGTGCATCAAAACAGTAAGATCTGTTAAATCACACTTATGTGTTTGGTTGTAATCATGGGCCATGTTTGTTTTAATAACCTGTGACCATAGTCATAGTCTCAAGTCACTTCAACACTTTTATAAACAATAAAGAAGATTGTACTGATTTGTTTCTCTCTTATTTTTAAGCTTTTGGATAAGAAGAAGAAAGTCCAACTTAAGGATATGGGTCAAGATTTGGAATGCCTCTGTCAGATAATGAAAACAGTGGGACCTAAACTTGATCATGAAAAGGCTCGGGTAAATATGTGGAAAATAACCAACTCATTGTCTTGTCTTAGCACCCCCTTGTTCCATTTGCTAACAAATATTCTCACTCCAGTCTTTGATGGATCAGTACTTTGGTCGGATGCGGTCCTTAATAACCAACAAAGAGCTGCCAGCTAGGATTCGTTTCCTGCTGCAGAATACAGTGGAGCTGCGAGACAACAACTGGGCGCCTCGCAAAGCTCATGTTGACAATGGACCAAAGACAATCAGCCAAGTTCGTCAGGAGGCAATAAAGGTAAGTCTGCCAGGATACAAATGCATTAGTGTATAGGTCTAGTAGATCATAGTCTGTAGCTTAGCTTCTGACTGTTTGTTGCAGGATTTGGGTGTTTTTATTCCACCTCTGGTTGATGGAATGAGAAATGACTTCTTCATGGAAAATGCCTTCCTACCAACAAGGATCAAGTTTGACAGGGAAGCTATTGGTGGACTGGCTGATATGTTTGGACAAATGCCTGGTATGTCGCAGCCATCCCAAAGGAATAACTGTTACACTACCACCTGATGCAGTAATAAGGACTGAACCTCTGTCAATGTTTTAATGTTTGTTGTATTGTGTTGTGTAGGAAGTGGTATAGGCACAGGTCCGGGAGTCATTCGGGATCACTATTCCCCTACCATGGGACGCCATCGCACACACCCACACTACAATGGCCATATTGTAAATGGCAATGGTTCACACCAGCCTCAGTTTGAAGCAGGAAGCAAACCATACATAAAACCAAACCAGGTATGTACAATATATCTGCAGTGTAATTGTTCAGAATTTAGTAGAAGTGAATCTAGGGAATCATCATTCCTCAATAAACATGTAAAATCTCTTCCAAAGGGGCACAACTCACCAGTGTTCACCCATAAACAGAATCACTTGGTGCAGATTCAGTCTAAGGATGTGGCTCCACGTTTCAACAAGAAAGGGAAGGTCAATGCTGATGAGGTAAGCCTACTTGTACTGATAAACTTTAGTTTCTGTATATTTTGGCTTCGTTTTGTAGACTTTTTTGGTCTTTGTTTAGTGCGTTGGTGGAGTCTGGGCTCCATTGACATGAATTAAAAGGAATTGTCACAGCTGGACTGTGTTACAATACCTTCAGCAATGTGAAGTCTTTCAACGGTGTGATATTGTGGCAAACTTTCTGTCTTCACTTGTCTAGATCAGTCTAAGACCAGCTCAGTCCTTCATCTTGAATAAAAAACAAGTGCAGAAGCTGCAGCCACAGATGACTGTGATTCCTGGACAGGGCGCCTCATTAGGACAGGTATAATTTTTACACTTAAAATCATATCTCTTGAAATAATTTGGTACTCCCAGATTTAACATATATTAATTTGTTTGTCTTTGTTGATTCTCCACAGCTTGGTTTGAAAATCAATCCTCCGCCAATTCAGGAAAAACCTGCGAAGTCCACGAAAAAAGCTCCTCCTACAAAGGAAGACTTGCACAAAATGACAGTAAGTTTCACTCTGTGCTTCCCCACCAAGCACAACATACTGTATGTCTAGCGAACTATATCTGACTGTGTCTTCATTTTATAGGAGACGGTGGTGGCAGATTACTTGAACAGCAAGAACATTGATGGGGCAGTGAATGCGGTGAAGGAGATGAAGGCTCCAAAACACTTCTTGTCTGAAATGCTGAGCAGGATTGTTGTCTATTCCCTTGATCGCTCTAATGAGGATAAGGAACATGCAAGTGTCCTGATCCACACTCTCTGTACTGAGGGCATTGCCACTAGTGAAAACCTAATGCAGGTCAGTTTTGTAACCTTGAATTCATATTTTTATTATCTGAATATGAAGACGTTGTTCACTAACCATTCCGTTTTTATTTTACAGGCCTTTTTGAGTGTTCTGGACCAGTGTCCCAAGATCGAGGAAGAAGTCCCACTGGTCAAGTCCTACCTGGCCCAGTTTGCAGCACGAGCGATCATTGCTGACCTGGTCACCATTGCAGATTTGGCCCATCACTTTGAGAACGGTGCACATTTCCCACTGTTCCTGCTCTGCCTGCAGCAGGTGGTCAAACTGAAGGACCGTGAGTGGCTGGCTGACCTGTTCCAGCAGAGTAAGATTAACATGCAGAAGATGCTACCTGGTACGTCCAAACTCACTCTGACAAGGTTAATTTATAAGTAATCAGTCTTTTGCTGCTACTGATGGATTTTTTTTTGTATACTGTAGAAATCGACCAGAGCAAAGACAGGATGCTGGAGATTCTGGAGGACAAAGGTCTCAGCTTTTTGTTCCCACTTATGAAACTGGAAAAGGAGCTGCTGAAACAGATCAAAGTAGATCCCTCTCCACAGTCCATCTACAAGTGGATCAAAGACAACATCTCTCCCAAACTCCACACTGACAATGGCTTTGTCAACATCCTCATCACCAGGTACAACAGTGACAGGAATCTTTTCCCATTCAAATTGTTTAATCCACTTGGTTGGACGATTTAACCCCAGACATCATATTTGTTCACTGTATATTTATAGTCTTCTTGTCTGCTAGTTTCCTGCAGTACGTTGCTTATGAGGTCAACTCTGACGATGGTGAAGAGCAGCTTGCAGCACCCAGTAAAGAGCAGCTGGATGAGGAGAAACAACTTCTGCTGTCTTTCAAGCCAGTGATGCAGAAGTTCCTGCACGATCACATTAAACTGCAAGTCAGTGCGTTGTATGCCCTGCAGGTTCACTGCAATGCCAAGGATTTCCCCAAAGGTATTTAAACACTAATGTTGTTCAGCATAGCAGCTCAGACACAAGCCAAAGATATAAAACTTCGGTTCAGAAGCTTAATGGTTACTTACTCTTTCCAGGCATGCTGCTGCGCTACTTTGTTAACTTGTATGATATGGAAATAATTGAAGAAGAAGCCTTCCTTTCATGGAAAGAAGATGTCAACCAAGAGTATCCAGGGAAGGGGAAAGCGTTATTTCAGGTAATTTTATGTTTATCGCAAAGAGTATTTTTGTTTGTGCGTTTTTAAAATTAATCCCTGACAATGAACAGCAGCTTTACTCATTTACATGCACAGTCGTATCCTTGTCTTGATCACGTTTTTAGACTTGCATGTATGTGCATGTAAACATATCCCCTATTTTAAAGTAATGCGAATACTCCATATATGTTAGCCGAGTACTCAAAATTAAAAATCTGAGACACTGGCATGTAAATACCAACACTTTTATCTCCTGACCATAGTTGAGGCTTCTGACATTTCTGTTGGTTCAGACATTAGTGGCTGATATTGAAGAATTAAGACACATCTGCACTGATACTTTTCTGATCACGTGTGCAGCAATTGGAATAACCAGGGTTCTGTTTCTTATATAAGAATCCCAAGGATCAAAACCAGGATAAGACTCAGACCTGGGATACTAATGTTCTTGTAAATCTATTCCATCTGAAGCTGATCCAAAATCTGGACCCCATCTTTTGTTGATTTCCCATATAACTGGTTTTAATGAATATGTTGTGTTCATTATGCAGGTGAACCAGTGGCTGACTTGGCTGGAGACTGCAGAAGAAGAGGAGTCTGAGGATGAAGATTACTAAAGAGCAGGACAAAGCCATGTGTTAACAGGATGCAGTGAATTTCTTCTTTTTTTTTTGCTCATCCCTTCTCCCTCTCAACCCAACTCTTTCCCTCTCCTCTTGTTTGTATTATTTTAGAACCACTGTTACAATTCATTCCACTCTGAAATGTTTTGCCAGATCAAGCCAGCATCTCATCGATCTTGTATTTATGCTTTTCTTCTTGATTTCCAATCCTGTTTGTCCTCCAGCAGAAGTTTTTTTACATTTTCAATCATCTTGGGTTATGTTTTCTTAAACAGTAGGCAGTACTGTGCAGGAAACTGTACCAGCACCAAATCCTGACCCATTTTATCACCTTTTACATCTGGAAGGAGTCACCAAGTGCTGCCACAACTATAACTGTTTACAAAGAGAAAAGACTTGCATATTGCAAAGAGACTTCTCGTTTTTAACTGCATTTGTTAATCAGTTTTTAGATGCACTTTGCTCAACATCATGAGTCGTTGCAATATGAAGACACACTTTTGATTTCTTGAAACAATCTTTTTGGCTGCCACATTTATAGTGGTTTTATTTTGCTTGAAAGCAGACTATTGTTTGAAAATTCACAACAATCTGGATTTGATGTCAAACAATATTGGCCTGTTTGGTTTGCGCAGTGATTTCAGTTTCTCACATTTTGTTTAATGGATCAAGAGCTTTTTATGTACAAAACTTTGTGCTGTTAAGAAACTATCTTTGTGGCCTTTTTAATTTATCAATTCATATGGATATACCTCTAATGTATCTCGGACTGTACTTGAATGTCTCTGTTTTATCAATGAGACAGCCAAAGCGTAGTTACCTGTGCTACAGTTGTTCACCATGTGTGGGAAATTAATGTCCGTTTGCCATATTTGTCAAGTTTTTAAGTTGTCTTTTTATCTTCATGAAATTAAGACTGTATGTGTACACTTAAAACCTTCTTTTAGAGTGTAACTGTGATGTTAAGTATAAGAAGTCGAGTGTACAAATACAGAGATGTAAACTAAATAAAGTTCAAATGGTTCATTTTATTGTCCAGTGGATTTCTTTTTAAATATTTTTTGTCTGTTTTGAAAAGTGGGGTAAATTGAGTCATTACTTTAGGTATCACAACCAGTCATGCTGTTGACAATTTTCAAAAAAACAATTTCTCTATAGCTGGCGAGGATCATTTGCCCTTTTTTGAGACCTAACATATGGGACCTCATTTATGCCACTTGCCATCAATCGTGATCTTATGTTGTCTGCTTGAGTCCTGCTTAAGTAGTTATTTACAAAACCTCTTTTACCTGGAAATTATGGTGTGTAGCAAGAAGCAAGGTTTATAAGACACCTTTGGAAATAATCACAAGACCAAATTTAAGTAAATCTAAGAACTTGGACTCACCGCTCACAGGACTACATTTCTGAAATGTATCCAACAAAAAAAAAAAAGGACAACATACATGATGGTATATGTCCTCTCTGTATAATAGGGGAACATCAGAAAAGCAGCTTGGCTCCTAATAGGCAAAGAACATGGAGCGGTGCTCATATGGGCCACTTTTGAATAGAATTGCTATATCACAGCATGACATATCAGTATGTACTGATACAGTAAAATGACTTTTTAAGTTTGGGCTTGAAAATGACGTCTTGGTCATTATTTTACATGGAATCCATATTACGTAAAAGGGATGCCAACAACTTGTTTAAATGTCCTGAGTCAGAGGTAACTGACAATTTTGAATTAGTTGCAAACTAAAATCAATACATGTATCAACCTTAGAGTCATGTAAGTATAAGACAATTCCTTAAAATTCATAGTTTAAGGAGACACTATGACTACGTGTGTTACTTAAATCGATGTAAAGGAGCACATCCACATCTTATATGAAACTTTTTACTTTCACTGAGGTGGTAAGAATGGACAAAAGAATCATGGTTACCAGAAGAAGAAAAATGACAATGCTGTATACATTGACAAAATTATTCTGTTGGGTCAATAATAGTATGATAAAGGAGCAGAGGATGCCTGTCTTACACAATTATTTGTTCTTTTTTATTATTTGACATTTTACTGATGCATCTTCTCATCTATGATCGAAAATAGATGTCTACAACTTTTAGTTCATCTCATTTCATCCGTCTTTCACCAAACACAGACTATGTGAAGGACATTAAGGACAGATCATATCATTGCGATCTATTAAAACAAAATACTTTTCTAGGCTAATCCCAAGACACTATACGTACAGAAGTTTCCACTCTCAACAGAAAGTAAGAACGTGGATGTGGAGAGATTTGTCATTATTACATAAGCCGAGTCTGTGAGGAAGATTTGAAGATTTAATCGCTGTCGTCGTCTTCGTTATTGGAGCCTTCGGGTTCAGAGCCGTTGTCTGAGTGACGCGGAGAGCCTTCATTATCTGATCCGGGTTCAGACGCTCTGCCTGATCCACCATCAGATGCTGCGACCGGCGAACCGGGCCGAGACTCGTCATCTGATCCTGACCGACTCCTCTTGCTCTCGTTATCTGACTGCTCCGAGTCGGACTGCCTTTGCACCCTCTTCTTCTTCACTGGACGGTCACTGCCAGAGTCGTCATCCTCTGAGCCTGCAGAGCGCCGAGGGCTGCCCGCCTCGCTGCCAGAGTGGTTTCTGCCTCCATCTGACTCACTGTCTGATGCAATGCGCTTCCTGTGGCCGCCTTCCTCATCAGATCCTGACCCGCTGTCTCTTTGCTGTCTGTATGGGAGAAAGAGACCACATCACTTTTCTGTTGATCAACTAATCTCAAAACTTGTTTCAGTGTAAATTCTCACTTGAAAGTTTATGCTTTTACCTGTCTTCAGCTATTTTCAGTCCATCCTCATCTGAAGAGGAATCAGAAGAGGAGATGATGGCCTTCGACTTGATCTTTCCTTTGAAAGACGGTGGCAGACGCTCAGGCTGGTGCTAGGACAGAAAATATTTAGAAAAAACATGTTTCGCTAAGATTTCAAAAACATAAATTATGATGTAAGAAAATAACAAAAGAAAACTATGGACCTTTTCGATCCTCTTGCGTTCTTTGGGCTTGCGCTGCTTCTTGGCCCGTGACGCCCCTTCCTCATCATCGCTGTCATCATCACCTCCTCTAGCAGATCTGAAATGCAGGATGTTTGAGTTTGTTGCTCAGCAGTCAAAATAAACCGCAATGTAAGAGACTCACCTCCTCCTCTTCTTGCGTGACTTCCTCTCTCCATCCTCACCCTCCTCCTGCTCACTGCCACTACCGCCCTTTCTCTTCTTCCTCCTCTTCATTGGAAGGTCCTCGTCAGAGTCATCGTTGACAAAATCCTCCATGTCAGCTCCCTTCTTACGCTTGAAGATGAAAATAAAGAAGTTCACTTTGCAGGCTGAATTCTTTGCAATTTTGAATCTGCTAATGCGTTTGCTATCGTGGTTAACACTCACACGTCCACCACTTCCACCTCCCTTCTTTCTATCTTTGGCCATGTCCTTTGAGCCCTCCGAAAAGGTGAGCAGGTTCTTGGTCTTCTCCACATACAAGGCTCTCTGCTCCAGGAGCTTCTTCTGTTCCTCCACCTCTCTGTTCCGCTTTTCTTCCTAACAAGGTTTGAATGTGACAAGCCAAGTTATAAATGAGAAGCACTTCATTGTAGATAAAAAATGACTAATGAGCAACTACCAAATACTTTTACCATTCCAAAAGCCATGGAAGCAACAAAGATACCTGTTCTTTCAACATCTGCTGACGCAGTATGTCCCTCTCCTGTTCTTGTTTGGCACGAAGCTCCTTCTCCTCCTCATCCTGCTTTCTGGCTCTTGCCACATGGTACTGAGCCTGACTTAGCAGGTCAGAGCACTGCCTGCAATCCCACAGCACACGCCAAGACCCAGCGATATTACAGAAATGAACACAACACCAGCACAAACTCCTTAAAGAACACTTATCAAACGAAGAGAAACTATCAGTATCTTATGATTTCAGCTTCTTTTTTTTATAGCTAATGGAGGCAGTACTGATGAAATAAAAAAATTCAAAGAAGGAAGTTCTGAAAAAAAATCTAATGTTTCCATAGCTTGAACTTCGTTTGTTGTCAAATCAAACCACATATAATCAATCCTACATGTCGTACATACACCAGATGTGGATCCCCTCCAAAAGGGCATACATACACATTTACACACTCATAGATATCGACACCATAAATATGTGATTTATTTACATCATGAACTTATTTCCTGGGAATTACAGAAATAATAATTATTCCTGGCTCCACCTCTCAATTTGGATCTACATCAAAATTTTACTAGCCCTATCCTTCCACAAGTTTTTTGCTGAAATCGGTTCAGTCGTTTTTGAGTAATTGAGACATGTCCTTTCTCCCAGTCTTGAATAAAATGTTTTAAAAAAATCCTACATCTAGATCCTGATTAAATATTGGTGTACACCAAAATTTTATGGATTTGTCCGTGACCCCAGCCCAACACCTCCACAAATTTTAATGACATCTGCGTTAAAACTTTTCGAGTAATCCTGCTCATAAAGAAACAAACCAAC
Source organism: Chaunax sp. Z400 (assembly GCA_037577475.1). Classification (NCBI taxonomy): domain Eukaryota; kingdom Metazoa; phylum Chordata; class Actinopteri; order Lophiiformes; family Chaunacidae; genus Chaunax; species Chaunax sp. Z400. Next base: position 17,684,756 of record CM075184.1, read on the forward strand.
CAACGGACACGGGTGAAAACATAACCTCCTTGGCGGAGGTAATTATAGTTGTCATAGATTATTTCAGCTGTTCCTTGAACACAAACAAAAACCTTCAGTGTGTATGACACTGTGATGAGAGTAAAGTCTGACTGACCTCGCCTCTGAAGCAGCAAGAGCGAGGTCAAACCTCATCTTGTCTCCGGCCTTGCTGAGGTAGCTGAAATACCTGTGTTAGGAGGAGGAAGAGGAGGAGAAGGAGGGGGAGGGAGATTGCAGGATTAGGTATAGGATATCCCAAGGCTCAGACTGGGAGGAGGAGGAATGTATTAAGACTAATAGCACTACCTGTGCGCCAGTTCGAGCTCTTTGACTGCACTCAGTACAGCCTTCAAGTTGCTCTTCTCATCTTTCAGCACCAGAGTGGCCAGTCTCTGAAGCACGAGGGCCACATTGAACATCAAAACTGTGTCGCTTGGTGCTACATGACGGGCCTTGTTGGAAAAACGTCAAAAATTGAGTTATACTCCCAATTCATGTTGCAGCATAAAATGAAAGACCTTCATTTTTTTCTTCCCATTACCTTCAGCAGCATCTGCTTGCAGTCTTGGAGTTTCCCACATTTGAAGAGTGCTCTGGCGAGGTACAGCAGCACCTCAGTGTTCTGATATTTGTAAAATTTCTTCAGACAGTTCTCATACTGTGGAGCAGGATGACATGTTTTTATTGTTTCTACAAAAGCACACAGACAATAATATTTATGGGTAATCACAAGTGAGGCCCTCACCATCTGCACCGCGCTGATGTACTGCTTCTGTTCAACATAGATATGAGCCAGATTTAGCCAAACGTCACTGATGTCTGCTGTGGCCTCCCTCACCTGTGCAAACACGTCACGAGCCTCTCTGAAGTAGCCCTTGTGGGCAAGGACGGCACCTGATCACAAAACATTTATTTGTAATACTTCACATATATATATATATATACACGTATATATATATACATATATATATATACGTATATATATATACATATATATATACACAGAAGAAATAAAAAGAAGGAATAAAAAGAAATAGAATAAGGCTCAACAGACCAATGCCATTGGCTGCGTAGAGGTTCTTGGGGTCATTTCGCAGGACTTGTTTGTATATCGCCAAGGCTCGATCCTGGTGTCTTTTTTCCTGTCAAGACAAAAACACTCTTACTTCATTGGAATCTATTATTTCCCTCCACGCAGACACACACACAAACACTCTCAAACAATAAAAAAAAAAGTAAATTCAGGGTCTGAAAGAGAGATCACCACTTCTAATTTTGGCTACTGACCCTTAGAAATTATTACCGATTAATTTTACGACAGAAAAGTTATCCACCCAGACAGACTTGTAATTGGGGTTTCTAACAGTTGTGGAATGAGGCGGAGTTTTAAGAGACTGTGTATTTACCTCTTGTAAATGTACAACAGTAAGGACGTCAGAGGTCTCCGTTTGTTCAAGGAAATCTTGACATGTTATTAGAAGTAGGTTATACAACTCCAGGTTTATACTGCCTTAAGAGTTTATGCTCCTGGACTTTTTCATAGTTACCACCATTTCTGAAATGTCCTTGTACCCGTTGATTCTTTCCTGAACATTTTTCACAAGAGTTAAGGGATCAGAGTAGTTTGAAGCAGTTGCTTGGTCAGCCATGTTGTTTTTGTAGTTTGGAAAATAAAGTCTTAATTTACCCAGAATTCAACACTAATTAGTCCAACTTAATATGATCTAAAGCTATACAGCTTCATGAACTAGATATCTATTTGAAGCATTACTATTGGTTGATCTAAGCTATAATCAAAGTCCATCTTTGTAGGCTTAAATTTAACAATAACACATTTTACTCTCTAGTCTGCAGCTAGTCGAAGTTTGAAGTTCATACCACCTCTACTAACCAATTCCAGAGCGATAGCCTTCACCAAACTGCTCTAATTTTCTCACTCATAGCTGCCTTTTCAGTGTTTTTAAAGAAAACAACATCAGTCAGCACCTTTTCTCGGTCTCTGGTGGGTTGGTGCAGAGTCTGCAGCCACACATTGCCCAAAGCCAACATGGAGTAGGTGTCGTTCTGAGTGGACGGCTGCTTCAGAATACGCTCAAACTTCTTTTGACCAGGTCCCCATTCCTGTTTGGCCAAGTGAAGGTTCCCTATCAGGGACCAGGCATCTGGGTGATCCTGCACCAAACAGAGGAAAACAGATCAGATAATATGAAGAGAGTCTGAATCAGATTTGTTTTTGAGTTTTGGTGTTATTCACACTATTACAAGTGACAGAGTACCTGATTAATCTGCAGCGCCTCTTTGAACCAATCAGAGGCTTCATAGAAATTTCCTTTGTCACGAGCCATCGCTCCAAGACGCAAATAACCTGCAGACCAAAAATTAAGAAATTTGTAACTCAGTACAAGCATTTTCCTTCTTGCGCTAACTTTCTATTGTGTAATATTGCATGCTTACAGTCCACATAGTTGGGATGCTCTCTCAGGATATTTTTGTAGAGTTTTTCAGCTTCATGGAATTCACACATTGCCTCGTACAGGCGAGCTAGATTGTAGGAGGTGGTTACAGAAATGGCGTTGTAGTAATGCTCGTCATGCTCTCCTTCAGCTTTGGCACGCTCAAGAGATGCAAGAAAGTATTTCTGTGGGAGACAAGACATGACGCCGATCCGTGAAATGCCACTGTTGCACACTTCACATTAATGGAACAAAATTAGATTTGAAATTAGACTGAAAGCTACCTTGGCCTCTCCAAGGTTGCCCAGTCTGAAGTGAAGCGCCCCCAGGTTGTTGAGGATCTCAGGTGGAACGTCGGCCTGCACCTTCTCCTGCAGGATGCGAGTGGCTGTACCGTATGCGGACAATGCTCCTTGAATGTCAGTCTGCTCCAGGATTTGAGCCAGCTCAATCCATGCCTCCACATCATCGGGGTACTGCTCTGTCACCTTTTTTAAATGACCCTAGAGAACAAAGACAGTGACATGGCTCAAAAATTATTATTCGGGATATGACTCGAGCTAATTCCAGACATGTTTGTAGTCAGATCAGCACGCGTCTTCATAAGACTAACAATACAATATAAGAATAACACTAAACTGTGATTAAATAATCTGTGGAGGATACATACTTTGGCAATGTCCCTCTTTTCCTGATCATCAGATGTTGCATAAAGAGACCCCAGAATTTTCATTGTTTCGTAATTGTTGGGGTAGGCCTTTAGAACTTTTTCGAAGCACTGTGCCGCGTTCTCCTTGTCTCTTCGATACACATACATCTGACCAAGGCCAAAGAAGGGCAACACAAAGGTAGATGAGGCGAACTGAGTGGCCTGATAATAATACTGAAATGCTTGGTCATAGTCCTCCTGAAGAGAAAAGGGAGAGTAGAGATATCAGAGAAGTATAACACAATGAACAAACTGCGCTGCCTCAGGATCAGTTAATATCTTACCTGCACATGAAATGAACGAGCTAACTGGTAGCAGCTCTCAGCCTGCATGGCCTCAACCTCGGTGTTATGGAAAGCATGGAGGGCCAGATGCTGCACTTTACTGTAATCCTGACAGTCAATACAAAACAAACCGGTGTGAATAACAGTTAAATGACACTCTGGATTGGATTTGTGTCATTGTTTTGATGACAGCCAAACTACCTTTTTGAAGAAGAAGTGGTTGGCGAGGTGGTTGAGCACCATGGGGTTGCTGGGGTCGATGGTGTAGGCCCGCGACAGGAGCTGCACTCCGTTCTTGATGGAATCTGCCTCCTTATTGTTGAGCTCTAAAACTGCCAGACCAACGAGAGCTCCCACACACTTTGAATTCAGCTCTAGGGCTCGACCAAAAGCCAGACGAGCCTTCTCCAGTTTGTTGAGCTTAACAAAACAGTGGCCCATCCCCAACCTCACCTCAGCTACACAGAAACACAAGCACAAAATAGATTAGGAATAATTCAGAACACACTTCAGCAGGAGGAGATAAAGCCTGATCAATACATCAGCCAATATTTTCTTATCACAGTTTCAATGTTGGCAGACATGACAAAAAGAATTGCAATACATAAATGATTTGCTGGCTTCAATTGTATGTATATTTACAGAGAGCAGAAACGGCTAATCAATAAATCAATAGGCATAAAATAGAAGAGAATAGAAAATAATCCTCAATATTAATAATGTATCATTCACATCATTTATCGAGCATATAAGAGCCTCTCAAAGTAAGGATTTGCTGATGTATGTTTTCCCTTAATTTACTTAATTCAAGTAAAGCATTTGTGTTCTCAGTTATTAATGATTTATTATTTACAGCAAAGCGTGCTGTAATTTCTTTTTTTTTTTACTATTTGTCCAACAAGTTCACATTGCTGTTCAGTAAAAATGACTGTGGCAGATATATCATAATCATTTTTTTTATTCTGATAGACATTGATATTATTGATATCTTGTATCAACCAAACTCTAGCAGTAGTGAAAAGGAGCAATAATGTCTGAGTAGAAATACAGGGTTCTGTTGTGAGGATGTTTACCTGGGCAGCCAGGGTTTGTACGCAGAGCCTTTTTGTAATATGCCAGGGCTCCTCTATAATCCTTTTTATTGAAGGAGATGCAGGCCTTACCTGATGAATAACAAAGGTGTCATTATTTCTCTGAATCAGTCACAGAGATCAAGAATAATCTCTTATTTCTATATTCATCTTGCCAAGCAAAGCAGGGATGTTGTTGGTGGACTGATTGAGGACGAAGTGGAACTGAGCATCGGCCTGGTCCATCTTGTCTCCTTCCAGCAGGCAGAAACAGGCTCTCCCCAACAAATGATTCTGAGAGAGTAAAGAGAATGTTACATTTGTATTTATAATGCAACATTATTGAAGCCATAGCAGTTTTCTCTCATCATCACCGGCTCTGACAGACTTTTCTCTTACCTGATCATACATAATGATCTTGTCTGCCATAGTATAGAGCAGTGTGGCCTGCGTGATGAGCTCTTTCTTTGCATCTTTGTTTTTCTCTTTACGCGCTTGCTGGACATAGTAAGCTGCCAATGTGTCGAGACAGGTCATCTGGTCCTTCTCGTGGTCTCTGTAGTCCAGGTTTCCATCAATGCGAGCTGCCTCCAAAAGTTTGACAAAATCCTCCGTTTTGTCCTGCTTGTAGTACTCCAGCTGAAAAAGACAAGAGTGCAAAATGTTGCAACTGTGCAAATGGGCTAAATCTAACAATTAAATGGTCTGTGGTAGTTCCACTCCCTCACCGCCAAAGCAATCCATATGTGAAGCTGTGTATGTTCCTGCTTCAGAATACTGATGACCTCATCTCCTTCAGGCAGCTGGTCAAAGTCAAGCTCAATAACCTGTATGGTACAAGTCATTAAGCATCAATGTCAGACAAATCTCATACTCTAAGAATCATTACAGAGACAATATTAATGTTAGATGACATCAACCTTGAGAGTTTTACACAACAATTTATACAGTGGTATCCCAGTAATATTTCTGGAAATATCAGGCAACTGTGAGTGATGTTGCAAATCGATGTACATAACTGCTTTATGGCATTATTTTAGATGACCTATGCATACACACAATAAAGTAAGGTTGTCACAATACCAGAATTATTGGAGAGAGAGAGAAGTTCAATACTCAGTAATACAAAAATAGTCCTAGCACAGAAAATTTTCTTTTTTAAATTTATAATCTGCATAAGGAGATGATACAGAAAAGAAAAAAATACTTATACATACAATCACATTTGTAGTGATTTTAAAAATCTGATTGGAGATCTGTTTTTAAATAGATTTGCTACTTGTGATACAAATGTGGAAATTGTTTTGTTAAACCCGTGTGGTATCAAAAAAGTGTCTAACCCTCTGATCGTTTTGACAAGTACAATAAAGTACTTTGTTATATTAAATATTTAAAGTCTTTCTATTAATCTGGATATAACAAATTAAGCTGTTACCAATAATATACTATATTGCACTATACATTCAATCATCACAAAATTAGGCACACTTATCTTAAAAATGCAGTATATTACTACAGCCCTGCTGCAATAGATTCTACTCTAATGGAGTTTATAATTGTCAATATGTCGATGTCTTAACTTAAAATAAAAACATGCAGTACAAGATTAGACCACGACTGATGATGATGTAGGTGAAACTGGATATAAAGAGATGTGGGATCTGATTTCACCAAGTTCTTAAATTAAAAAAGGACCTTTAACAGTTGTGGACTTTCATTAAGAGCGGCAATGAGAAAATATCAAAATAACTCACGTCACGTTTTGGGCTTACATCAGATAACTAATAATTATTTGTAACCTTAAATTTCGAGGGGACTTTCAAATATATACTGTAACGCTGACGTTACTTTGCATTTAATACTGTACACCACTATGTTGTACAGAACATTGTGCTAGCTAAAATTAGCATACACTGCTAGTAGCACAGCGAGATTCACTAAGTCAAACATTCACAATAAACTAAGTTTATATATTACACAAGTTTTACCTCATCGGTGTCCCGTAAAGGGATCTCAATAGAGCCCCGAGACATCTCGACTGAAGAAAAATCTGCTTGAAGTTGGATTTGTAACAAATATAAAAATATCCAGCCCGTTGTCTTCCGGTAGGGAACACACAGACGGTGCACCTGAAAATGTGTCCGGCTAGATTGATGTGAATCCTGAAAATGTTCCTCGTGGACTTCAAAACGTGTCATTGATTAAAACAGGAACGTAGTACGAAAGAGGATTAAGGGCATATGATTTTTTTTTTAGAATTCTGGTTTTAAAATTAGAATTTTCGGAATTCTAAGATTAAAGTCAGAATTCTGAGAATATAGTCAGATTCTCTTAAGGCTTAGTGATTCTTCAGTGAGCTCAATGAGTTTGGGTATTGTTTTGTTTACACGCAAAATTCAAGACGTAGATGAAAGTTAGACAATATTGACAGAATCCCCTGTTTCAGTTGGAATAGTAGATTTTTTTTTTTACATGATCAAGAATAATTTCCTTTGTCACACACAGACTGGCAAATGAATCCACTCCTTGCATTTGCTGAATTCAAAGATCAAATTGTGGAAGAAATGCCTGGCAGACATTTGATATGTTAAACCAGTGAATTAAAATTAAATTCATTAATCACATCAATGAGAGAGCTCTAGGGCAGGACTGCAGTGACATGAGGTGGGGAGAGGGGTCTGGGGGATGTCAGCTGGTTTTGATGTGAAGCAGTGGAGACAGGCAAACAAGCACCTTGAAGACTTATTGTGCTACCATCTTAGAGAATCAGAGGAAGAGTAGAGAAATAATCATTTAAATGAAAAACGTCTAATTCAACATTGAGAAGCCTTGACCATCTTTCCTTTAAGGAGGTACTGACCCACACTGAGACGTAAGAATTTATCTTGTTTGTTTAATTTCTGTTACTATAAGACAATTAAAACATGTACTGTAGACTACCTTATAATTAATTTTGTTTACTATCTAATGGAATGCTGTCATCCCTGTATATTTAATACAGAATGGTTTAGTAATGGAGATGTGGTATCAGCATTTGAGCTTTTTGTGCTTCTTCATGAAAGCATGTTTTGCCCTTTTTATTGCTTATGAGAAAAAAAACATAAAATTGTCTAACACTCTGCAAGATTAAAATAAGGAAATACGTTACATGTAGTCCTCTTATTAGTTTCTACTGCCTTCATGTAAGGAATAGAAGCAGTCAGATCTGGAGAGGAGTTTTTTTTTAAATTTTATTTGTTGTTCAATTTTTATTTATTTTTCTACTCTGGATTGTGACCTCTATAATAAGAAGTATTGGTTGTTTATTAAAATATCAGCTCATGTAGGAACACAATAGTCTGGAGGATTCACTTCAAGATAAACAAGCACAATGTCTGATGGCAGTCATGGTAAGTGTTACAGTTAATTTGTTCTTTTATATAATTTTTAATTTGCCTGTGTTTCTTCCTATGGCATGTACTGTATAACTAGAAAGCTACCCAATAGAGCACATACCTCATAAAGGCTAAATCTAAATTCCAACAAGATATGAGTGCCATCAAAATGTCTGCCCTCAGGGTTCTCCTGGTAAAGTAAGTGAAAAAAAACAAATCATGGATCCACCCATTAACGGGATATAGCACATGCCCCACTCTTCCACTCAGTTTGATGAAAATCTGTCATGTAGTTTATGTATAAAATTTGATAGTTTCTTCCTTGGCACATGCCCTACCTTTCCGTTCAGTTTCCTGGTAATTTGTCAAGTAGTTTATGTGTAGTTGACAAAAATGCAAAAGAAAAAAACAAAAACATGTTGCAATCTTCAAAAAAGTTGAAAAAAATCCTGACTGCCCTTTTATCTGTATCCACTCCATCACCAACCCTTCTACCAAATTTCATGAAAATCTATCAGGTATTTTTTATGTAAACCTGCTAACAGACAGACAGACAGACAAACAAACCAACTTTTACTCATGTCTACATGTTTAGTGTGGGAGTCACCCTGCTGTGGTACGAGGGATGAGGACAATAAAGCCACTACAGGATTCTCCGAACATGAGCTCCTTGATATCATGTATGATGCATGTAACACCTCCTCCAACACAGGTAGACAGAATTTTGTTTATTTCAACATGACAGATTCAAGTAATCATGTAAACCATGAATCATTGTTCTTGGTTCTCTCTCCTCTCCAGGAAAGGTGTTGGCCTCCACCATCGTTCAGTACCTGCAGACCATGACATCTCAGAGTCTGGAGCAGGACCAGCTGACTTCCCTGCGGCAGCTGCTTGACCCTGATTGTCAGGACTCAAATGTGAGCAGAGAGACTTTCCACTCCACCATGAGAGAGTGGATCGCACAGTGCAGCCAGGACAGGTAAAGCAACACAGTGCATTAGGGATGCAGATTACTTTTATTCTGGATATCATGTACAGTTAAACACCATATTCAGGATTCTTAAATTTGATTTAGTGCCCACCCTTACATATAGGTTGACAACCTTTACATTGTTTAAATGTAATCATCCAAATGTACCGCTATCCAACAAATATATATATATATATATATATGTAAATCCACAAACATCTGCAGTGTCTTCTTTTTTAACAATCATATAATATTGTAAAATGTTATGAATTAAATCAACCAGTACATCGCTTAAAGAGTGATAAAAGTTCACCTGGAGAATAAGCATATAACCATGATCATTTTTATTTTTTAATTATGACTTTCCAGCTACTAATCTACTTAGAGTGTATATTTTCAGCTGGATATCAATGTGCAGTTTAGATTTTCAACTATCAAGCCTAAATTTGATATCCAGGTCACTTTCATTATTATTATTATTATTGGTTGTGAATGCAAAGCATTTAAAAATACCAAAAATAATAAGCACCTTCAACTTGAAAGTATACTTAGTCCTCTTCAATAGTGGAACTAAAGTTACTCAAGTCCTCAAGTGAAATTTCAATGTAGCCTGTTGTACTTTACTTACGTATTTCCATACCTACCTATAAGTTTTTACTTTTTACTTTTCAACAGCAAAAGTGTCCATGTATATCATTCCAAATGAAAGAAGGAAAGATGACTTGAGAGAAATTAAAAGTTAATTAAATTCCTTAAAAATATTTTGATGTTGGTTGTCATTTTTTCAGACACAGTGATGAAATAAACATGTTTACATGTAACGTTTTGCCGATTAAATCTTTTATAAATGAACATTTTCTATGAGACTCTTGTGTGTTTCAGCACCGATGAGGATGGCAGTCATGTATCTTCACCAGACTCTTCTAAAATGCCCTTAAATGGTAAGCGGTCACTGCTTTGTTCAGATTTCTGGGAAATATGTCTTAATCACATTAGATGGTAAGTTTCTGAACCCTGGTTTCCTCCTAGGGCTGGATTTGTCAGGTTCTCAGAGCCAAGCGGCATCCTCAGAAAGCCACCAATATTCCTGGTTCGTTACTTCACTCTTAATGACATGTGTTACAATCAGTGTGTTGACATACTTCACTATACTTCACTACTTTGTTTACATACTTTACATACTACATACTTTACTTTACTACATACTTCACTTTGTTTGCCTCCAGTGAGGAAAAAGACCTGTTGGGCACAGTGGCTGAACTGAAGCTTGCTCACCGCAAGCTCAGTGAGCAGAACAGCAGCCTGCTGAGGATGGTGGCTCAGTGTGAAGACGTTAACCTGCAGCTCACCCTGGAGATCACTGAGCTACGAGCAAAGCTAGCCAGGTGAAGGATTAACCAATGTATGCTTGATTTAACCACAGTCATACTATATAGGAATACACAAAAGCACATTATTATAGAATTTAACTCAGTTCTACTTACATTCCTTTAATGGACACTTCCAACACAAAAATATAACATGAAATATAACAAAATGAAGCACATTTATTGATTAAAAAAAAAGGAGGAGGAAGAACAAAAAACACAGCATCTTTCATTTACATATGATTTTAATGCAGCCTGAGTCAGATAAGCTGTGATCACATGTCTTTCATGTCACCTCACACACATCTTTTACCAGCTTTAACAAGAACGTCCTCAGGGTCAGAAGCTTAAACTGAAACAGTGAAACATGTTCAAACTTAGCCAGTGGAAATAAAGACTGTGAAAACCATGTTTACTGGTAAGCAGGACGAGACTAAATACAATGTGTTCATTTTCCTTGTGGAGGGCATGAAACCAATTCACTATATTTGTTATTAAAACTGGCCCTTTTGAATAGCGGTAAAACATATCATTAACGGTTTGTCCGTGACGGAGAGGAACCACAAAATGTCACCATCTGCAGCTGTTACATAAAGCTGCCTGCAGTCAAATCATTAATCTACTCTTAGATCCCTGTCTCCACCTGACCATCATAACTTTTTTACAATGTTTTAAGCATTATCGGGGGGATATGTCATTTTCAGATGACTCTTGTTTCATTAATTGATGGTTTTTTATAAAGCCTGGTTTTAGGGGTTGCTGCAACCCCCTCAGCACCCCTACCTCCTGCATCCATGGTAGAGATTTTCTGTGCTATAGATATACTACAGCAACTCAGGCAATGTGGCTCAGCCCACACTTTTCAGTTAACTTACATTAATCCCCATTCTTATTCATTTCTTGCCTGTTTTGGATCCAAGCTGTGCTCAGCGGTCGGCAGTGAGAGCCAGATCCCTGAAAGAAGAACTGGAGGAGACCCGTCGGGCGTTTAAAGAGGCCCAGGAGAGAGCCAGCCGCTCCCAGACCAGCTACACCAAACTGGTACATCACTAAGTGAAGCTTCTTGTTAGGTTTGATGTATTTTTTTATGGGAACAATTTACTTCTAAATCCTTTTTTTGTTTTCAGAGCAATGAGGTTGAATGCCTGAAGGTTTACAATAAGAGGCTTGAAGACAAGGTAATGTAGATATTAAAATGTTAGTCTAAAACTAAGCAATTTCCTTCATGGAATAAAATTGTGTCCCCACAGCATGAAAAACTCACCTTTGAAAGGATGTGTTCTGAAGATAGCACCAACAGGCTGAGGAAGGTCAATGTTGAGTTGAGGGTAGGAACAGATCAGGAAAGCACAATTCTATTTGTCTCTGCTGAAACTAAGAGATAAACATCTAAATGTTCACAGGCTGAACTTGAGGAAACTCTGGTTATGTTGATGCTGAGAGACAAGGAAATCGCAAAGGTTGGTCTATCTGGGTATTGTTGTTGTCAGTCCACCTGTTTATTATTACTTACTTTCAAAAGTTCCTTTGCAGAAAGACATTCTTATGGAGAGGATGAAGAGTTCCCATGTGGAGACTCACAATATGATTGAGGTACGCTTTGTCACTTTGAATTTAGAATTTTTGGTAAGATGTAATTAAGTGAATCTTATTCGACGTGTCATGATATAGAGTAGTGTGAGTACATTTAATCATGTAAAATCATAGAGAATCAAGGTGATAACATGAATGAGTTCAAAGTGATAACTGAACTGTGATTGCAACAATCAGCTAACTGTTCAGCCTTGTAATTTCAGAATATGCAGTCAGAAACTAACTATGTGAAGTATATTATCTCTTGTAGACGTTGATTTTCTGTATATTTTGGTTTTCATTCAACACATTAATATTCTATTCTGGTGCTGCAGGGCTTGCAGTCAGAACTGATGAGGTTACAGGAACATTCACATCAAGTTCTTTTGAGGTAATGAATACACTTGTGCCAGGTGTATAATAATGATAGTAATAATAATGATAATAATAATAATAATAATAATAATAATAAACAATCCTTTCTGCCTCCTTAATACCTAATAGTTTAAAACCACACACGTCTAGTTATATAAGGCTGATTTTCTATCAAAAAATAACTTCATTTCAGTCTCAAGTCCAAAAATGAGCAGCACTACCATGATGACATCATCAAATAATTGTGAAGTGTCATTGGTAAACCTGATTAACATTTAATCAGTAGGTCTGACTATAGTCATTTAGTTTTTACTGGTGGAAATTAGGGTTCGACAAGTTGACTAAAATGTTAAGATTTAAGATATCTGTAAAATAATCCTTTTGACATGTTAATAGTATAATTATATATCTTTAGTATAATTATAGTTATCAGTAATTCTTTTTTACAACTAAGAATAACAACTAGAATGATTTTTGACATGAAAAAAATATTGTCACCAGAGGAAATGTAATTTCCCTTTGTAGTGCAATTATCAGTTTGTTCTGTGTATTCCTGGCAGGTATGATAGACACTGTATCAGTCCTCACAGTCTCTACAGTCTAGATCCTCCAAACCGCCGCTCTCTGCAGGCCGAGATGCAGGATATGCAGCAGGTAGGAGGTGCTCACCATCCACCGGTTCTTGGTCATGCTTCTGATCGTCTGTTTCATGTCCCTGTCTTTGTCTGCAGCATCACAGAGCTCTGGATGACATCAGTCTTCCATCCCTGCACACACACCGTGATGATATTCAGAGCATCATCCAAAGGATCAAGTCTGCAGAAATAGCTCATCATCTGCATAATAAGTATCCCGAGAGGGTGAGGAGAGAGTAGAACAGAGGATGATTATGACAGGTACTAACATGCACATGTACAAACCTGTGTTATATCCCTTGTGTTGTCTCTCAGACGCAGCCTTCTGACCCTGCTCCTGTAGAATCACAGCAGAGGCCTTTTCCTCACAGACAGCAGCAAAACATCAAGCAGCAGCTTGTCATTGTGTATGTGAGTTTTTTTACCTCCCTTTGTCCTGTTAAGGTAAAGGACTGGATTTAGTTGATGTTAGTCTCTGTTCTGAGAAGCTTCCTCCTGCTAATAAAAGGGGTGTCTGGTTGTGGCAGTGTATTTATGAACATCTCCATTACACAAACCACGTGAGTTGCTATCTTTACTGTATTAGACTGTATCAGGGTTAAGTGCAGTTTTAGTACCCCTTGGTAACTACAGACATAACAGTGTGTAAAGGAGATGTTTATAAAGCTATGGTGGTGGTTTCAGACCGCAGGAGCTCGAAGTGCACAAGTGTGTGTGGGAGGAGAAAGAGGAGACGGTGGATGAGCGGTGGAGAACCTGGGAGCAAAAGGAGCTAAAGCAAAGCCAGACAGAGAGCCAAAGTCAGATCCAAGAGGCCAAGAAGCTGGCTGTGGTGAACTGGTGGACAGCCCGGAGTGTAGAGGGGGCTAAGGCCCGAATGAAAGGAACCCAGTCAGTCCAGGAGTTCTCTGAGACAAAAGCAAAGCTCCAGCAAGCAGAGCAGAAGATCAATGATATGAGGGCGCAGGTCTTCCACCTGCAAGCCTCTCAACCTGCACAGGAGTGTATCATCGAGCAAAAGCACAGCAGTGGAGTTATCCATTTCGACAGGGGAACCAACACTGAGAGAGGAGAACCAGACAGAGCCGTGGAGAAGGTTGTAAAGGATCAAAGGGATGCAGCAGTGGCAACGGAGATTGGAGGTGGAGCAGCCTCAGAGGTGGACCAAACCCAGCGTCAGGTCACGACAGACGGTCTTCTGGCGACCCTCAGAAAGATGGAGGGGATGGTGAACAGTGCACTGGAGACTGCTGAGCTGGTGAGGGAGAGCGAGCAGAGGGTGAGCCAGGTGACAGTGAGGATGGAGAGCATCACCCAGAGGGTGGAAGGGGCTCTGGACCGTCCAGCTGACACTGAAGAACAGCTGAACCTTCTGGAGGTCAGAATCTCACAACAAGCTCCAACTCAGGTTTGTGTAAAAAAAAAAAATATATATATATATATATATATATATATATATATATATATATATATATATGCTGTTAAAATATCACATGGTTAACTTAAATGTTGTATGTTTATAATAATGTTGCTTTGCATGATTGCATCTTAATTTAACTAAATGTAAAATAGTTTGGAAATGCACCAGCAATTTATAAAAACATATAGTTTAAAATCAAATACAAGCCAATCATCGCTGTGGATGTCCAGAATCATCCAGTCAGTATTTTAAAACATGAACACCATATGACTTTATCTATAGTATAATGCGGATTTCATCTCAATCTGATGCATGAAGAAGTGTTATCGGGCAATAATAATAATATTAATAATATAATAATAAATGTTGTTGTTGTTCTAAATAAATATTAAAATAAATATTTAAGATGTTATCCCATTTTTATTTACATTGTAATATAACTTCACATGAAGTTGATTTTTTTGTCTTATCTTCTCTTATAAAAAGCCTCGAGGCATCAGTCTAACAGCTGATCCTGGAACAGATGCTGCTTGCTTTGAGGAGCCTGATGTGGATCCTGGAGACCCAGAAAGAATGGAGAGTCCTCCTCCATCTCCTGTAATCCCAGATGTCATTGAGCCTCCACAGCTTCGGATGGATGGTAAGATGGACATTGCAGAAATACAGTGTGCTAACGTTGTTATTGTGTACACTGTGAGACACAGATGACTCATACCTACTTCCTTTTTTAATGGAAATCCCAGAGGATGTCTGAAAATAAGCGAAGCAGATATTTGCATTGCACACAACAACTGGTACAGTGAGGAGGAAGAGAGAATAAGCTCTGAGGGAGTGTGTGTTATCTATCAAAGGGGGTCATGGGGAAAACTGGGGGAGGTCAGACGATTTTCTTATGTAAACACAGCAAAGCGCAAGTAATTTTAGCTATGTTCCATTCAACAATTAACAATGCTTAAAAATAGTTAAGAGTTCATTCAAAAAGTTTTTGAATTGGTCAGGCTAAATCAAGGCTTTTCTGAGTAGTTGTTTCATGATCTCAATGCCTGTAGTGAGCCACTTAACATCTATGTCTCCATTGTTCTTAATTGCTCTCAGCATATTTATATTAAGATGCTGAGAAATCTGTTGCTCATGAAGTATACACTGCAGGCTTTTAGATACTTGACAGTCATGATTTAAGAAAAGCAAGACAATTGAAATGCGAAGTAAATAATATAGGTCTATATTTTTCAACCAATTGGAAAAGTTTGGAGTCCATTAAACACTGCTGAGTCACATGCTGTAACGCATTAGGGGATTATTCAAGGTGCTGGTAGGCAGATTTTGCTGCCTTCAGACAGATCTAGGCTAGGTGTCCCCCTCTGTTTCCAGGGTTTATGCTAAGCTAAGCTAACAGGTTGTTGTTTTCCAGCTTCATTTACAGTATACCGTAAAGACATCAAAGTGGTACAAGGTTTCTCATCTCTTAACAGGAAAGTTAATAGTCGTTCAAAATGTTTTCCATTAAAACATCTCTAAGATCAAATGGGATTTTTCTTAAAAAGACGAGAGAAACACAAATTGTAATCGAGGAGAAGCGTTGTGATTTTGCCATTTTGTCACATATTTTCTGAGACTAATCCTGTTGGAATAGGGTTTTGGCTAAAGTAAGGGTCAATTTTCTTTTAAACCTCATGGAAAACATTTTAAAATTCTCCCTGGGTGGCTCAGAGGACCAAGTCTTATATTCAATTGTTTATCTGTGATTTAGTGTTTGGAGCATGTGGAGGCCGCTGAGAACCAGTGTGTGGTCTCAGACGGAGAAGTTATATGTTAAATGAACATTTTTTCCATGTCCACTTTTTTTTGGTGTACATGTGTCTAAAGTGCATTGTCCAATTTTAAAGTTTTAAATAGATAAATAAAAAACTCAAAAACAACACATGCTCACAGTGACATGTGTCACTAAGATGCTGTTAAGCATGTTCTATGTTACTATGTTTACAGTGCCATATTCATAGTTTAACGTGTTCGCATGCTAATATCTGCTAATTAGCTAATGTTTCAATAAAGAAAACACATATGTCAACCTTAGGGTGACAGTGGAGGAAGAGTCAGGGGATCACCAAAGTCAGTGGGTTTTACCTCCTGGTGACTATGAATGTCTGTACAAAGTTTCATAATTCATCCAGAACTTGTCAAGAAAAAGGAACTTGTCAAAAAAAGACAGTCTAGTCTGGATTAAACTGGTGAACAGACCAATCAACAACACCATGAACCTGTCATTGATGATAAATGTTGAGCTTTCAAACCCATGCTGGTTGTTTTGTATTTTAGTTACCATCTTGAGTACAACTGCATAGTCTGCATCCATTAAGGCTTTTAAAGCTTTTTATATTTCTCTCTTATCTACTTTACACTAATAAAACATCAATATGAGATATTAAATCACTATAACTTTACAAATGAGTGAAACCTTTCAGACTTCAAGGTTTCATGTTGCTGTTTTTAACACTACACAGACGTGAGGTGAAGAATTAAGATCCATTGGAGGCTGAATGTAAATAGTTTAGAATAGTGGGTCTCTAATGCTCTAATGTATGTGTAGTGGTTTATAAGCAGAGTGTTCTTAAATGGGGGAATCTATGAATGAGCAAAAAAGAAAAACCAAACCAAGCCACTCAAGCTGGAATGTGAAACACTTTCAGGAAACAAAAGGCTGCAATGTGAAGATAAAAACATTCTGGAAGTATCTGACAGTTTTTGAAGTGAAAATCTGTAGATTTGGGCAAAACATGTTGAAGTTGCTGCCAACACGTTTCAAGCATTTATTCTTCATCTTTTTTTCCTCAGTGATTTGTGTAATGATTTATGAAGTCAAATATGCCTGTGAAATACTGAAAGGAGTTTTAAGAGAATATCTACTTTATAAGAGTCTAAATTCTTGTAAGTGACACTAAGCATTGATAGTGCCTTGGAGTTCAGTTTTTGCCGGTACTAGTTTGGCTGTTAGCAGGATAACACAAAAACCGCTTGATGGATTGATGAGAGGGTTGACCATGGGGCGAGGTAGAAACCTTTACATTTTGGAGTGGATCTGGAAAAAGTTTCTGCTTACTTTTTTTCCCACATTTTTTGTCAATTAAACATAAACTACTTGACAGATTATCATGAAACTGGGTGGAAGGGTAGATTTTGGAGTAGATCCAGGTGAAGGGACGGGTCCATGATTTGTTCTTCACTTACTTTAACAGAGGGCAGCCATTTTGATTTTGCACGTCTCAAAGGCTTTAATTTAATTCATTAATTCAAATAGTGCCCTATTTGTTTATGTCCTGTTTTTACTATCTGTATCCTTTCATATTTCATCAAAACTGTTTTATTTATAGTTTTTCTCTCTTTATTTACTTTATATTTAAATACCACATTGCTGTCACTGGTGTTTAGCCCTTTGCTTTGTATTAAATACTACCAACCTTTTCCTGGGAGCACTGAGAGCAGATGACAATAGCCTTTACTTGGGGCCCAGAGTTTTTTCAACCAGCGGATCAAACACCTCATGTACTCAAAATGGTTGCCAGGTTATTGTTGCCCCGGGTTATACAGGTGGAGTTGGGGGCTTTGGGGGTGGGGGATACTTCCTGAAACTAGATTTACAGTAGTTCTACCAATCAGATGAATGTCATGCTACCAGCAACAGCCTCACAAGACAGCAAAACTCAATTTATCACTGCCATATTCATCTCCTTTCTGTTTCTCTCTCACAGTCTCTGTCCCACTGTTTTCTTTTTCCTTGTTTTGACATTTGCATCACACATGCTTTCCTATTAAATGCAAATCGATTGTCTTCACTATCCGTCCGTCTCTGCTTCCAACAGGTGGCACAGAACGAGGCTGCTGCAGCGGGGTAAGACTCCCTCCTGTTCTACTGCAGTCAAATGTATTCTTATTTCTGTGTTCAGAGGCAGAGCTGCATGCCTCATGTGTTGTGTGTTTGTTTATCTTTGGTGTTTTTTTGAACTGACTTGTTGGAAACCTTGTTTTTGAAGATTGCCATTTTCTTTCAAGCTTGCCGACGTAAAGATGAAGTGCAGTTTGACTTGAATTAAATTCCACAATAATTCATAGGGGAATATTATACTTTTAAATCTGTTAGATTAATCTCAATAGTTACTAGTTATTGTTCAAAGATTTAGTTGGAAACATTTAATAACTGGTTTAGGACACACTGTGAGATGGAGTACACATTTAAAGTGTTTATCAAAATTATTTATCAATCATTAGAACTTGTCCTGTGAAAACTTTTACATTATTAGGACTGTGTATTACCACATTGTAATTAATTATCTATCATAATAAACACATATCGGTGTAGTGTGTTTTAAACCATTTATTACTATAAAGGTTTATGTAGTGCTTATAAATGCCAAATAGAGGGTGTATAGTAAAGAAATGCCTTTTTCAGATGATGTTTCGCAGAAAATGCATAATATGCTTATAAATTACAAGGAATACAATACAATGCTAAATTTAGAGAGCGTTCCCAACCTGTTTGGCTTGGCTTCCTCCATACAAAATAAAGCAATGAATACACTCAGTACCTACTGTAAAAAAAAAAAGAAAACATTCACTCAAGATGAAATGAATAAAAACATCTGACTTTTTTGCACAAATTGCTCCTTTGATAAACAGCCTCCTACGTGTAATTCAAACTGTGATGCTGTAATTTGCTGTGAACATCAGCTGCATTCCTCCAAACAATGTATCCTTTTTCCACAAACTTCAGGAGAATCCAAGCACTTCAAACCGTAATCTCTCACCACCAAAAAGCAGCACAAATGGTGCAAGGTTTGACAATGCTGGGTAACAAACAATAATGAGTCTCAAGAGCTCCAAAGTGGAAGCATGGCTACCTCTTAGGCTGCAGAATAAACACAGATCAGGTGGACCCTATCTATCAATCTCTTACAAACATGTGCTCGAGCTCAACAACATACACAAACTGGTCTCATACGGCTCCCACAGTATGAGTGGATAAACAAAACAAACCCTGCAGAAAAAAAATGACATGCTTTTCTAACTTTATTCAGGTTTTAGTTGAGGGACGATCAGTGGAGCAGCACGCACACACACACAAAAACACACAAAAACACACACACATACTCCACAGCAGCCCAAAGAGGCATACAGAGCCCTTCTCCTTAAATGGTCAAAGCTCCCAGGAGTGAAAGAGAGGCTGCTGCTGAAAAAAGACAGGGGACTGAGGGGATGGGAGAAGGAAGGAGAAGCCCTGAGGATAGAGTGGTTTTCTGAAGAAAAGGCTGAGCGTGACAGTTTGACTGTATGAAGTCAGTCTGAGTTGGAGGGATCAGCAGCAGTGTGTGTGTTTCTCTACAGCGCTAGTGGTGGCCTCAGGTAATGTGCTCTCTTGCGTGTTCTCTGTGCATAGGTTCAGATGATCGGCTGTGTCGGCTTTAGTGGGCTAATGGTTTTAGGACACATGCTGCTGCAGGAAGTTGAGCTCTGTCTTTTAGCATCTCTGAAGCTGTGTCAAACCTTTGCAAGAAGGTGTGTTTTGGGCCTTTTTTGGACAGTTTTCGTCTGATTTGTAACTGCTGGGGTTATAGTTTATATAATCTGGTGTTTGTGTGGAGGTGAAACTCTGTCATTTGGCTTCCTTGTTGGTGTGTGATCATGCATCTTTACAGTGGATTTATCTGTTCCCACACAACGGCTATATATCTCTTTTTGTCTCTCTTGTCTCCCTCAATCCATTTCTTTTTCTTTGTCACACTTCCTGTGTCCTGTTATCTCAGATTGTTGGTCTGTGTAGCAACCACTTCCTCAGCTGGCTCGCTGCTCTGTGCTTCACACTACCAAGTTTTAAACTAATATGGCAAGAGGGAACAGGCTTATGTAACAGAGGAGAGGAGGGTGCTGCTCCCCTCGTCTGAAGAAAGAGACAGCTTGCTCTGGCTGCAATGACAAACTAATTCTGATGGTTCTAATGGATAAAAAAAAGTTTCCTTTACAGGAGGATTGCGCACACTTAGAACAAGATTTGTGTGTCATTGAGGGGTTGTGGTGCAGGCGCTCTCTGTGTTTAGGCTTGTGTGTTCTGTCTCACAGGAAATAATCAGAGCGAATCAGTTACTCTGCATATTTATCTCAGTCTCATGGTCTGCAGGGGAGACCATCTGCACTATGGAGCCTACTGCAAGGCAGGTTTGCATCTTTGTTTAAGTCATTTCTTATGAGGCAATAGTTTATTCTGCCTTTGTCATCACTCTATTCGAGAGCAATATAACTGTTACAGCTGTGGAAAAAGAATATTGGAAAGTGGTTACATAAAAATAAATTAAGATTCTTCAGGTTTTTTTTTATGAAAAAGTTGTGTTTTTCCCCAAAGTCTCCCTGAACTCCAGGGGTAACTAAATAATCATGTTAGAAATAACTGGTGACTCACGGTCATAGTTCTATTTGCAGACCTCAAAGTCGATTTCCTCTGCTCTAATTTGTTAATCAGCAACAGGAGAGCCAGACTGAGAATAGTATGAGAATCAAATGAAATGTGTGATTCAGCTGAAAACATGTTCCTGCTCTCCTCACCGGCAAGAGATTTATTATTTCTTCGGCAGCAGTGCAATAAAACTGTGTTAAAACTTCTGTGCTGCATAAATGCTGCTGTTGAAGCTGGCTGGAGGCTGAGAAAGAGCAGTGAATTTAATCCTGCATGACAGTATTCTTGTAATCAGGAAATATCCTGGCCGCTCACTGGGAGTCGGTTAAACAACCCATTTCCTCCATAGTGACTCACAGCTTGTCTGTCCCTATATGTTCCCTGGAGCTCATCATGTTTGTGATGACACTGAACAGAACACCACATTTTCTGGTGCCGCATGCCATGCCTCTGAAATAACCACTATTTCATCACACTTTTCACTTCACACTAAACACCATCAGCTGGTCCATGTGACTACAAACACAGTACAGCAGTACAGACACAGACACATGTGCTGGTCATGCATATGGAAATTGTTCTATTTTTGGAGAGACCAAACAAACGGGGACTACATTTGCATGAAGTGCAGTAACCCCCGACAACAGTTTGCACAGACTCTGAGGGCACTGTGGTCCTTTAAGGGGTTAAATCTGGATTACATTTAGATTTACGTGACTTTTAATGCTAAAAAGGAAAGAACTGAAAGTTCTAATGATGGTTTATACAAGTTGCATATTTTATTTTATTAAATTAGGTCTTTTTGTCTTGAGTGAGACTGAGAATGACTTAGAACTATAGGAAAGTAAACTTGAATTGGTCGTTATATTGTTTTGTTGTTTCATTACTAAATAACTAATCAATAAAGAATCAGCAGTTTAAAGAATTACTGAGATAATCATTAGAAATTACATCATAGTATGCTTTGTTTTTGATTTGGGATAGATTTGAACACTAGCAGAATGTGTTGGTCAGACAAAATATTCTTCTAACTTATATGCATGGACCATATTATGAGTTCTGATAACACAAATGTTCACATTAGCACCTTGTGATGCTCCAGAAGAAATGATCATTAATGCCAAGAACATGTGCAGGAGTTTCTTTGCTGTCCTAACTAGTTAGCACGCCTGATCACATTTTTTAAATCTGATTTTGGCTGTTGCAGTGATTAATCAGTTATTTACTTTTTTATTTCTCCTCATGGCTTAATGCTGCATCATTTTGTCGACTGCTGTTTTTCTACGTAAAGGTTTAATATATAGCACTTCCACTAGATATCACACTGAAGCTCTGGAATCTCAGACCAAAACAAGTCTGCATGTCCATTCAATAAAGTTGGAAAGAAAAAGAATGATACCACATCTGAAAACACGCTGCTCAAGAAACATAGGTGAAAATGTTAAATTAGGCAGCGTTGACAAAATATGAATCCAGATTTTGGCTACATTCACATTTCAAGCCTCATTATTCAGTTCTGTTTTTATGTACAGATCAGATTTGGTCATCTTGAAGGTTCATGTTCATAATTATAAGAGACCTGTAACTAATGTGACCTATCTCTAATGTAAATGCGTCTGTCCTCCAAAATGGCAGCACACATCGAATACTGTCTTGTACAAATCATCTGCATCACTAAGAATAAAAAACGTCATATTTGTGAGACAACTCACGGTATTCAAAATGAAATGGAAGCTCTAGCAGGAAATGTGTGGATGACATTTTGCTCTGGAGGATGGCAAACACGTCAGCTGTTCGTTCTGCATTTTCGTTGCCATGTCTCCTCATAAACATATACGCAAAAAGCCACATGAATTACAATCTGACCTGGGTGATATCTATGATACAGAGGGATTATGCTTCTTTCAGGACATTGAGAACAGCTTTAATCTACCAGGCACATCCATTTTTTTTATTTACAGCTTCGAGCAGCTATCGAGGCGCACAGTGTACCATGGCAGCAACCTTTGCCCATACACCCACTGTACGAGGTAATTGCTTAAAAAAAAGGATCTAGGGGTATGGTGTCCACCTTATAGCAATACTTCATTGAAGCCTCCTACAGAATACTCCCGTTGGACAGAATTTGGAGAGGCGACGTCCCGGATTTGGACAACAACTTCGACTGGATGGGCAAATATAGATTTGGCCTCACGGAATCCTGACCATCAACAGATCCACTATAATTTTGTGCACAGAACTGCCCTGACCCCCCGTAAGCTTTATCTCATGAAAGTTATTAGTGATGCCTCTTGCCCTCTATGTTCCTTGAATACTGCTGGCACATTTCTACACATGATGTGGGAATGCCCGCCTGTTGCCCAATTCTGGCAGGATGTGGCTTCCAAGCTGACAGCACTTTTTTCAGAGAGAGTACCTGTGACCATACCAACTTTAATTTTGAATTATATCTCTTCACTCCGAATCCCTAAATACCAGAAGCGTATAGTGTTGGCAGGTCCAACAGCTGCTAAGAAAATGATTGCAACACGTTGGAAACAGCCACACACTCTGTTAGGCAATGGGTTTGAACTTTTCTCGAGGTCATCTACATGGAGTTATTGATGGGGCTAAAGAAGTGACTCTGAATACATGGCTCATTGCAGCAAAAACATTGAAAGGTCTTTTATGAATCCTTTTTGCACCATGATCTGTTACTGTCTGATATATACTTGATCCATCGTCTCTGTGTTCATCTGTGTATTTTTGTGTAGGCCTATATCCAGTGATACTAACAGCCCTAAGGGTCTTGGGGATGGAATCTATTTTATTTTTTATTTAATATTTTATTCATGTATTTTTTATTTTCTCTTATCCTTCTCCAGGAAGAGGGATTTGGTATGTTACACCGTTCTTTTTCCGATTGTTATGCCACAATATGTTTAGTGGTTGTATATTGTTCTTTGTTATTTGGCCGTGTGATTGCCTGCTTCATTTCTTTTTAAATTAAAAAAAAATTTGATTAAAAAAACAACTAATCAGATCGGATACATATCTGATCTAGAACCACATACAAACGACTACGGACACATTAATGAGCTAAAGTGATTCAATTCCATTATTTTGCCTTAACTTGACACAATTCTGATTTTTTTGTCAGGGCTGTGTGAACACAAAAATCTGATCTCTTCAAATCAGATTTGAGTCACTTTCATATGTGATCCTCTATTATATGTGGTCGTTTATTGAGGAGTAACAATTTCACATTTCAGGATTTTTTTCATGCTGGTTTCACACATCATACAATCATTTATGTTTCATAACTTATCTACAAGGCCCTGTTTGTTTCACACTGTCCCTCAGGACCTCATTGACCCTGTGAGAGCAAATCACACTGAATGTTTTATAACATCCCAGTGCATCCCAGCCAGGATATTAGAAGTCACTGTCTGGAAAGAAAAGCACGTTTAAGCTTTGCTTCACAGGCTCAGTTGTGAATGGTATTTATTTGCATTTCTTGATCGCTCATGTTGCAAAGTCGGGGATTCTGAGTTAGCATTGAGTGTTGCTGTTTCTGTCTATCGCTCCACTGGGCAGGTGAAAATGATCAAATTGCTGTTTCTTACTTCTTGAGTCTAGAAGAATCTAATCAGTGATGACCCTGAAAAAAAATTAAAAAATTAAAAAAGTTCTTCCATTTTCCCAGTGAAGGAGGGTTAAGTATATTTTATTTATACAAACTTAAGGTGTTTGCGAACAGCAGGAGGTAAATTGTCTTGTCTGTGTTCTTGCACGCAATGCATATGCATCCTCCAGCAAGCGACCCACTCACACAAACATTGGCCCATTTTGCTGCTCCACAGGAGAGAATATGCATAAATGTGTGTAACTGTGTAGATTAAACAAAATTAGATCTCTTTTACTTCAGAGTAAAGTTTCACCAACTGAACCTTATTTTTATGAATGCTTAATGAGAATTTCCACTTCAGCATTTAATGTCTACTTTATGTCCTTACTGTATTCAAATGTACTCTTACTCTTGTGAGAATTCAGAGGCTAAATAATTTCCATTTCAACATGGAGTTTGTTTCTGAGAGTCTGCTGGGAAATGTTGCTTATAATGCTGTTCCAAGGCCATGGAGAATTAAACTATATTAGGATTTGTTTATGGTGTGGTTTTATAAGTTCTTCTTCGACTTTTTTAGCTGCGGTTTGCCAGAAA
This sequence comes from Chaunax sp. Z400, assembly GCA_037577475.1. Taxonomy (NCBI): domain Eukaryota; kingdom Metazoa; phylum Chordata; class Actinopteri; order Lophiiformes; family Chaunacidae; genus Chaunax; species Chaunax sp. Z400. The sequence continues at coordinate 17,709,649 of CM075184.1, forward strand.
AGACTTCTTTCAGAATATCTCCATTCACATGCATCACATTTTCTCATACAAAAATATCACTGCCAGTTTTGTATCGATCAAAAGTAAATTAGGAGTAACCCTTAACATTTACTCCTCTAATTGCAGCTCTGTCTACATATCAATAACATACATGTGTTTGTGTTTTCATATGTGCTGATCTATGATCTTGCTGCTCCAGGAAGAGGAGTTCTTGCTGCAGGGGTCACCTCTTAAACAAAGTGATCATAACGCCAAGAAGTCCTGTGATACCTCCTTTGCTGCTGGGATACCTTTCATTTTACCCCACACCCGTTCACGTCCCTCACTGCCTCCTGCCATGCCCACACTGCCTGAGGAAGAGGAAGACTCCCCTGAGGAGGTGGACAGTTCCTCCAGCTCTCCCAGTACAGTGAGTGCATTTGTAGAATTTAATCTGTTTTTTAAAACCACGTAAAAGTCATAAAAACTGTCACTGAATAATCCATTAGGCTCCGGTGAGTAAATTCTATCAATGTTGCTTCTGACATGTGGTCTCAAACAAAAAGATTTTGTTTGCCTTCAAAATGCTGCATTCAGTTTAGCAGTCGAAGCATTTGAAAACTCCATTGTATGAGAGAGGACAATTTCTTTTTCTTCAGACACTTTTTTAACATTTTTACAGTGGTTACAAATGCACCATGTCCTATATACCATATAAGGATTTCACTAGGTACATATTTCACTTTTTTGGATCTGTGCTTCCCCACATAATGTTACATATTAATAGGCCTATAAGATGCCACTCATTCCTGAATGTTATATGAAACTTTGAAGGCTAAAAGTAAGGTTTAGAATATTATTGCTTGATAATATGAAGATAATAATAAGATCATCAGATCAGTTGTCATCGGATTTGGGAACTTAGGCAAACCCAGCAGGAACAAGTATTTCTCTCTGCGTAAATCACATTTACTTACTCTCATTCGTCCAGAGTGTTGCCTATCCTTGCAGCAAGTTTTAATTTCAATCAAAATGCCTTAAGATAAACTCTCAGTAACTTTATGCCACGTTTTTAGAGATATCCACCTACGCAACTCCTGCTGTCACCTCACTATAATGACGCTGAAGTCAAACTTCAGTGTGTTTTTGAAAACAATGTTGTGATTACTTTATAATTTGCAAACTTTACCTTCACTTTTCTGTTGAAAGTACTTCCAGTGAAAATGCTAGAGGTACGAAGAGGATGTTTCTAGAAAAAAGGGATTTCAGAGATTAATATCTAAAAAACAAACTGTGTGTGAGACCAGTAAATGGATATTCAATCTGGGTGAACTGGCCCTTTAAAGCATGAACATCCTCAAGATTCAGATTCTGAATTTCTTGCACCACAACTCCTGCAGACATCAAAGTGTTAAACCGTCCACTGTTTGAGGCTTCAGAGAGCATGTTCTTCTGCTGCAGTCACTCACTAACACAAAGATCAGACTTCATGTATAATCTAATCTTCAAATATCACCATAAAAGTATGTGCCATTCTCACGGCACAGGGCCTTTCTGCAGTATTACCAACAAAGGAGATACTTTTATTAGGACTAGTGCAGTGCACAAGCCCTGAGAGGAGCTCATAGGGATTTAGCATTTGATTTCAGTCTGAGTTACTTGCACTTAGCTTTGATAGTTGGACAAGGATTTGCAATTTTAGGTTTTATGAAACAGGAATTTATGAATACATGAAGTTCAGCACTTGTCACTAAGACAACTTGCTGTTGGAACTAGTTGAATAATGTATTCTGTGGCTCTGGATGGACAGCCTTCATTGTAACCTGGTGATACAGCATTTGAAAAAGTATCCATTGAAGTCTGCTTAAACACACCTTCTTGGATCTATAGGATCTTTCTTTTAAAGTTTGACCTATAAATGAGACTAAGAGTCAGGATGTTTCAGCTTCTGCTGCTTTGATTTTTATTTTTTACCATTTTTTTAAAAACCTGTCTCTTGTGTCCACAACTTCATGGAAGTGCAATTCTAATTTTGCTCGAGTGCGAAACAGATCTGTCACAATGTTGACAATCAGAATAATTTATCCGAGTGTCGTTTAATGCTTGTTTATTTTCCCTTAGGGGTATTCACAGTCATTCTTTTATGTCACCAGTTCTAACAAATGATTGATCCTTAAGATCTTGAACTTGACACAGCGGCAAGATAAAGCTGAAAATGTATCTAGCATTCCCCTCACAGCAACAGTTAACCATTTCAGGCTATAGGTGCCTCCCTAAACAAACAGTCTGCAAACTTATTACTTTTAATCAAAAACAATGTTTTGATTAAAAGTTGTGAAAGTTACTAAAGCTAAAGTTACTTAGCTTAGCTTACTTTGTTCATTAAGTTCTCTGCCTGTGGTGAGTTTGATATTAATTTTCCTCCAAAGTATTCCATCAGTGTAACCATTTTGATCCATCACCTGTTTCTGTACTTTTACTCAGTTGACAAAGACTGATTATGTTTTTCAGGTGACTTAGACTGCCGACACATCGACCGTGACATCGAAACTTTTTACACTGACATACGATGATGTTTACATAAACGTCAAATTTGATGTTCCTGATGTTTCACATTCATCTTGCAACTTTTGCAAACTATCGTGATTTTGATGATATTCATTATCAACTGCATCGTTTAGTGACCTACTTTAAACCAAAATGTTGCCACACACTTGATTTTTCCCATACATTTGGCCCGACGGCCCTCTGTTATTCTCCTTTTGATGAATAAATGCACTACTTTCTGGGGCAAAGATGGAAGTTACAGAGTTTAATGAAGTTATCCAAATGTGTCGATTCTCATGAAACATAATGTGCTATGTGTTGACTGGTATATTGTATCGACATGAACCAGTATACCAGTTTTATTGCACACCTCTCGTCACAAGTGATGATGGTGATTATTGTTTTTGTTGTTGTTTTTTTTAGGAAAATCCTCATTATAATCTATATATAAACTATAATCCTATTTATTACACCCACACCAGTCTCTCTTTAACCTTGTTTTGACTTTTTTTTTGCACAGTCTACACCAAGTGAAAGTCGAGCTGTTGTCATGACTGCCCCCACGATCATCTATCCACAGCAGGCCACTATTATTCAACAAGATGGACGCCCCCTGGAGCAGACCAGGTACCATCTGATCTACTCACATAGAGTTCTTCTTTTTTGACGGTAAACAGAGATGATGTGTCTGAATCATTACTGTTTCCTCTCTCAGGCCACACAGTCCCAGAGCTCGGCTGGCCAGAAACTCGTCTGGAGGACCCATCACGACAGTCGGTGGGTAAATCCTGCAAGCACACACACAGACACACACACACACACACACATACACACTGCAGTTTTGATCGTCTAAATATAACCACAACACTATGAGAACTATCTTAATGTTATCATTAGCACTGTTTATTATAGTCCAGCATGAAATTCCTGATATTTTTGGTGTTGTTTCGAGCTGTTTTTAAGTTGTGGCACTACCAAAAATATAGACCATTCAAAGTTTCTCCTTCGACAAACTGCAGTTTTAAAACTGCTTTTCATCTCATTGTGTTAAAGATGTGTCTTTCTAAAATAATGCTCTCAAGCTGTGTAATTTCATGCGAAGCTTAACATTACACTTAACTTTGGTCATCGGTGTCAAGTGAGAGGAATTTGTCTGTGAGTTCTCCCAAATTCCCTAAATGCCTTTGCTGCTTTGATTACTTTTTAGGTTGTTGCCCTTTTCTGAAGGGAGAGGGAGATAAAAACTTCTTTGGCTAGGCCAACCCTCATCAGATGATTTACTGGCTGACATCCATCGGTGAATTATTCGGTTCCTTAGAGGAGTCCCACTTAAATACCTTCCTTAAATGATTCCAGTCAAAAAAAAAATCACACAGACTTTGTTAACTTCTCATATTTTTAAAGCCTCATAACCTGATTCTTTTGCTAGAAGCAGGCAAACAAACATGGTGATTAACATTGTTGTTGTCTAAAATTGATTTCTCTTTCCTCTTCTGTGTGTGTTTTGTGTTTTATCTTTCTCAGACAGCACAGGTAACGTGATCGACCTGGTGAAAGATCAGCTGCCAGAGCTGCAGCTCTCTGAGGAGGATCGACAGAAGAACCTGGAGCTGCTCGAACAGGCCAAGAAGGTCAGCGACCGCTTCCTGACACGCCGTGGCCGCCGCTCCACTGGCAGCCTCACTGACTCACCCACAGGTACTAAATGCACTATAGGTACAGCAGGATATTGTATATATAGTTGATTACTAAAAACGAATATGTTGCTTTAGTTTCTGACCTTTTTTTCTTTTCACCACAGGTCTTTCTCCAACTCCAACTCCGTCATCATCACCGTGTTCATCTAGAAGCAGCTCACTGAGTGTTGCTCCTCAATCTGGTACTGTGCCTCATTCTTTGTCTGGGCTCCTAGAAACAGTTGAAAACAATGAGTCCTATTTATTTATAGCTTTTATACCCTATTTCCTGTTTTGACTGCAGGACCCACAGAGGCAGCCCCTGTCAGCTCACAGTCAGTCGGGCAGGTAAACAAATGATTTTATTAGTATGATTAACCTCACACCTTAAGATGGTGTGAGGTGCATACAGACACTTTTCTGATATAGGCTTATTTTGCTCATTATATTCCCATTTTTATTGCGTCTTTTAAATTTTAATCTGTTTGTAAAGCAGTGTGCTGCTGACCAACACTGTCTCTGCATATAGAAAATCACCTTCCCTCAATTATTAAACATCAGCCCTGCCTAGTTTTAATCTAATCAATCATTCAATACTTGTCTGTCCAATATTACTTATCAACAAAAGACAATGTGCTATATTATGATGTCTTGTAGCATCTGGAGGTTCCTTCAGCGCGGGAACAGCGTGACGTAACGACTCAGGATCAGGAGGTCAGATTAACAAATCTCACTCTGCGTTTCTTTTTATTAACATATGCTTATTATTTTCTACTGCGGTACCTGAAAAAAACTCATGACATTTGCATCAAACTCATCTGTTTTTTGTGTTAGTAATGAACTTTATCTGAAAAACGAGTTTGCATTGTCAATGTGAGAATGTTACCATTACTGTACATACAGTAAGTGCAGCTTCACAGACAACAGCTGGAACATTATGGCTTTAGACACCAGGTTAATGATTGATAAAGGTGATAGCATGCAGGAATTTATCAGCACAAACATGTACAAATATGGAATCAGAATTCAAATAAGTTTATTGACACCGCACTGATGTATTAATAATTTTCAATATCTTAATATCTCAATAACTTCAGGGCAACAGACTGTTGGTGGACTGGAAGCCAAATGAGAAGAGGAAAGTGTCCTCGGGGACTCTAACACCCCGTTTTGCTGTTCAGAAGGAGAATTATGATCCAGCCAGACCTAAGAGTCCGTCAGCAGTCAGTAAAGGGGATGAGGGAGCTGGTCCAGGCCGAAACACCAGTCAGGCTCCGGCCACAGGGGTGGCCAAGCCTGTCCCCCGGCCCCCTACTCAACAGGCCCCCTGTACAGCTGAGATCAAGACGATTGGAGCATTCCCTCCACTGATGAGGGCTGTTTCCTGGGATACTGTAGGCAGCCATAATTCTAGAAATGGAGCCCCAAGTTTCCCTCCTACACCAGAGGATATCTTCTCAGACAAGCCCAGGGATGCTGTCTTCAAGTCCTCAGGGTACAAGGACCTCTCCACCCAGCCAGGGAGTGTGCATAAATTCTCTAAACTCAAAGAGGTAAAGCCGCAGATTGAGATGTTACTGTCATGAGTAGTCAAATGCTTCTGTAAAATGTTATAAGAACAGCAGAAGAGGGTTTGTTCTCATGTGTGTGCTTTAGGGTTTACAGGATCACAAGCTGATGCGTAACCAAAGCATAGTGGGATCCAAGTTACCGGACTTGAGTGAAGCAGCTGAACAGGAAAAAGGTAGTTTTCCTTGTTTGCCCTCTCGTCCATGTGAGACAGAAAGTACCATCAGCAGTACTTTCAGCAAAGCAGCCAAGGGTGTGCACTTCCTGGATCTCAGAGAAAATCTGATCCAGTCAGAAAATGATGATAATCTGATCTTTTTTTTCCCTCTGTGCCACCCATGTACTCATTTACCTCATAACAGAGAAATAAATGCTGTTTTCATCTTCCATCAGCAGATGGCATGACTGTTAAAGCATTTGAGCCAAAGACGATGTTGTGGAAGATGAAATGACTAAATGATTTTTGTTTGACAAAACGGAGCTGCAGACTTCAGACGGACTCAAGTCACCACCAAAATGTCGGTGAACCTTTTTGTTTTGCTCGAGTCGGTCTCAAGTTTTGACCCAATATAATTTATTAACTATTAATACAGCTTTAAAAGAAAAATTTACAAAAAGCCATCATACCTTAAAACATGATTATGTCTGCTGTGACTAGTATTTCATGATCAGTAAACTAGATTAATTTTGCAGTGTACAGTAACTGATTTGATATTTATAATGTTTATAATTGTCCTGTAGCTTGTGGGCTGTGATTTTATGTTTTGTTTTGTTTTGGTTAAAGCAGTTGAAGGTAAATCTCTCCATGTTTGATATATGCAACAATATGTCTTTAGGTTCTCCACCCTCTACACATTCAGCCAGTGAGGAGGCAAGAGAGAAGTCCGATGCCATGCCAAATATATCAGATGTGATGCTGAGAAAACTCAAACTTCACCGAGGTCTACCTGGATGGTGTGTAACAACCCAACTACTTTCACCTTTTGTCGTGTTTTTTCTGTGTAATCGCTCAATAATAACCCTCCTTACATCTTCATTTTACTGTTTACAGTTGTTGTATGTACATTTCTTACCATACTGACCATTCTTCTTTGATTTAATTCCAGTGCACCCCCACTCACTGAAAAAGAAGTTGAGGTTGGTATCAGATCTGTACATGTTTATTTCTGCTAAAATTAAACATGTAAAGTCACAAAAAATATGAAACAGACAGAGAGAAAACTGAAGGTACAGGTAAACAGTAGAGCAGGGCTGGCACGAGAGACATGGAGGTACGTCAGGAACTGGCACGGATAGGCAGGGGAACATAGACAAAATGTAATGGGATAACATGACGCAGGTGATAACAATCAGGGAGCGGTAGACAATCACAGCGGTGGGAAGCAGGAAGTCTGACACGAGTGAAAAAAGACAGGAAACATGGAAAAGAAACCGTCTGAATGAAACATGACCTGAAGTAACTTCATGAAATGTGTCAGTACGACTCTCCTGACTGTACAGTAAATATGAGGAGTCAACAGCAAGATACTGGAAATAGGGGGAAATGGCAAGCATGAAGAAAACTAAATCTGCCTAGTACTTTTAAACCTCACTTATTAGCATGAGGCGTCTTGTTTAATCTATAGGCCGCGTAAAATGAAGTGTTAGGAAGTGTAAACAGTATAAATATGATAATTTGCCATGTTATTGACTATTTTTTAGAGTTTCTATTCATTATTTGTTTTTCAAGATTTTAAGCCATGTTAATCACATCCCTTTGAAACCACAGCTTGTCATTATTAGTATTACTGTATCATTATATAAGTTGAATGTGATGGTACGTGGATTTTTGGAGAAGCTAACCTGATCCAGTTGCTTCCTCTTTATATCAAACTATTCCTTTAATAATTGAAGATGATGTTCTATGAAAGCCTGAATAGTAGAGACTAAATTTATTTTACAGCTATTTACAACTGAAGCACAACATAAACTATTAAATAGCAAAAATAGTAATAAAAATGCTCTTCATGCCATGCTCTGCTTCCCAAACTAAATATATTCAGTTTATTGTTCTAATTTCTGCCCTTAAAACACTCGGTAGTAATAAATTGCATTCGAGTCATCTTACAATGGGTCATAAAATTGACCACCAACAGAAATATTTACTTTGAGCGACCCGTTGTGTTCAAACACTGTGTAGCCAGATGTTTTGTTCCACTGACTCTGAACCTTTCCCACGTGTAGCTCAGTGTTTATAGCAACCGGTTTTGTTACCAAAGTAGTTAATTACACTCTCATAAAATTTGCCTGCCTGGATTTGGTGGTGTTCTGTCAACAGGAAAGTGTTTTCTGTTCTCGATCAGACCAAAGAGACTGAGAGTGATTTCCTGTGGAGAAAATGCAAGCATTAGTGACGCTGTCAGGCTCGTGCTTTAGCCCCTCTGGCTGCTCCCTCAGGGATGCATCTGCATCAGGACAATCAGAGGTCATATATTTCCTCTCAACTGTGGCCCATTTATGTTGGAAAACTGCGTAGACTGGCTTTGATCAAGTCAGAAAAACATTAAGAGGTCGAATGTCAAAATCACAGCTTGTTCCCCATGCTGATCTCAGGGATGCTTGATTTTTCCCTCACACGTTAACCAACAAAAACGGATATTTATGTTATGCAAGCAAACACACAGACACTCATGTGTGTATGTGTGTATGTTCTGTACTGTGGGAGAGTTTTCTATTCATTCCTCTGATATATTCCACTGAGTTGGGCTGTTGCCATCACCAGCAGCTTTTTCTGTATTTAATGTGCTGTTTAATTCTGAGTGTTAACTTCCTCCCCACAGAATGCATTCATCCAGCTGTCACTGGCCTTTCGTAACGACAACTACACTCTGGAGATGCGGCTCAAACAGGCAGAGAGAGAGAGGAACCTGACTGAGGAGGACACGGAGAAAGAACTAGAGGAATTTAAAGGAGCACTGAAGGTCAGCACTGGAATATAGGAGCTGATATTAAATGAACTTTCTTGAAAGAAAAGGAGCGCTCCCTCCATCTCTTTAGTGCTCATTCATCTGCTTAATGTATCCTGGAAGTGTCCCACAGTAAATATTTATCTTGCCTGAGTTCAGTCTCGGGTAGAATAGGGACATTCTTTTTCTGCAAGAGTTTTTAACAAGATGTTGTTGTGTTCCGTGCAGATGACATCACCACAATGGCAGAACCTGGAGCAGCGTGAGGCCTATCAACGCCTTATAGAGACAGTGGCAGTGCTGCACCGTCTGGCCACACGCCTCTCCAGTAGAGCAGAGATAGTCGGAGCAGTTCGACAGGTTTAGCTACACAAACACACACAGACGACAGCACTAACAGAAAATGCAGGGACAGTTATTGGCTGACAAAGAGATTCTGCTTTAAATAAACATATTTTACATAAAAAAAATGTTGAGCTGATTAGAGAAGTCATTAGTATGTTTGAGTTAGATTTGGTTCTGTATTTTTTCTTTCACTATTGTTTCATAGCTCCAACTACATAGAACCATTTGTTCAAACTCAAGCTTATATTGACTGGCCTTTCATTGTGCAATAGGAAAAACGTATGAACAAGGCCACTGAAGTCATGATGCAATATGTGGAAAACCTTAAGAGGACGTATGAGAAGGACCATGCAGAGCTGATGGAGTTTAAGAAGCTGGCCAACCAGAACTCAAATCGCTCTTATGGAGGGTCTGTAGACACTGGAGGTAAGACGACACTGGTGACCACATTTAGATCAAGCGCAGGAAAAAAACAGAATGAAACTAAGCCAGGCTGACACCACAGTTTTCATACACAAATAGTTTCATGCTCCTAAATGAGAGATATTTTTAAGCTTTATTTATCCAAAGGTATCAGTAAAGCATACACCTTTCTTTTAGCATCACTGCTGCCATAGGAAGGATACCAGACATGAATGTTTTGTGTGATTACACGATGATCTATTCTGTGTTTGTCTGACTGTTAATGAAGATGATGGAGTTCCACGGCCATCAAGGTCAATGTCCCTCACTCTTGGAAAGGTAAGCACTATTTAATGAGTGATGTTTTTCAGTCCTGAAATAATTTATTGTTAAATTGATGGTTGATCAATACAACATTACAAAAACCTTTTTCATAACTTGAATATTATGTCTCTGTTTCATGTGGTTGTAAGTGGAATTTCATTTGATTTTGGACTGATAGTCAAAAACAAACAAAAAAAACAACACAATTTGAAGACTTTCTGTGTGTTTGTATTTCTTATGTAACAAGACTGAAAGTCTACATCTATGCAATAACCCTGTAAGGTTGTACTAGCTAGATGCTAACATCTAGGCCTGCATTTTGACAACCACACAAGGACAATTATAAAATGCTTATCAGCTATAATCTTTACCATGTTCTCCATTTTAACCCAAGTTGTTAGCATGCTAACATTAGCTAATTAGAACTAAATACAAAATGCAGCTGAGGCTGATGTGAGAGACTTTACTTTTAAAAATGTGAACTCATGATTGCACTGCACTTTGTGAAAAGAGTATCACAGTTATTAGTATTCATTCTGAAGGGAGCATGAATGTGTGCACCAAATTTCATTGCTGTCCAATAATACCCAATCTAATACTTGATGAGACATTTCCTTCAAAACAAGATGAACCTCATGTTGGCATTGGAAGAAAAGTCAGAGCATCACCAAAGTCATTGGGATCCATCCTCTGGGGATAATGAATGTTTGTACAGATACAGAGTTTGTTCAGTCTAGATTAAAATGGTGGACCAACCGAGTGGCATACTAACATCCCTGTAGTCATGCTGCTGTTGTGTCTTATATTCCTCTGGTTAATTTATGCAGACATCTCTTGTTTCAGTGACATCATTAAGACATTGTAGTTGTAGATGTTCAAATCATTTTCATTTTCCATTCTTACCACTGAATCTGTTCCATGTCTCCTCTTTAGGCTCTACCCAGGCGTAGGGTTAGTGTAGCGGTGGTGCCTAAGTTTAACCTCCTGAACATCCCAGGTCAGACTCCAGTTACAGCCAGCCCAGGCCCGTTTCCCAGCACGGGACCCACCACAGGTGCTGGTCTTCCTGTCCTGGTAGGTCTTCCTGTCCAGTCAGGAAATGATGGGATATGACATATCAAGCTTTTATTGAAGTGACATACACATACACAGACTTACTGTTGAATGAAAATTGTGTACAATGGGTTAGGAACATGTTTAAAAGTCATTCTATTTCATAATGGGTGAATATAGTAACAGAAGTCATTGTTAATTTTCAGTGGTGGCAAGTAACTGAGTGCTTTTACTCAAGTACGGAAGATTTGGGATTTGGTTATTTCACTTGAGTATTTTCAAGAAATATTGTACTTTTTAATCTGTGCATCTGCATCTGCATTAATCTGAAGGTTACTATTTATTTTTTGATAAATACATAAGACTTAAAAATCATATGAAAAGATTACCAAATATAACACACAAGAGTAGTGTCGAGTGTGGTTTTCTTGTCATGTTTCAGATGTGTTTGACTTTTAAGAAGTTTCACTAAACAGACTTTTCCCCCTTAAATTTCTCTATTTCATGTAAAAAGTGAAAACATTCAATATTTCACTTATTTCTCTTCCGTTAATCCTCTCACAACCCCTTAAATTTGTCCCTGCTTCATGTATCAGCATTAACAATATAATAACATCATAAAATATACACAAAGATAGCCTACTAATGCACATTTAGCTTCTAAAATAAATCAGAATACACAATAACAATAATAAACACTATTGTGTAAAAACTCTTTTTTAGTGTGAAGCAAATGATGTGAAAGGCAACGCTCCCACAGAGGCAGCATCACCAGCAGCAGAATGGTATGTTTTGTGTACTCGTGGTGTGTTGCTTACACACACACAACTGCATGTAAAGAATGTACACATACTGTTGCTTTATATCCAAGGTCACACACAGTCCTTCAAACAATGGGCCAAGACAGACCTGAACTTGAAATCATTCTTATCAAAAGCATTTTGTGCTGCAGAGAGACCTTTAGCTTGCTTGTGTGACCTTCAGGATGTGTCCTACAGAGGAGAAAAGGCCCCATTGAGGTGAAAATAACCCTGAAAGCATAAAAAAAAAAAATCCAACCTTACTGCAGTTGATGGATGTGCTATCACAGGCTGTAATCTAAACGTTCGTGTCTAGTTTGACAAAGTCCAGACCCAAGGCTCCAATCATATCCTGGTTATAAAGTGAGCTCTCAAGTGTCTGAGCTAGATGTTCTGTGGGGAGACGAGAATAGCAATAACAAATGTGCAAAGTGCCAGTTTCATTTTTTTCATTGGGTACTCACCATGTCTGTGATGGTGTCTGTAATGCACAGCACCACTCAGCCAGTGCTGCAGCTTGTCCATTATGAAACAAGGCCACAATATTATGATGTGCTGGTGCCCAAGGCTAATTGTTCTTTCCCATCTGAAACAATGCAGTGGAAAGAGTGTGTTGGAGCAGGAAAGTGAGCCAGCCAAGCCCTCAGTCAACTTAGAGGAGATCAGAGCCGAGATCAGAGCAAAGATTGAGGAGGATGCATACAATAAAGGGTGAGGCCTTCTCTCTTGGTCCTTAGTGACACACAAATACACAATGTATGATGAACAATTTTGTTGTTCATCATACATCACCATATTTATGGGACCCATCCGTTACTTTTTTGTAAAGGTGAATTCCCTCATGTATTTAATGTGAAGTATACTTAGACTTTGAGCATTTATACTGATCATAATAAATTGTAAGTACTTAGTTACAGCCTGATGATTTTTATGAAATTTAACATTTCGAATGCAGCTACCAGGAGGGATTGAAGCAAAGTAAAGTTCTCCAGGAGGAGAAGCATGCAGAGGAAAACGCTGCAGAGAAATTGTTGGAATCAAAACTTAAGGATGAAGAGAGTGGAAAGAAGATAAATGCAAGCAGGTAAACTGAATCTGTTGCTGCGAAAAGAGAAATATGATGCAGTTGCTGTTTTTGCCACCACAGTAAATATTTCATCACACGTCTGCCATTTAACTCTTATCATTTTATTTTCATATGTGTATAAAACTGTTGACAGCGATAAAAATACCAGATCTATACAGTATGAGGTCATTATTTTCACAGGAGGACGGAGGAGGTCCTGGTTCTTCTTGGTCGGTTTTGTCCCAAAATTTCCGTGAGTCGGCGAATTCTCTGGATTGCCCTGACGCTCTTTGTGGTGATGTGTCTGGCTATCAGTATTTTTACATTCTTCACTGACTACTACCACAGACGTGAGGACACGTAAGCAGACAAGGACTGTGGACTAATTGTAGCAGCACAACCAAAGAACCCCAGAACAGAATAGCAGAGACGGCAGTCGTCCTGTCTCTATCACCACAGTCGGACAAAGACGTTTCTGGAGGTTTTATAGGTGACGCTGCCTCTAATAACATGAAGTTATCATTTAGACTGAATTGTAAAATTGATAGATTGTTTGCTGCAGCAAGAAAAAAGATTATTTTATTAGGGACCAATCATATAGTGTGATGACACATATATATCTATATATATATATTTGAATTTAGATGCAAACATAATGGTTCTGGTTTGCGTACACTTTGATAATGAATATGGAACTCTGTGTTAAATGCCACAATAGAAAATATGTATATTTATCTACACTCTACTGTTAAAATGTAATCTCTCAGGTCCTGTAGATAATGATCCCATTGAGAGATTTTGAAGACATATTTGAAAATATAGGAAATGAAGGAATGTTTTTATTTTTATTTCTATAATGTGTATTTAAAGACTTTAAAACATACGCACATTCCAAAGTAGTTCCATAAGTGCAATATTTTGCAGTTCATGGTTCTCGATTGTGTTATTTTGGATTGTGTCTTCAGAGCACTGACAGATTTTCTTCTTGTATGAGAGCACTGTTCCGATGGTATGAGACTTATTTTTATCTTTTCTCTGCACATTCTTTCCTACCTGTGTTGTTTGTTCTCTGTAGATTTTTCACCTTAAAATAAAAGGTGCCTGAAATAATATTGCTGTCATTTCCTTTGAGATTATCTTTACATCCCACCAATCTACTACCAAAGCAGAATGGAATGATGTTACATACAGTACAGAGGACCTAAAAATGTATTGAAGGGGTGAGTTGTGCTTCAACAATGAGTCTTCAGTAGGGTGTTTAATCCAAAGTCCAATATTCCAAAAACCGAGTCACGTTTAGCTTATTTATTTGACTCACATCACAAAAAGCACCCTGACGCATTCCAGCACACAGCGTTCGCTCTGATGTTATCACATACAAACATGTTTCACATTAAAACAATAAAACTTCTAAGGTTATAATGTGAAATATGTTCAAATGATAAGTTATCATGTTTTACACATGAAAGCTTTCACATGATAACAAGTTAAAATCGCATATTGTCATAACAATAAAAGTTTGTTTTTATAACTTGATAGTTTTCTATTTTGCAATATCATGCTATATTAAAACAAGCATTTCAAGTTATAACATGATACTGATGTGTTTTTCTTTTTCTGAGGCAGTAGGCCTAAAGTATATTGCTTTCTAGATACGTCAATATTGTAAAAGTATTATAGCTTAGAGTAGCTCAGAGTTAGATGAGAATATTGAAACCATTCTCATGTTTGTATGCAAAGTGTGAAGCTGCAGCTTGCAGCCAGTTAGCTAATAGCTAAGCACAGAGACTGCAAACAGAGAGGAAAGAGCTAGCTGGGCTCGATCCAAAGGTTTCATGAGCATATTATGTTCTGCTTGTTATTTTTTTCTTATCAGCAGCAGTTTGTTTGTTATCAGAATCAAATCCTAAGGGTAAAAATGAAAATTGGAGTTCTGTCCTCAAGTGAGGTTGCAGCAGTGAAAACCCGGCAAAGTAAAGGGACAGGCTGAGGCCAGTTTTATTTCTTTGCTCACCAACATGCCTGTTCTCACATTCCAACGCACTGAAATTCCATCATATTCTCATTAGAGTAGCTTAATTAAAACAGAACACTGTACCATTTAGTGTCATGTAATGTAAGTTAAATGTAATTGAAGTCTTGCAGGTATTAATATGACCCCATATCACCCCACATAAACCTCGACTAACCTGTCCTTCCCACAGATTGTCATTTTACCCACACACCTCACTGACACCTCACATTTGACAAAAACACTGCTGCATGTTCGTCAGCACTCTTTCCGTTATTTCCTACTGTCAGGGCATGTGCAGAGATGTTTTTCTGGAAGTGGGATGCTGTCGAGTGCCAGAGGCTCATCAGAGGATAGCAGAGATCATAAGCATGTTCATTACTGAGTGCCCCATGAGAGGAAATCATTTGGACGGAGTGTCCAATGTCAGATGTCAGTAACAGTTCAAATCCCTCAATGAGAACACGATCACGTGTATAACATTAATGTTATAACAACATTCCATTCTGAGTATTGCAAGCTGTGTTTTCACATAAATCCAATAAAAGTATTTCTAGTGCACATGTCCAAAAAGGCTTAAGCACCATTTAATTAATCCTTGATCATTTTCCTTCCACAGAATTTGAGTAGCTTTATCTCCTTTTGGCATTTTTGATTTATCTCTTTTTCTCCTGGGCCCTGCTCTTAGAACATATGATGGCTCTTAATCTGACCTGAGAGCAGTACTTCCCTTTTCCTCTTCCTTTCCTTTCTGCCAATGACAGCGTCCACACACCCTTTTTGAGCACAATCACCTCTATTTAACCCTGTCATCTGGCTCACAGACACACAAAGCGTGCACCACTTTTGACATCCTCCACATTCATACGTTTCTGTTCTGACCAGTTATGAATATGTTCTGGCTTTGCATTACATCAGTCTTGTCAATTACTCGGGTCTTCTCCGAACAAATTATTGACACAAGCCACATCAGAGGTAAGTCATTCCAATTGTGTCATTTTTGATCAAATGTAAGATGTTTTGTCTCCTCCTCCTAAATGTAGAATTTGTTTGATTTGAAGGTGTTTCATCATATTTACAGCTTCTACATATACAGTAAACCTAAATCTAAAAATGTATTATATGGTGTTTCCAGTTTTCCCAGCAACACATCAAAGTATTGCTGGAGTATTCCAGGTTAGCTACTTAAATGACCTCAACCTGCTTGAGTATGCCTTCAATGCCTCTGAAGCCCGGAGGCTCTGCTGGTCCCTCGGAGTGACCATGGCCTCAAAAGCACAAGTAAAAGAAGCTCTCCATAGAGGTTTAGAAACATGCAGGTAAGACCAGAAAAGAAAACTACGAGGTCACCTCAGTCATCTTGGTGGTGTTTCATAAAAAATGCCTGATGTTATGATGTGTTTTGTTTCGTTCAGGTTTGGATGGGTAGATGAACATTTTGCAGTCATTCCCCGCAACACGCCCCTTTCTAACTGTGGCCAAAACAAGACGGGCTTGGTGACATGGCGAGCCGCTGTTACACAAACATTTGATGTGTTTTGCTTTAATGAATCAGGTATGACATTTTAGGTGTATTTCTGCTACACATTAAGAGACAACAGTAAAGTGAAAATATAATGCATGTGTGGATTTTTGTTCTTTTAACAAAACAATCTGATGTAAAGGTAAAATACATCAGAAGGTATATTAACAATTGTTGCATTTGCTTTTGGACTGAATTTGGATTCATTCAGCTGCATTTCTAGTATATTCTACGTAACTTTTTATGGAAATCTACTTTACTCTAATATTAATGAGAAACCTTTAGAATGAAAAGAAAGTGTCACATGATTTATGACAAATACATAAGCTAAATATAAAGTACAAATAAGCAAATAAAATATTTCCCTCAGTTAGAAATGTTAAAATAATTAGAAAGTAATGTGAATGTTACATACATTTATCAAATAGCATGCACCTTAAATAGCATGTTTCTAATCTCTCATGGTCTTGATGTATATGCACAGATGCTGCAGCACAATTGAAGGATACAACAACTGATAGCCCTTTGAGCACCAGGGATTACTCTGAGCAAACTCAGACTCCCACTGTGGCAGCAAACTCCAACCAGAATATGTCCTCAACGTTTTCATCCTCGCCTCCTCCTTCTTCCTCTCCAACTCCTAAAACCATGGATAGTGAGGCAGAACCAGCCCGGTTTGTCGGCAGTGGAAAGGGGTCTTCTGGAGGTATGAGAATTTTGCTCACCTAAAAATGAATGCTGTGGAAAAACATTTTTTCATATATATAGTCATACTGTAGAGAAAATACAGTGCAAAAATAAGTAAAAACATATAACAACTACAAAATATGCAAATCTTTGGATTCATTTTTGTTTTGTTTGGCAGTCATTTTCATTTATCTTTCCTTTCTTTTCATTATTCCAGTAACAGCTATAATCATCACCTCAACCTGTGCCCTCATCCTTATTGCAGTAATCATCCCTGCATACATAAAAATGTAAGTGGTTTTCCATGAGAAAATACTAATACTGAAGTCTAAAAACTATGAGGAATACTGATTAGAAAGAGTGATATTATTTTGCAAAAATAATGGGTTTCTCCTTTTTTTACTGTTGCATCTACTGATGTGTCATATTTGTTTCTCTCTCTGTGAAAAGGAGAAGAAGTCGCGTTCTGACCTCTGACGTGAAGCAGCCGGAAGAATATATACAGACAGAGGAGTGCATCTGTTTAAAAAATATAAAGGAAACCAAGAAAGCTGTTCCGGAAGATGAGAGGATAGATGTGGACGGCCATGCAAGCTGAACATGTTCTGATGAGATGTAGATGATGAGAAGTACTGATTAATATTCTTTTTAAGGACAAAGATGTGTCTCTTGTTGTGTGCTTAATATTGTATGAGAGAAATGTAACAGAATGGCCATTAAAGTACATTTATTGTCGTATATTACTGTATATATGTGTTTCCGTTATCTGGGTTATATAATGATGCAGTTTAGCCACTAGATGGCAATGTTTGCAGTAGTCGCCATAAAGACTGAAGGCTATTCTATGAGGGGCCGTTAGGGACATCATTCAGAATTTCCTCTCACATACACATATGAAACACTTTCACACACACTACTGAAAAATTATATGCCCACATATACATATGAAACACTTTCACACACACTACTGAAAAATTATACGCTCACATATACATACTGTATGAAAAGCTCTCACACACACATGAAAAGCTCTCTCACACACACACTACTGAAAAGCTCTCACACACATACATATGAAAAGCTCTCACACACATACATATGAAAAGCTCTCACACACATACATATGAAAAGCTCTCTCACACACATACATATGAAAAGCTCTCACACACACTAGTGAAAAGCTCTCACACATACATATGAAAAGCTCTCTCACACACATACATATGAAAAGCTCTCTCACACACATACATATGAAAAGCTCTCACACACACTAGTGAAAAGCTCTCTCACACACATACATATGAAAAGCTCTCACACATACATATGAAAAGCTCTCTCACACACATACATATGAAAAGCTCTCACACACACTAGTGAAAAGCTCTCTCACACACACACATATGAAAAGCTCTCTCACACACACACATATGAAAAGCTCTCACACACACACATATGAAAAGCTCTCACACACATACATATGAAATGCTCTCTCACACACATACATATGAAATGCTCTCTCACACACACTAGTGAAAAGCTCTCACACACATACATATGAAAAGCTCTCACACACACTAGTGAAAAGCTCTCTCACACACATACATATGAAAAGCTCTCACACACACTAGTGAAAAGCTCTCACACACACATACATATGAAAAGCTCTCACACATACATATGAAAAGCTCTCACACACACTAGTGAAAAGCTCTCACACACACATACATATGAAAAGCTCTCACACACACATACATATGAAAAGCTCTCACACACATACATATGAAAAGCTCTCACACATACATATGAAAAGCTCTCACACACACTAGTGAAAAGCTCTCACACATACATATGAAAAGCTCTCACACACACTAGTGAAAAGCTCTCACACATACATATGAAAAGCTCTCTCACACACTAGTGAAAAGCTCTCACACATACATATGAAAAGCTCTCTCACACACATACATATGAAAAGCTCTCTCACACACATACATATGAAAAGCTCTCACACACATACATATGAAAAGCTCTCACACACACTAGTGAAAAGCTCTCACACATACATATGAAAAGCTCTCTCACACACATACATATGAAAAGCTCTTTCACACACATACATATGAAAAGCTCTCACACACACTAGTGAAAAGCTCTCTCACACACACACATATGAAAAGCTCTCACACACATACATATGAAAAGCTCTCACACACATACATATGAAAAGCTCTCACACATACATATGAAAAGCTCTCTCACACACATACATATGAAAAGCTCTCACACACATACATATGAAAAGCTCTCTCACACACATACATATGAAAAGCTCTCACACACATACATATGAAAAGCTCTCACACACACTAGTGAAAAGCTCTCACACACATACATATGAAAAGCTCTCTCACACACATACATATGAAAAGCTCTCTCACACACACACATATGAAAAGCTCTCTCACACACACACATATGAAAAGCTCTCACACACATACATATGAAATGGTCTCTCACACACATACATATGAAATGCTCTCTCACACACATACATATGAAAAGCTCTCACACACATACATATGAAAAGCTCTCACACACATACATATGAAAAGCTCTCACACACATACATATGAAATGCTCTCTCACACACATACATATGAAAAGCTCTCACACACATACATATGAAAAGCTCTCACACACATACATATGAAAAGCTCTCACACACATACATATGAAAAGCTCTCTCACACACATACATATGAAAAGCTCTCACACACATACATATGAAAAGCTCTCACACACACTAGTGAAAAGCTCTCTCACACACATACATATGAAAAGCTCTCTCACACACACACATATGAAAAGCTCTCACACACACTAGTGAAAAGCTCTCACACACATACATATGAAAAGCTCTCACACACACTAGTGAAAAGCTCTCACACACATACATATGAAAAGCTCTCACACACATACATATGAAAAGCTCTCACACACATACATATGAAAAGCTCTCTCACACACACTAGTGAAAAGCTCTCACACATACATATGAAAAGCTCTCACACACATACATATGAAAAGCTCTCACACACACATATGAAAAGCTCTCACACGCACTAGTGAAAAGCTCTCACACACACACATATGAAAAGCTCTCACACACACATATGAAAAGCTCTCACACACACACATATGAAAAGCTCTCACACACACATATGAAAAGCTCTCACACACACTAGTGAAAAGCTCTCACACATACATATGAAAAGCTCTCACACACACATATGAAAAGCTCTCACACACACTAGTGAAAAGCTCTCACACACACATATGAAAAGCTCTCACACACACTACTGAAAAGCTCTCACACACATACATATGAAAAGCTCTCACACACACTACTGAAAAGCTCTCTCACACACACATATGAAAAGCTCTCACACACATACATATGAAAAGCTCTCACACACACTACTGAAAAGCTCTCTCACACACACATATGAAAAGCTCTCTCACACACACATATGAAAAGCTCTCACACACATACATATGAAAAGCTCTCACACACACAAAACAAAGTGTGCTGTAATGCTGCGACTGTGTTATTAATTTAATAACTTGCTCACCGTGGAATATGCGACTGCCTGAAGAGCTTTGAAA
This sequence comes from Chaunax sp. Z400, assembly GCA_037577475.1. Classification (NCBI taxonomy): domain Eukaryota; kingdom Metazoa; phylum Chordata; class Actinopteri; order Lophiiformes; family Chaunacidae; genus Chaunax; species Chaunax sp. Z400. The sequence continues at coordinate 17,730,241 of CM075184.1, forward strand.
TGGTTGTGTGGTTTCTCCTACACATACACAGGTCACTGCTCTCTTTTATAGACTGAACTGCATACACAACTTTGCTCCACTTGTGTTTGGGTGATTTATCCTAAGGGTGAAGCAGTTTTTGTCAAAGGCGTTACTGGGATTGACAAACATTGGGATGTTGAGCTTGGAACTGAAGAGAGATGTACAAAAAGAGAACAAAATTTTGAAAACAAAATTTGACCCATACTGGTCAACAGGTTAACTAATCATGACTAATATTTCGACTTAGAAAATCCATAAAACATCCCCAAATCTTTTCAAACACTCCCATCTTTCCTTTAATGATATATGTTAATTTTTCCAGAGCCACGCATGATGATAGGTCTTTAATATATTGATTAATACTTAACATATGTGTGCTCTTCCAACCTGTGGCTAATGCTTTCTTAGCTTGTAACAGGCACAGGTTAATAAGAGCACGATCCTATGTAGTCATATTAAGATCATGTGCGTAACTTTGGTGAAAAGGATATTTTCAGTTTTGTTATGTGGTTCATCATATCCAAAACATCCATCCAAAAACTTTGAACCACATTACATTCATAAGCAGTGATGAAGGGTTCCTTTTGCATTATTCCATTTAAAGCATGTATCTGGTGTATTGGGATTGAAGTGGTGTAGTTTTGATGGTGTTATATTATGTTCTTAAAATCCAGTTATACAAAGAGGAAACTGTGGGCCTACATGGGGCTACAGTGTCACACATGGGCAACACCATGAGATTAATTTGAGTTCTTAGAGGATGGTTCCATAGAATAACATTATAGTGATTGGCCCTGGTGCCTTTGCCATGGTTTATCCTTTTAACTTGTCCTTTTGCCGCACAGCTTTTTGCTAAAAGACATCAGATGTCAACGCAGTCAAATAATTATCACAAATGACAAGGAGCAGGGTCATTGGTCAAGTAAATTATTACATTGTTACATTATTATTATAGCCTTCTTCCTTATTAAAATTTTAGAAAAAAGCTAAATAAATAGGCTTATGTTTGTGGTGGGTAAAAATAATATTTATTTTGAATAAAACATACAGTTTGGGAATATTTTAAGAAAAAATAGGGTATGACGTAAAACCATAAGTATTAGTCACAACATTAAGAGCTATCACAACCAAATAGATATTATTAAGTATTAATATGGGGAAAGCCTGCCTCTGACACTGAACGTGAGAGGAAATTCTGAATAATGTCCCTAACGGCCCCTCATACTATTCTGTCATCATACTGTTTGCTGCTTCAGCTAATGAAGGCACATGTAAATGCAACGTTTCTCCAACACTTTCAAACACTTTTTTAAAAAGGAATAAGTCAATATAAACTTTGGTATCTCCTAAATCTTTCAATATATCGACATATTTCCAAAAACACTTAAACCTCTTAACAACCTATTTAAAGGAGAGCTTCATTCACTATCAGAGTGGTCTGAAATAACATTGTTTAAAGCTCTCTCAAACATAAGTGTTCTTATGTCCGATATAAAGTAAATGAAAAACTTCAAGTTTATGACAAACACCATCACAAAATGGAGTGTAAGGTACATTTGTTTATACATAGTGGGTTTGTGTAATGACAAGTATGCATGTCTGACTCACCACAGGTGCCACATGCATGCATCACCTAAGGCATGCATGTTAACTTTACCAAAGTCCTTCATTATCAGCTTCTGTTCACAGCTAAGCCTTTAATTGACAGTATATTGTATTTTTCATTAAAGCAACACTCACTGACACTCTTCAAAATAAATGGTGATTACTGGCAGCTCAGCATGCTTTAATTCTGTCTCATGTCCATTTTATTCATCCATAGCTTCAGACTTCACTGCATCCACTATAAAGCTAAGTTCATTGCACAGTGTCTCGTGTCTGTAGGCCATGCGGATCTGGGCGACATTGGTGCGACGGATATCATTCCCTTCAGGTCCATCTTTCAGATAGTTCACTCCTAAGAAGTGCCTCTTATCCTGTAAAGAAACAATACATACATGACATCACTGTTAATTAAATGTAATGCAGATTTGGCCATGCATGAGATAATGTGAAAAAGGAGGAGTGGAAGTGTCGCTGTACCTTGTCAGACAGTCCACTTTGCAACACACTGTTCCTGGCTATTTCACACACATCACAGGTGCTAAGCTTCCACAGCTGAGCTGCTATAGCATACTCTTCCATCAATGGTTCCTAGAATCAGAAACAATGGATTATTTATATTTACAATGCAGAAGTAAACCCATCACTGCAATAATATATTTGGTGCAAAGATTCTGTGAAGTGCAGCCTGGAAACCTTATATTTCTTGTATATATGTTTGTTTACCTTGGTGTAGTGGAACTGCAAGGGGTCATCTGTGGACAGGGACACACACAGGCCTTTGTGCAGAAACTCTCTGAGAGGATTTTTGGAGTATTCCAGGAACAGACTGTTGTTGCTGAGTGGAGACATGGCAATTGGCACCTGGGCCAGGTAGTAGAGGTATTGCAACACAGGGCTCTGAGGGAACATTAGGTTTAAAATGGATTGACACAATAATGTGAAGGACATCTTGAAAACACAAACTGAAAATAAAGGCTTCCAATTGGTCAGAAGGAAGAAAAGTTCATTTGAGAGTTGATTCTGTTGCATTTTGGTCTAATGATAAGCATCACGACAAATACTTCATGTTCTCACATTATGGTCACTATGTCTGTATTCTGTATTCTGGAATGCACAGGAAGCATAGAGGATTGTTTATTAATTATAAATTATTTTAAAATTGTAATATTAACGACCCTCTCAATAAATCTAAAGTACCTTCTTCAAGTTAAGCCCGTGTGAGATGTTGTCAGACGTGAGAAAGGCAGAGACCAAATGAGTGATCGATCCAGCTTCTCCACAATGGGGACGGAACTGGAAGGTGCTCAGTCCCTGTTCTCTGTAGAGGAGACACAATGTTATAATAAATCAATCAACATATGACAGTGTCTTGTTTTATTCGTTTTGTAGTCATCATACTGAGTGCATATCGAGATGTCTAGTTACTCTCATCACTAGTTCAGTAGTTAAATAAGATCCTTCACTGATCACTTCCCTTAGAGCTCTGCAAAGTCAGCTGTCCACTGAGTGATGAACCTGTGGTAACAGGTCAGGTCCTTGATTGTAAAGTCAAAGTCACAGTCAAAGGAAGAAGGCATAAGCTCTTACTTTCTGAGGTTGTTGAGGACCATGATGTTTGCGTACATGTGGAAGATGTAGTAGCTGTAGGGAGGGTTGTCATCTGTAGTCCACTGTTCTGGCTTTGGGCTCCTGAAGGAGAACATGTGATCGCTGTGTTTGGACTCATCATCCACGCTGTCAAAGCCGGACACCTGTGCACACAAAGACATGAAAAGTAGTACTGGGATCATTTCAAAAGCCTGGTACACATCAAGTGTAAATTTTTTTAGAAATAATGTCACAACTATTTAATGGCCTTGAATAATTTAATCTTGCTCTCACATTACTGAATATCCATACTTTACCCCCATTTAGCATATAAGGATAAATTAGTATTTTAAAGTGCTTACTAATGTACAGTATTGTCAACATTTATAGCTTTTTCCACAAAGACATACTTTTATTATTATTGTTATTATTATTTATTATTATTATTATTATTATTATTATTATTATTATTATTATTATTAACTCTGTCAACTTAGATGGACAGAGTTTACGTGATCAGCTATGTTTGCTGGTCTAATTGTTTGTCCGTTTTTGTACAGGATATCTCAACAACTTATTAAGTGATTTAATGTGATTTTGTGGAAGGATGGGCCTAGGGCAAAGGAAGCACTGATTAGATTTCAAGACAGATCCAGATCTGGATGCAGGATTTTTTTTTTTTTTGGTTCTGTTGACATTGCTAGATTTTGACATTTGTTGTGAATTTTCTGAATAGGTGTCATCAAACAAAAGCAAGCAGATTTAGTCCACTGCTATTTATTTTTTGCTATCTAAATTAAAATATCACAAAACATTGACATGTATATATATTTAAATTTTAAAATCAATGGCTGTTTCAAGTAGTGCAACAACTTGGATACACAATATTATTCCGTTTATGTGAATGAATATTTAAGATTATTGTTTTTTCAAAAACATTGATCATATGTTTGATGAACATTCTTTATAAACATTTGTTGTGACCTGGCCTGGAAACTGTCTCTTGATTATAGGAGATTTTATCACAATGGTGTTCTTTCTTTTATTGTCATTTATTATCTGTTTATACAGATAAATACGAAACAGCAAACATTTTTTATCCTCTTACATCTACTTTATAGTTTGTTATAAAGTATATATACTGCATTTAAGTACAGAATTCAAATAAATTGTTGTTTCCATTACATTTCCAGCAGTAAATAGGTAATATTAAGTATTCTGTAAATTTGAAACATAATGGAATTAATCACTTATACTCAAATTAGTAATCTAAGGGCATGAATTTATGCACACAATTTTCTAACAACTTCACACTAATACCTTACAAGAAGATGAGCTCTGTAGGTTTTGGTATGATGCACTCTAAAATATGAAACATCTTACATATTTGAGGAAAACATGAAGTTCTTTGTGCTTCTGTGGGTTAACTGTGGCCTCAAACAGAGGAAGGAATACGTTCTCCAGCATCTTGGCAAAATTAGGTACCAGCTTCTTTGACTTGAAAATATCACTGAAACAAATAAAAATGTTCTCTTATATCTTTAGCAAATTTCAAGACATCTTCATGTTTCTTATGGCTGTAGAACTCACTATATTCTGGGCACTTGAATCATCCATCTCATGTTTGGAGAGTATAGTTTATGGTGAATGAACCACTTAGACAGTCTGTCCCACTCCTCTGGAGAGCGTCCATATATGGAAAGGCGTGGCTCTGCATGCTGGTACTTACTCTCCTCCAGGTCATGGGCCACTTCCTATTGAAGGTGAGAAGCAGAGTGTGCTAAATTGTCTCTGCATTGGTTCAGACTTAAAACGTAGGATTACATGATATGATACCTTTATGAGGCGCGCAAAATAGTCTCCACCAATGAGGTTGTCTGTTTTCAGGAAGATTTCTCGAAGTTCACTGGCTCCCACTGGGTTATACTTCGAATTGAACTTATCAAAGCGGTGGAAGGTGTGTCTCCCCTGTAAAGTTTATGATGAAAAAGTGATGACACTGTCACTTATCTGCACTGGCAAGGACATTAAGTGACACAAATTAGAAGCAGCAAGAGTGAAGGACTTGGAAAGTGTAGAGACATTTTTTCACACAAATTTGCACATAAAATAATTGAGAAACTCTATTTTGCGCCGCATTTCAGCCTATTTATAAATGAACACAGAAAAGTACAATGAAACACCAAACATAATGCTGATGGTGTCATTTTCTACTTTTCTTACAGCGTGTACATCCAGAGAGTCCACAGTAAGGTCATAGGGGTCCTTATTGAGGCCGTGGAAAACCTGCTGCAGTGTCATCTTTTTTCCAGCCTTTTCCAGCACTACATGGTCAGCATCAGTCTTGTATGTCTTCTGGATGAAAGTCAGCAAATGTTTCTGAGACATGCAAGCAGCAGCATGGATATGCGTGTCCACCTGAGACAAAGAAACAATGTCTATGTTCAGTATCTTTCTTTTTCAAGTAGTTAAAATGAATGAAGTGACAACATGTACTGAGGTGGTTTTAAAGAGGCAGTCTGTGGGATACCTTTTTTTTACTTCTTTTTTTTTCTCTAACCTTTCTAACATTGTAGAAATCTCTATGAGGCACACTCTTCAGTTCCTTTAGCTCAGCCATCTCATTGAGCATCTCGTGGAGGTGGAACTTTGAGCTCAAGAAGTTGAGTCGTCTGTGGCAGTAGGTCTTCCTGAAAAGTTAGAGCAGATAGAGCAGTTCAGTGAGACTAATTAAACACTGCGTAGGCAGCAACAACCGGTTTTATTATCAGAGCTGTTTATTCAACCAGCATAGCTGTAGTGTCTTTTTGTTTTGGCAACTTACGTGGGTCCATCTGCAATCATAGCCAGCACATGTCTCAGGTCTATGGCAAAGGTCTCTAAGTCTGGATAAGGAAGGTCGTGGGGCTGGTTCTCTCTCAGAGCCTCAGCATCGTCATACACACACACTATCCCATCCTTCATTTTTAGTTCATAGTTCAGATTGTCAGGGATGTTCTCCATGCCGTAGGGATCTTCCCCATCGGTTTGAGTCGGGCACATATCTGGAGGGCCACAACATAATTCTGTTACTGACATCCAAACCAGAATAAAACAGCAGTGAAAGTAACTGTTCAAAAGACAAACAATTCAAACCTGGCAGAACCTCATCTTCTTCACTCCATCTCATGTTCTGAGCACTGCGGAGGAACTGGGCCGTGGTTCTGCAGAATCTATGATAGGCTAGCTTTGAGTATTTCTCTCGAATAAGCAAAGCTTTAAACAGACTTTTGGCTGCCTGCTCATAGTCCTCCACTGTGATCTGAATGGGGAATGGACATGAGACATAAATTAAACTAAAATATTTTCTTATATTAGCTAATTTGTTATTCTACAAAAACAATATGTTTTTTTTCTGTGTGCAATAATCAGATAAAAACAGTTAGTAAATACACAACATGTAAAAATGTGAAACCACCACCTTTGTCTAACTGTGATGCACCTGTTATTGCTCCTAATTATAGCTCAGTACTTACTCCAGCACAGTAATCACCACTAATTGTAACTCTCTGGTAATCAGGGCAACTTTCTGGGACTGATGAGCAGGTGGAACTGGGGGACAGGAATGGTGTAACTGCCATTGACCACGTCCAGTCTGTGTTCACTGGGATCTGCAGGGACATTGACTGGGAACGAATCATCTTCAAGCTTTTCCTCCTGAAAAAAAAAATATTTTAAACAATTAAATGTTTAATATAAGCAAAGGTAAGGTTCCCACAAGTATTTTCATTTGTCTAAGGATCATTTGTGATGACACCCTCTGTGATTTGGTGCCAGACCAATAGCAACATCTACCTCTTGGTGCTCTCCTCTGACTGCTGCTCTGCCAGCTCCTTAAGCAGTTCATGTTCCTTGGCTTGCTGGAGGCCAATCGGGCAGTCCTCAGGCACAGTGAACAATGACAAGACATCCTTGTGGTCTTCTTCCTTCAGTGCTGATGCATATACTTTCTCTGCTAGCAGCTGTGTCTCCTCCTCTGCCTCACTCAGAGTCACCTTCGGGAATTGACGAGACATATCTGCAACACGGTGAATGCTAGAGTAAAATGACTGGTGACAGTAGCGTGTAAGAGGACCTACTCTCCTCGTCAGAGTCTTACCTGCCCTGACTAGTTTGTGCTATTTTGTATACAATCAAATCTACCTGTGGGAGGGTTTGAGTGCACTGCATTGAGCTAACTGCTGCTCAGCATCACCACCTGCAGAGCTCTGTGTGAATTGCTCATGTGGTTTAAATGACATCAAATTGCAGCAGATGTTCATGTCCTGCAAGATGACTCATCAACACAACTCCAAATAAAACCCATAAACATCACCTGTTGTGCTTCCATAAATAATCCAGCGAACACTTTCACTTTGTCAGTTTAATGTGGTCATATAACTCCTATCTAAACCATCTCATGCCTGCTTCCAGATCATTTCACACAAACAACAGGCTTTGAACAGGTTAGAAATGTTACGCTAACACAGACCATTAGCATAACGGGTCAATGGCAATGGTCAACATCACAGTATTGCTCATGGGAAAGTTTCATGTAATTGGTTGGGTTTGCTATAAGAATTGCCATGTGTTTACAGAAGTGACGTTATGACCCATGCTGTGATGACAATAATAAAATCTGCCTCGGCAGAATTTTGGTCATATAATTTTTTTATTGTATTTTATTTTTTTTATATGCATATAAAATATATATAATATGTTTTCATATTAAAAACAAATACCTGTCCTTATATGACATTAGGTTACCTTAAAATCTCAGATAACCACTCAGGTTTGTGAAAAAGAAAGTCAAATCTCCTGTTTATTAACAATATTTGATGCAGAGCTGCATAATGCATTATATCTATATGTCAACTCTTGCTACAGGTGACCAATCAGATCCTTAGCAGTCACCATGGTTAAATCTTCATACTGTCTCAATTGAGTGTTTCTGGATAAGCAGGAAAAAAATGGATGGAAAAAATCGCAAGCTATTATATTTATAGTGCAACATTTCCCCTGAATCAACTGTAAAATAATGAATTTGTTGACTACTCTTTGTTGACGACTACTATAAAAATTGATTTTATTTAACCAATGTGACACATATGCAGAGCTCCAACAATTCTGCTCAACAACCGGGTTCATATCTGTTCACACAACATCTGCTTGTGATATGGCAGAGAGTCAACAAATACTCATGCAGTTCTGCATGCTTCAATTCCTGAGAGATGTACAAGTCATTCATCGCTTTACTTTTGTAACACACATGGCTATAACACACAATTGTGCTTTGTCCTTTCACATTTAGGGAATGACTTGTTAAATGAATGATAATATTGACACAATATTTGCAAAATTTGCGATGAGATGATATTTTAGAAAAGAATGTGCCTACTTATTCCCACACCACCACTGCATCCATCAATCCCCAAATGATTAAAACAAAAAGAAACTTTCTGTCTATATTAGGATCCTTAATTTGGCATCCCAATTACACAAGAAATAAAACAGGGACATTTAACTTGGTATAAGTGTGTGTGTTTTTAGGAAACATCAGATCAGATGGCTGGGAAATACTGTAGTGTTATGGCGAAGCTCCCCAGAAAGCATTATTCAACACTAATGTAGGGATTATCTTAATGGTGCTCACTCTAGTCGGAGCTAATGTACATGTAAGTACCTTTGTCAATGTAGTGGAAATGTGGACGTTTGGAGTCAAGCCTATGTCATCTTCACATTAGAATGAGGATCATCTTTCATTATTTCCATTTTACTGTGTAACTCCAATAGGAGGATTCTTGAGGCCATTACTCCACCATCATAGCCCTATCTCGGACCCAGCTTGCTATTTTGTGCCATATTTGTCTTGTCTTTATGGACTTATGGACTTATTGTCACTGCTGTTATTGGCTAAGCATCCAAGTTGGTTGTTTGTCAAAGTCATATCTGAGAGCCAGGCCAATAATTTAAGAAAAAGACATTAATATTACATAGAGATAGTGATGGAAAAGTAGAGAAGCACACTCCTTCCCAAGCAAGGACTTGACTGCTGCTTTAAAAGAGGCGTGTCTCCTCTTCTCATCTTTCCCTGACCTGGAGAAGAGGAAAGAGAAAAGGGATGGAGGTGCACTCACAAAGCTGTCTCCTTTACAGCTGTTCTCTCCCTTCATCTCAGTTACATTTCCAATGAATCTATGTCTGTATTTTCTCTGTTTTTTGCACTGATAAATGGGTTTAGATATGGATAAACATAAACCAGTTACACAGCCTCACAGTATATTTTAATGGAGACTTGATGACAGAAAGATATTTAACATGATATTTAGCCTCTTCCAGGTTTTCCCTTTTAAAGGGAGTTTTTCCTTATACAAATCGAGCAACTATAAGGATAGAGGTATGCATGCTGCACAGATTTTAAGTCTCTTGAGGCAGTTTTGCTTTTGGGATAATTGTCTATATGAAAAAAACTGACTTGACTTTACTCCATTGTCATTTCATGGTCATCACTGCTCCAGGATGGCTAATGTGGTAAATAAATCCACTCACCTCCTCAGGCTCTGCCGTCTCTGAAGAGTGAACAAACTGCACAATTTCCCTCAGAGAAACATCTAAGTCATGCTGTGCGCTTGTTGTGGCTGGAGGATATGATACCTCATCCATCGCTCTGCAATGCACATCATTCCATCCTTAACTCTTTCATTGCTGAAGCTTTGTACAAAGACGTCAGATGAACAATTGCCACTACCCACAGTCATGATAATTTATCTGTTTTCAGGTTGCATCAAGTGATTCCCCAAGTGTTCAAAATGTGTCAATATGTAAAATATCAGTGTTTTTCCCGGATTTTCTCTTCTGTCTTAGACACTAATCATGTCCTCTTGTGGACGTTTGAAGAGAAAGAGTGTGAAGAGCAAGTGTCTCTATTATTGCATCAATTCTGTGTAAATTTTGTAAAGAAACTAAAATTCCTCAATCTCTGCATAGAGTCTCACAGCCAGCTGCGAGCACTTTCTCTGACACATTTGCAGAATAAGCAGTGTTGCAGCGTTGAACTCCTCACAAAGCCTTAGAATAGGACCCAGATTTACTGCTGTGGCCATAAACAGCAGGGGGCCCGCAGTCCCTGATTTAGACCAGCAGTGTTGCAGATTACGATGCTAATCCTCTAGCCTCAGGCTATCAGGCTACTCACAGAGATGCCTGTAGGGGACTGACTTTTAGCCCTGGACTTGCATCTTTTTGATTGTTAGCCATACCTGACTACCTGAAGGTTACTTAACAGTGGCTCTGGATAACCCCTTTTCATTCATTTTGGTAATAAAGTTAAAATGGTGGGGGTACTTTGGCAAACATCTTTCCAGAAAGAGCAGGTCCTAAAATAATAACGGTGATAGCTATCTGAATACAGCAGAGGAAGAAAAATAAAAGACTTGGAGCTTAAGATACAGTAAGCCCTGGAAAGTGGGTATTAGTTTTTGACCTACACTGATCAGTTACTTAATGCTATCATCTTGTCACTGGCGTCACTAGCTGATTGGCTTACTGAGGGAGTGACACCGTCACACAGTTAGAGTACACTGAATGGGCCAGATCCCAGATCCATTGAGTCTATTCTTAGACTGGTTTTACTGTGGTGAGAAACACTGTACATACTGTGCTTTTTAAATTGTTTTGTTTACAAAGCCTAATCCCCATTCAAAATGTAGAAATACATGTAATTCAATCAGCCACTAGATGGCACTATCACTTTATTTTAGTTTCCTCCCAGTATTTGTTAATGGCCTCATGCATTTCAGCCACATGTGGGACAGGTCTTGTGGTATCGGCAGAGACTGTGCTGAGCTGATTCATTTTTGACATGAGATCTTCTACAGGATTTGATGAAAATTCAATTTAAGAAAGATTGAAACTCCCAGAGCCAACATCTATTTCCAAGGTAACAATGGAACATCTTTTTTTAACAGAATAGGTTCTAAACAAACACAGCCATAAAGCAAGCCCTCTGGCTGTTCCTGCTTGTTATTAAAAAACCTTCATTTGACCCTTCAACTCTCTGACCTCATTTAGTAAATCACACCAAAAACAACCAAAATGATGAAAATCCAAACCACTTTGTACTTTTATCCATCCAATCGCACTAGGAGGCAATGATAACCTCTCCCTGTCATTTATAACCTGTTCTCAATAATACTAAGTTTTGAGGAGCTGTAACTGGCTGGATTAAAACAAAGCAGAATCTATCACCAGACAATGTTTCTAATTTCTAGTGATCAGACTTTAAATTGGTATGACGCTGAAGCCATATATTGATTAATCAATTAATTAATTAATGTTAATTAATGCAGTCACAAGTTTATCTATCATTTGCTGTGTGATACCTCTAAGAATTTCCTACAAAAACAGGGTGAATATCCAGTTATTGAAGCTGATTGTCATGCTGGCAATGAGTACAGGTGACATAAAACAGTTGGAAATCAGTATCTTACTCTAAGGATTCAGTTCAATTTATACAATTTAGTGAATTCTTGATTGTTGTATATCTGTATATGTGATAAAGCGTACATTGTTCTGTGAGTTTCTGCAATAAGGAACAAACAAAGTTAGAGGACAAGATGCCACTTTCTCACCTTCTCTTCTATCTCTGTCTTTCTTTCTTTCTTCTTTCTTTGTTAATCACTAACCTCAATTGATACTTATTGTCCCTCACTCTGTGCTATACACATTTTGACAGATACACCCTTAGCATTGTGTGACTGGTCTAAATAAAAACAGATAAAAGGAAGACATTCTTAAAAGAAATTTGTAATATATACTGTATGTCTGGGGCTGGGGGGTGTAGTCAGGACTCAGGGAAACGTCTGAAATAAGGGGTGAAAAATTTTTCACATAAAGTGATTTGCAGCTTTTCAGAGTCTTTCAGTCTCAAGGGTCTGTTCAAATGTGAAGGTCCTCATCAGTGCTTTGTTGGAACAGTTTTTGTGATGCTCTCTCAGGAATGTTAGGCCGGAACCCCCCGCATCGCCCTTCTCGTGTCCCAACCAGCTACCATTGGATACAGATGGAGCTAAAGCCTCAGCCTCCTCTGATGGCTTTAGGGCTGCTCAGTGGTGAGGGGTGAGCCAACAAATATGAGCTAAAAGAAGCAGGAATGTGCCTGGCACCCTGTCTGCCCCTTTTTTTTAGTGGAAGGGAGCGTCATAAGAAGGGGAATGTAGTGAGAAGAGGCTAGGCTCTAATGAGACCCTGTAATCACTTAACAGAGACCAGGTGCTCTGTGTCTTGCTGCAGCAGAGCGCTCCACACAATAGAATGTCATTTTTGAATTTACAAGAACTAGGAGGAAAGAAGGTCTGGACAAGGTCTAGAATTTGTATGCAAAATGTTTATTGAATAACAATGTTATTGCTTTGACACAAATAAAATAGAACACATGTACAAATATATAATATACCTATAAAAACAGATAACCCTTTTACCACAGTTTGCAAAAGAATAATGACAAATACCATCGCTACAATGCCCATATATATTTCTTCCTGTACAAAAATAGTTCTATCTGCATAAGTATTTTAATGTAACTTCTATATAATATTTAAATAAAGAAATTCATATATACAAATACCTGCAACATAAACAAATATATAGATTGCACATGTTTTTGTACAAACAATAACAATTTCAAGTATATTTCAGTCCTTTGTGAATTGGCACATTTCTCACAGAATCTAAGGCGCTTTCCCTTATACAGTGTCCAAAACTTGATATAAACTGAGAGTTTCAGCGTTCTGTAGCCTATCTTCCTTTTTGGCATTGTGATGAAAATGTATTTTCCTGATGAGTCATTTGACTTTAAGTCCAAATGGAAAAGTGCAGACAATTACTGACAGTTTGGAACATGATGGTATAATCCTTAGAGGATAGCACTTATCAAAGTCTTGGCCTTGAGGAAGAAATGTGCAAAGTCCCAGAATGTTAGAAGAGAGTTCCCTGTTTATGCCAGAGGATGTGTCCACTTTTCTAGGTATTAGCACTCTTCCTTTGCCTCTGCCAAGCAGAGAGCAGCACCTGTAGTTTGCTCCACGCTGTACCCTCCAGTGTCTGTAAGCCAGCTGTGGTTGAAGCATGCTCTGCATCACTGAGCTGCAACCCTCAGCATTTAGAGAAACTCAGTGCAGCCAATCTTACTCTGACTCAGTCATCATGCCTGGAAAAATGTGCTTTAGAATAATTGGCAGGAATAATAGCAGAGAGGAGACAAACTCTGAGCAACTCCCTTGCTTTTGTTCCCAACTCCTCTTGCACAGTCCTGCTCATGTCCGTTTGAGGAGAGCCTCAAGCTTGTGAACTTGTGAGGCACTTATGCTCCACACGGGCCTCAGCCTGCCCTGCGCTAGCCTCAGTGTGACTCTGTGCTCTGGAAGAGATCGACGCCTCCGGCCGTATCCCTGTGGGCTGATCTTGTCAACAGGGGCACTACCGATCTTCAACTTATTATTGAGTTGGTGCAGGCGGTGTGCCAGGTCATGCACTGTGCAAGTGCCCAGAGAACAACCTTGTCTTCTTGACTGGTTGGCTGTATTTTTGGACCTCTTGGTTCGCATATTGATGGCAGTGCTGGAGGACAGAGGGAGAGCCAGTAGGACATTAATTCACGCTGTTCACTTCTGAGTTGTATATTTAAATGACAGTGTGTGCATTTTAAGGATTGCATGGTTAGTATCTTACCCGGAATGTGGCAGCAAAGTATCCCTGATATCCTCTGGTCTGACAAAATGCTCAGACTCTCCTGTCTTGTCTACTGATATCCTCTGAAGATCCCGTCTCAATCTGCTCCCAAGCCATATGCTTAGCCTGGAAGAGGAGAAAAAAGTCCATCAGTCTTAGGTGAGTAATTCTGGCAAGTTAATATTTCTACATGCTTGGCAGATTGTTGTGTCCTATATAACATGATATCAGTTTGAATATCAAATGAATTACTCATCAGAGAACTCACCTTTTTTTCAGCTCCGGATTCACTTCAAGTTCCACACAGTGTGCTACTCTCGCCAGCAGACAGCAATAGATGAAGGACTGGAAGGTCAATTTCATTTTGACTCCTGTGGAGGGTAAAGAAAACATGCGTTAATTATCTATTTATTCTATGAAGTAATATTTAACTGCATAGATTTTCTAATGTCCCACGATGCATGTAAAACTCCCTCATGCAGTGTTCTTATAGGTGCCAGAGTGGTGCTTGCTTACACAAGAGTCCAAAAGCCAAGTTATTTACACTTATCATTCATTTATTTAAAATGTTAAGCTAAGGTCAGATTTTGCTTGGTTAAGTAAACCCACAACCACGTTTTGGGCCCCTGGCCAATAATCTGAAGGACAGTCTACCAATGTGGGACCCAGAATAGTCTCAGCTCCAAAGTCAAACAAAAAATATGATGTTCAACTCAGTGCTCTGACTAAAAAGAACAAAACAGACCTAGATAGTAACTAATAAGCAATATGTGATATGTGACTAACTCTGTTTGATGCTTTACAGCTTGGAGGGAATACCCTAACAGATGCACACATTAAGAGCTGAACTGCTTATATAAGCAGACAGATAACCTGTCCTTGCCTCTACACTTGTCCACTGACCTCAAAAAGCTGGGATAAAGCCATCAGTTTAAAGCAGAGCAGACCAATATCTTCTTTAAAATTAAATGCACATACCTGTAATTCTCTGATGATTCAGTTGTATATGAAAGCTCTTTTTGTCGGTTCAGTTGTAAAAGAGTACTCCACAGGTTTCTTGAAATTGCCACTGGTTCTGTAAGGCAGCTGTGTCACTCTGCTAATAGCTCCTACTACACCAGAAAGGGAGCCTTTATACAGGAGGTGGGAGGGACTCATTGACTGACACTCACAGTCTCTCATCCTCTCCCCCACCCCATCCAGTGCATTACAGTGCTGTGCTGCTGCACATGTAGAACAACACAATACAGAAAAAAAGATCAAAAATGAAAAGGAAAAAATAAACTGGTGATGGTCTAAGTGCAGTCCAATCATTTATATCAAATCTGATTGTTTCACCTGGTCAAGAATTAACTGTTTCACAATAAATTATGCATCAACAAGGTTTTAAATGATCACAAAATGTTATTTGTTTTATTTTTGTATGTGCATATAGGTTATGGTCACAAGTTATGTAAGTGAAATACTACACTCACTCTTCCCAGTAAGAGTACAAAATGTTCATCAGACTGTTTTCTACAAAGGGGAGGGGGTATTATGAATCTAAATAATCACAAAGGGAAAGGTTTAACATTCATCTTGTTATATTTGAACATTAAGGTCTTTTTTCCAGTTTTTGTTATTTTTTCCTTTTAGTCCAATGAACCAATTGTATGAAATAAAAGTTAAAGAATGTCTCTATGTTCTATTGTCGGGGCACTCCCTGACACAGTGAAGTTCCATGTCAGCTTCAAGTACACTGGATGATGAATTTTAGATTTGGAAAGAAACAAACATTGAGTTACTGATTAAATATGTAAGTATGCCCAACTGTAAACACAATATACTCAATGTATTTGTTTGTACTAAGCAAATATTTGACTCCGGATCCACTGTGTGATTTATTTGGACATTTAGATAAATGCGAAATGGAATTTTACAATTATCTAAAAATAAGTCTAGACTCCGAAAATGACCTTGAACAACAATCTATGACATATGAACAATATTGACTTTGACATAGTTTTAAATAAATTCAAAGTAATATGGCTTCACTCATTGCCTTAGGAATGCATACACAAGAATCTATTCGGTGCTCTGGGGAGAGCCATCGAGACTGTCTGCCTGTACCTCTCAGAGGATATCAACCTCCCTTGACTTCATGGGATGGCAAGCACAGTGAGTGGCCACTCTAAACATGCATGCGGCACATTTTACAAGGTCACACTCCACGTGTGTCTATGTTAAAGCTAAATAAGTGAAAGCAGCATGGAAAGCACAACATTTCAAATCAGGGCTCTGAAAAACAGTTTATTCTGTCAAGCTCAAAACAACACCATGAGAGTCAGGTTCATGAAGTAGATAAGAAGCTCCTAAGGGGAAACATACACAATAAGTGCCTTCATAGCATGGGGAGGTAACACCTTTTTGTGTAGCGTAGCCTTCATCTCACTGACGCACAACTAATGTAGATTTATGTCTGCATCTGAGAAGAGCATAATGTAACGAAGAGACAGTCCACACCTGGAAAACTTGATCTGATGCCAAAGATTGAAATCATATGCCCTTACTGTACATTCAATTTATGACATGTTGGAAATACTGGAAACATTTCCTTTCATTAACACAGAAATTCCAGTTTGTAAGTGTGATAAATTGGGTCTAAGTAACGCTTTCAGTTTTGATTTTTGTTTCAGTTTCAACATAATTTTAACGATACCTAACATGTGACATTCCACACTAAGTTATTTTCATCCTATAATTCATTCACTCTTCTTGTCTTTACACAGAACCTCCCAGAGTTTATATGTCATGCAAACCTCATTCCATATATGATATATGTTTAACCAAAAATACAGTGTGGCAAACACATGTCCCATAATCCTGCCAAGGTTTTGCAAGCAGTTGGTAATGATAATTGCGTTTGGCAGGCAAGTATTCCTTTCACCAGCGTTTATAACAGGAGATTGCGCAATCATGACATAACAAAATTCTGCTGTTGCATTTCGGCTCCTTATATAGAAATCTCTTGCTTGTCTTTCATAAAATTGCTGTTGATGACTGATGGTGTTTGAACGACTTACAGTAATAGTCCATGTATGAACAGGTATCAGTGGGAGGAAACCTGGGCAATTAATAAGTGTGCCAGGAAGAAAAGGGTGGCACCTCCAAAGGCATAATATTTGAATGATGATTCCTAATTATCGTCATGGTAAATTGAACCTGTCACCTGGGAATGTGTGTTGTTCGAGGTCCAGTGACTTTCCAAAAATTCTTTTGCAATGACAAACATTCCATGCAAACACCCGGTCTCCAGTCAGTCAGTATTTCTTCATTTCTTGGCTTGGGTTACTATCGCTGTCTTAATTTTCTCCTGCTGTCTTCCTGCTATTGTTGACAGCGATGGTAATTTGTGTGTTGCACTCACTTACATTAGCTATAGTTTCGATTTCCATGCTCTATTCCCTATGACAGCTTTCCCCATTTTCATGCCACATGAGTTTCCCCCATCCCCTGAGTGTAGGTCACAAGGCAGTAAATATTTTGCCTACTCAATTGTCCTTGGCATTATTACCCCCTGCCATGAGGCGAGTGGAGAATATAGGAATGGGCTCTGTCTATTCATGTGTGTGTAAATGTGGAGGTGAGTGAGTGCATCACACTTAAACCATGAAAGATAGGCTAATGCGATCTTGTGGAGAGTTTCAATATGTGCTCCAGTGGATTTAGGTCAAAAATGACTTTTAAAAAACTATTTTTACTGGAGTTTTGGCCCAAAATTTGCACTTGCCACATCTGTCAAAAACTGTGAAAACTATAGTTGAATGAAATTTTGTGGAGAGCTTTGATATGTACTGCAGTAAACTGGATTCAAAAAATACATCAGAAAAACAGTTTTTATTTCAAGATTTGTTAGTGTAGTGCAATCTACAGTACATGAGTTCTCTCAAAAAATCTCTCAAAAAAAATGAAATAATTGTACTGTAATAGATTGAGATCAACTGCACCCCCCAAAAAGAAATAAGAATAATAGAAAGGAACATATATATATGTTCCTTTCTATTATTCTTATTTCGAATTTTGCACTTAGCACATAGCTACTCAGCTCATCAAATGTTGAAGCTTTATGTAAACTGTAGTTGCTTCCATGCTGTACTAATGTATGACAGTTTCATGGTCATCATTTCACTTCATTCATAAATGATGCCTCTTTTCGCGAAAGTGTGCACATTAGAAACAAGCATCGCGTGGCAGGGAATATCTGTCTTCTTGCTATTGTATCATTATGCAACCATATGGAAAACATTCTATATGCTTATTCTATATGCTTTGTATAAATTTCCTATGTTTTAAAAAAAAAATATTTATCTACCATTTCCGAGCATTTTTCAGTCATCCTAGAAAGATAATGAGTTTATGACCTCCAGGAGCGTTTTGAGAAGCTCCCAATGTGTTTCCAGTAAACACAGAGATGTTATTTCCCATCCATTACATTAAACCTGCGGGATAACAGTTAATATACAAAGATTCCCAGCGTGGTTATCAACACATTTCCCGCAGAGCTACATTAAAATATTGTCCTACTATATTGTGGCGGATGTCTGTGAGGCTGTTCCCGAATTAAAAGAGGGACCCCCTGCTATATAGCGGACACAATGTTGTACTGTATTTGTAAACTCCAGGGCCCACGCCCATGGATCCCTCCGAGTCCTGCACGCAAGCGCAGTGACACTCCTTCTGTCAAACATGGCTGTGCTTTGGAAGAAGGAAAAATGCTGAATTGTGTTGGTATATCTCGGGAAAAGCAGCAGACATGGCTAGATTGGCTGACTATTTTATTGTCGTGGGATACGATCAAGAGAAAGCCGGTAAGTTTGTCGGCGGGGTGTGGCGCAGATTGTTCTGCTAAGCTGAGGTTTGTGTCCAAGGCCGCCAGTCAGTGTGTGATGATGTTGATGCTACATAGCTTTACGCTTAGCTTTAGGTTAGCCACACGGCTAGGCGAGACTGCGAAGCCGCTCTTTATCTTCACTAACCAGCCACATACTCCATATCACACGGAGGCTAACGGTATGTGTTTATAGATCCAGCTCACGTCCCGTGAGAAGTCACCAGTATGTTTATACACGAAGATATTTCACTTGGGTTAGTTGAAACTTTTTCACCGATTCAAAAATCTCTCACATCCTGTCCCTGTTGAATGTGCTCCAGTCATTAGGACTCCCTGAATTAAACTGTCGTATGAACCGAAATCTTGCTCCTCCTCGATCCGTGTTGGTTGAAGCGAGGTCAGGATTGGTTTTAGTAGCCAGTGTTTGCATCCATGGTTTGCGTTTTTGTTGCATAATGTTGGTAGCTGTGGTCTTGCTACCTGTCTCTGTGTTTTGGCTCTCCAGCTGCACCTGTCATTGATATGTTGAGTTATATTTGTTTTTGCCGGAAGACTGCTCAACTTTTTCACAATGGGCGTAAACTGCGAGAAAAGGCAGTCCCGCCAGATCCTCTCCCCTCCTCTGTTGGTCTGTAGTGAGACACGGAGCTCCCCAAGCCTCCTCTGTTGGTCTGTAGTGAGACACGGAGCTCCCCAAGCCTCCTCTGTTGGTCTGTAGTGAGACACGGAGCTCCCCAAGCCTCCTCTGACAGGGGTGTGTCTCAGGTCCAGCCGCACAGATTTACATTCATAATAATGATAAGGAACTTTACTTGTATACTGTTGCACCTTTCATTCAAGAAATGCAGCTTAAAATGCTTTGCAAGAAAGAAATTGCATGCACCAAGTTCTAGAAATAAGACAGAACATAAAAACAGGAATAGCAAATAAATATAAACTTGATAAAACTTGATAATAATAAAAACAGTGATGAGAATACAAATAAAACAAGGTAAGTATGAAAATGAAATACAGAAAGATGATTAAAACTAAGTTAAGAATAGCATAAAATATATAAAATCAAGTAAAAGACAACATTTTAGAAGTAGTGCAGAAGTGCAAGGTGCAAATGAGTTTCAATACTGTCTCC
Source organism: Chaunax sp. Z400 (assembly GCA_037577475.1). Taxonomy (NCBI): domain Eukaryota; kingdom Metazoa; phylum Chordata; class Actinopteri; order Lophiiformes; family Chaunacidae; genus Chaunax; species Chaunax sp. Z400. The sequence continues at coordinate 17,750,199 of CM075184.1, forward strand.
GTAAAGTAATACCTTGTTAAGATATAGTGAATAGATTAATTTTACGCTTTCTTTTAAAAAATATTTAGCCAGCTGACCCTGATATTTATTGGTAGTGTCTCATAGTTTTGGGCCATAATTGACAAAACCCGCATCCCCAATTATCTAACGACTGTTTCTGGAAACCTACAATAAACTCGCAGCAGATGATCTCAGTGTTCTTGAAAGCAGATAGTCATTAAGGGAGTTAGCAATTATATAGCTTGGTCCTAGCCCATTAAGAGCTTTGTATATAAGTAGGAGGACCTTAAAGTCAATTCTAGATCTAATGGGAAGCTAAAAATGGACTAATGTGTTTTTGGTTCTGGTTAATAGGTGAGCTGCAGAGTTTTGAATAAGATGAAGGGAGAACAGTAAATACCAAAGCAAGCCCCTGTGTGGAAACACATCAGATGTCATGTTTCTCAGACACATGAGCTCCATAACTGGCGTAAAACTTTCTTTCCTTGATGTAGATTTTGAACCAGTTTAACTTAAAGTCCGAAAGACACCAATCTTTCAAGATGAGTGATTAATATATCAAAGCCAGTCGTATCAAATGCTGCGTTAAATTCCATATAATCTTAAGCATTAATAGATAAATCAAGAAGTTAAGTCCTCGCAAATTATCATTTTCCATGCTCCCAAATGGCGCTTTTCAAAGTCAAACCTCTGCAGCCGAAAGACTCTTACTTGTGAGAATCCACTAAGCAGTGTTGCCGAGTGAGCAGCCGGGAGAAAAGTAAGAAATATTCACCAAATCTGCCTTAAGGGAACAAATTCAAGGTCCTCCAGCTTCTTTCAGTGGCATCGCCGTAGCGCTTTGTGTTTTAAGGAGTGACCAGAGCAGCTGAATCCTCTTAGTTGCCATAGTTTTCTATGTACAAATAGGTAAACATTGTCTTTCATCAGCTCTGTGGCTGATCAGCCCCCAGCGCCAACTTACTAATGAATTTGTTGTGCTCCAGGACAAAATGTTCCTGGCGTCGCCAGTCTGAATCGATTCACCGTCGGAAAGTCTCACCACAAGAAAACACAGGGATCATGAGTTCAGTTTTTAATGATGAAGATGAAGATGATTGTGTTGAGACCACACAATAAAAGTTTGCAATCTCAGGCTGTGCATGGCCGATAAATGCGCTGTGTCAGACTCATTCATGCGAAAGCCTCTGGAGGACAAAAATGATCCCCAAATCTATATTGAATTCTGTTTTTCTGCTTTTATTATGTTTTTGTTTTTATTCTGTGGGTAATGCAGCGAATCAATTGCTGGTTTGTGCTGGAGGCCTGCAGAGATGCACTTATTTGTAAATTGGAGGGATTTCCTCAGAACTTTAAATTGCTCTTAGATTAGAAATTCAAAGGAAAATAAAAATGATGATCGTTTATTTGTCTGAACTATTCCGAGCAATCCCTTTGCCTACAGTGAAGTTGGCTTATAGAGAGGCCAGCCTGGTCACAGTAAATGTGCAGCAGGTCGTCTAGACGACAGATTTTTCCAGTCCACCTTGCTCATTAATTCAAACCAGGGATCCCTGCAAGGATCATCTCCAAGCCTCCTGTGCTGCACTGACTTTTGCTCCACTGGCCTGACCCAATTCTCATTGTTAGATTACTATGGATGGATCCGTTTTAAATAACGCTAAGCATGCAGTCTGGTGAAGAATGGGCTTGGCTCCAATTGGAACTGATTCAGAATTGCACCGTAAAAACAAAATCAGTTCTTTAAAGTCTTAATCTATACCTTTCAATAAACTGTTTTTTTTTAAGGAAATTCAGTTGTTAATGTAAAAAAAAAAATGTCTGCAACAAACACAAAGCATTGATTTTGAAGCAGAAAAAAGCTGGTGTGTCACTAGGAACAGTGTGGATTTAGAGATAACATGTCTCATTGGGTGACTCATAGTGGTGTGGAGGTAAGAATACAGGCAGTCGTATTTCTTTATAGTAAGTAAAGTCACTAAATTCAGTCAGGATTATTAGACTGTTGGAAATTTGGAAATTTCTATGAATCCAGGGTAGAGCTCTCCAGAAAGAGCACTTATATTATTTCATATATAATATTTCATATTCACATATTTTCATAGTGAGGCAGATGACCTATTTAGAATATGTTATTGGAAGTCCACACAGCTCATGGTCAAATCATTGTGCTCAATGTAGCAGACTGAAATCATTCAAAACAAGAAAAAATGAAAGTAGGGCAACGTCTAATTCTATAGTTTATTATTGACATCAAAATCTATCACGGTTGTCAATTTAGTGCTTCAGATATGTGAAAATGCAGTGGTGGGTATAATGAATGGAAAACATGACCTGACAGGCAGATTTGTCATGAGCCACAAACTACAGAATTATTGTCATCATGAATAATATTGAATTGCTGGTTATTGGTTTTAGTTTGATGCAGCCTTTATTGAACTATGATATCCTTTTCCTAGGAAACTGGTTTTATTTACTGGCAAGAGTTTTTTTTTTAACAATAAATTGTATCTGCTAAATGAAGAAGAGGAATTTGCCCAACCACTCTTTTCAACAGTTTATTGGATGGACATCATGACTCTATTGAATCAAACTGCTTTGCAATGTGTTCCAGTTCATAGACGTCCTCTTTGCGACATTATGGTCTGGATTTTCTGGTTTAGGCTTGGGTAATGGCTTATGTAACATCAAATAACAAAGAAAAACTTCAAAGGTCAAGAGCAAAATACTTCCATCTGCAGATTTCTTTTGAGTGTATGATGTTTCCACATGTCACAAAATGTGTATCTCTTCAAGCTTTAGATGAGTAGTTTCCTAATCGGTTTGATCTCTTATGCTTCTTGACTTTAATTCCTGGATGTCTTTTAAATATGTTTTATCAAGAATGACTCGATGCTTGGTTTCATACCCTGGAACTTTGATGAATTGGCTTTGTGTTACAACGTCTCAAAGACTGTCTTGGCACACTCACAAGTGAAGTGCTTTGGCAGAACCCCTCTCTTTCTTAAAAACACAAAACCAACAGTTGAACCACTGGGAGGTTCATGTTTTTGTCAGCTATTATTACATGTGGTATGTATATCTGGCATTACTATGACTTACTTCATATAGCTGGAAACACAATAGCAATAATTTTTGTTGGTGTGTCTCTTGTTTGTCTTCATGGTTGTTTCCTTGAACCTATACTCTTTTTTTTTAATGACATCATTCTAAAATTATAATGACAGCATTAACTCTGTCATTAGGCCAGTTCTTGTCTTTCATTCTAGACCATAAAGTTGTTTACAAGCCAGTGTTGGTTTGCAACAGTTGGGGTTCATAGATTCATTGAGCAGATCATTTTGATTATAGGTTCAGGTACTTTTTGACCAGCGATCACACATCTGTTGCCTTTGTGCTGATGGTCTCCTCTTTTTTTGCCTGCGGTTTACCTGCATGTTATTACTGACTGCATGAAATATTGTGCTTTTTCCTGCAGCATTTTCTAATTTCATCATGAAATGAAATCTGGGGCATATGTAACTTCCTATGTATATTAGGAAGTTTTCTGCCCTTTTAGATTTAGAACCTCTCTGAACTTTTGTCCAAAAATGTGCGATGTAAACAAGGCTTAAAGCATTAACTCCTCATAATCAGGCCAAGATTATACTTGACAGCTTTTTTTTTTTTACACTAAAGGGATGGCTCAAATACACATGTAAACTTAGTAAGTACTAAATTTACCTAATAATACCATAAAGTAAATGTCTGACTTAAGTCTGGCTCTTCCAACAGTTTAAAATGTTGAGGTTGATCTTGAAGAGCTCCCATATGCTATTTTTGTAAATCATTAGTTATTCACATATATTGTTTTGCTCAGTGCTTATAGAGAAAGATGGATAGCCACCAATACATAATTCCCAAAGCAGCGTATGTAGGCTGATGCATCACCTGTTCTACATCTTGCATTTATTGCATTTACAGTCGTGATGTCGACCATTTTTAGTATGTACTCTGAAACTAGTAGAATAACAACAGTCGCTGAAGGCAAATGTCAGTTCTTGTTTTAGTTCAACAGCAACAGGCTGCTTGTGGTTAACAAAGGTCTCACATTAATGTTGTTCCTGAGAGTGAGATGGCAGATGTGGAATTTTCTCGCCTCTATGTTCCTTACTCCTGGATTTGCTTTCTTTTTTTTTCTCTTTTTTTTTTTTAAACGCCACATTTGGCAGCTTTTCATTTGGATTCAGACTTTGTGGTTGGAGGCATCCTGACCACAATGGAGGAGTTCCTTCCTCTCTGTTGTAGAGTTGAAGACTGACTGTAGGGAAACTCCACTGGCTACTGTTACACTACCACCACTCTGATGAGAAGGTGTTGTACTACCACAGCTGTGTGATTTCTGTGGTTATGCAAATGATGCTGAAGTTCATGTCAGGAGACTTCTATATTTACTCTCATAATATGTAAATAGAATATGACTTATGAAATAGGTGTTAGAAAAAACCTTAAAACATTAGGTCATACCTTTCACTGAGGCACGCTCACCATCTCCTTGATATGATGAGACTGAATGAAACAAATATTTCAACTCCAATATTTGTGTGGTTTTGAATCGGATATCATGTTGAACTAATATTAATGCCTAAATGTGTTAAAAGCAGACATGGCTCTGAACTTGGATCAGTCTGAAAAAGATGAATATATCAAATGTCAACAGATGAAGCCAGGGGCTGTAAATGGATTGTATCCTCTTGTGAAAGAGATTTTAAATCTCAATGAGACTTTTTCCTGGTTAAATAAAGGTTAAATAAATAAAAATGAATACAAAATTGTATGCTGAAAGCTGGAAAGAGAGAGAGAGAGAGCTGTTTTTGGATGAGCTGCCACCATATTCATCATATTTGTTACTTGTTGACAAAAAGAAGGTATAGGCTTACAAAGAGTAGGAGAGAGAGTACAAAGAGTTCAAAGTTACAAACCACTAACTCACAGACTAATGACTCTGGCATTGGTGCTAGTGAGCAGCAAAGCTTTTGCTTTTATAGAACTAAGAGAATGAGCATGTTAAAGTTAAAGTTAATCACGGAAACCCTCTGGAGAACCACATGTCTGTCAAGTGGCAAAAACTGCCTGATTTATTACATCTCCCAATGAGAGTTGGAGGAAGTGATTCATCTGTTTGTTTTGTCCGAAAGATATCTCCAAACGTTAGGAAGGGATTTTGATGGACTTTTGTGTGGGTCTGGATTTTGAGCCGAGGAAGGTTAAATTTTTAAATTTTGAGGTGGATCCAGGCACGGGTGCGGACTTGCGATCCCTTTTCCCCTTCTTCAGCATCGTGGGACCATCGAAAATACCTTGGCATGGAAAACTTGTGATGTTCCACCATGTATGGAAGATCTGGGAGATTAAAATATATATCAACATTGCTGAGTTTGTGTTTGGGTATTTTGCCCTTCAGGTGAACCAGTTTTTGTCTGAGTGTGTTACTGGGTTTGAAGTGCACTAGGATGTTGTGTTTGGAGAAAATCCTTCTTAATTTTTCCGATACTCCAGCCACATGTGGGATGAGAGTGTTTTTGCACCGGTCCTTCTTTTCCTCTGTGTTGGATGCAGTGTTGTTCTTTTAATGATTCTTAGCTGACTTGATGGAATTTAGTTTTATGCCTTATGCTAGTAATGCAGTTGGACTATTTTATATCAGACTAATATTTTTACAATCAATTTGATCCTGTTTCATGGCCTAAAACTTGCTACAAACCTCCATAAGAGTTTGTGGGTTTCATAGTATCAGTTTATGAGTGGTACTAAATTTTTGTTTCTTTGTTTTGGGAATATGAAAACACAACAGCTCTTATTAAGTTTTGCATCTGGACAACTTAAAATAAAATCTGTGCACACAGACGTTTCGTAAAAGAGGCTTAAGGCTTGCACTGGACTGTGTAAATCCTAAATTTGTTCCTAAAGCCATTTCAGAAAACCACTCTATAGTTGTATGTTGTCTTTTATCATAAACCTGAAACACATTATGTTGTTGTTATTAGGTTATATTGCTGCACCACACACAGGATGTATTGAGCTGGAAATGAGCCATGCTCTTAAAGAAGCACACGCAAGCCGTTGGCTTGGACAGGTTTTGTTCTTGTTGTTTGAATGGCTTCTTCCAAAAAATAAATAAACATGATTTTTGTCTTAAACCCCCTCATGTTTTGCCAACGGATGTTCAAATTAGCATGTTTCTTTTCAGGCCTGGGTTCTATTATCCTCTGATGGGGTTCTTTATAGCTGTCAGGGGGGTAGTATTTGAAAGCGCGTCTTGTTTTAATACGAGAGCGCAGCCTCATGGAATGCGAGGAATTTTGTGTTTTATTCCATCCGTGGTTGAAAATTTGAACTTGGAGCACTAAAAGCATGTGATTTCAATTAGAGGAGCTGTAAAGCCCCGAAGACACGCAACAGTCCAAAAGATTCTACCAGCACCAAGTCTCCATGCAGTTTCTGGACACGCTCTAATCCGACTCTACAGGTGAACAAAGGCAAACGTGTACCATCATCCAGCTCCCTTTCTTTTCAAATAAACATACATCTACGCCTCAACCAAGACCGGTCGAGATTTAAAGAAGTTGTAGACAGCAGGCTGGAGGTACTTGATGCAGGACGGCTGCACCGGCCACTCATGTCATGATGATGTGTAGGAGTTCATTCGCCCCATTTGTTGAAGCAGTTCCCCTCCTGTGTGTGTGTGTGGGATAGCTGACTCCTGGCCAGACTGGCAAATAAGGGCTTCATAAGCAGTCTGCAAAGGCAGGGGTGGGGTCGGGAGGTGATTTCCAGTAATTAAATGAGATTTAAAAATGATTAGAAATAGTCCATTTTAGCCATAACTGTTACAAAAGATAAACAGCAGTTATAAAAATTAAACCATGCAAATACAAATATGTGTTGTGTGTTTGGATAAGCCTATTAGTGCGTGTGTGCTTATCGTCACAACCAACTTTAAAGGTGCATGCTGCCATTATATTGGAGTGTGTACAGTAGATGCTCTGCTTTTTGAGTCAATGACAGGAATTTGGTTTTGTATTATTGGAGCTGTATCATTAACATTATTGGGCAGCACGGTGGCATAGTGAGTAGCGCTGTTGCCTCACAGCAAGAAGGTCCTGGGTTCAAATCCACCTGAGGACCTGGGACTTTTCTGTGTGGAGTTTGCATGTTCTCCCCGTGTCTGAGTAGGTTCCCTCTGGACACTCCGGCTTCCTCCCACCACCAAAAACATGCAATACATGTGAATTAGTGACTCTAAACTGACCGTAGGTGTGAATGTGAGTGTGCATGTCTTTCTATGTGGCCCTGCAACGAACTGGCGACGTATCCAGGGTGTACCCCCCCCCCGACCCTATACAGGATTAGCTGTCACAGAAAATGAATGAATTAACGGTATTCAATATATATCATGCATCCCTAATTTAGAGTGTAAAGCATATGTGACTCTTCAACAAACCAAGTATTTAGCTGGAATGAATGGAATTGATTGCCTAAAAAACAAAATCCCCATATGCATTTTTTCTCTTTATCAGTGTTAGTTAAATGAATTCCAAGATATGGACCAGATGTTTTCTATTTCTGTCTCTTATTGTCATGATAGGAGACCATTTCCCCTTGGCTGAAGAATAGAAGTGTGTTCCTAACTGTCAAAGAGTCACTAAGAGTTTAAAATAACGTTGAGATGAAGTCAGACAACACAGTGTGACTTGCCCTTAAAGTGCTGTTGTTGGCATGTTGAAGGAGGAGAATTTTTCTTAAATGAGATAAAAAATGTTCATTTATTGGCTTTCCAGATTGCTGAACTGGAATGTTGCAATCATACATCAACTCCTAAATACAAACTGTGTTGTGTTTGCACTCATATTGACATGAATTATTACATCCAATTTAGGCTTCAGAGTTTTGCAAGACCCAGCCATATGGTGCCCTTTGGGAAATCTGCGAGGGAGTTTTTTCCACTGGTAGAGCTTTCGATGGTCAACCTCACAGATCTATGTGGCTGAATGCGAAGTTCACACACCTGCTGTAGATCAGTATCCAGCTGTCTCTCTGCACTAACTACATACTGTCAGGGTGCACAACATTGTGTGGTCTCACATATCCATAACCAACACTTACGACTTTGTATTAAGACAATTATAAAACACAAGGACTAATTAGCTCTATCTTGGTGTCTTTTATGTATTTTGACAACATAGATCTATATTAAAATATAGTAATAATAAGTCATTTCAATGTGTTTTTCACTCAGAAACATAGTAATGAGTGCTGCAAGATGTATGGTATAAGTAATTGTACATTTTGATTTACTTTTACAACAAACCTTACCTATATCTGTCTTGTAGAGCCAGGAGGAGTACTTCCTGTCTGACTGCCAAAATGGGTCAAAGCCCGTCTTCCTGTGCTTGTTCGTTGGTGCAGCTGTGTCAGTACTTGGGGCAGGGCTAGCTTCCCCACCCTCAGCAGCGGATGAGCTATTAGCATCCTCACCACTCACACTGGGTAGCGGCAGGTGGCGTAGCGACATGTTTGAAAAAAGCAGATATGAAGAGTGAAGCATGGATAAGACACGCGTCAGTAGGAAGACCAGAGCAGAGGAGAGTCGAGGCATTGATCAGGACAGCGAAACATATAAAAGATGCACAAATGAAAAAAAATATAAATTACGTAAAGGGGAAACTCTGTGGTTCATTGGCCCGTTGGCTCTGCATGCCATGAAGTCTTCTGTACTGACTGATAGATCTTCATGTCTTTTTATCTCCAGCTTCAGGGGAGGGATGTGGAAAGATCATTCAGCGATTCCCCAAGAAGGACTGGGAGGGAACGGCCTTTCCTCAAGGGGTGGAAATGGTAAGTGACAACTGCCTTCTATAAACTCGCACTGAACAAAGCTATATTACCTGGGAAATTCACTTAGGTCTGCACTCACTAAAGAGAAACACAAGAATACGAAGTTGCATCTGGTTTGAAAAAAGACGCCCGCTAACAATACTTAAAATTTAACCATAAACACCTAAATTTCCCTCTGGTGGATCAATAATAATTCCATAATGTTTTTGTTTTTTTATAAGTATGATTTAATATGTCTTAGTATGATTCAGATTGACTCAGCACCAAACCCAGTATTTACCTGACAACAGAGCAGCTTTTTAAATACAAATATGTAAACTCACCATATTCAGAATTTAATGAGCAATCAATAAATAATCGGGTAATCACTGGGAAAAATGTTATCAATTATGAAAATGCAAGAGTTTTATTCCACTGTTTTTGTGCACAGTCTGCATGTGTGCAAAATAAAAAAATAATCTTCAGTGTTGCTTCCATATACACATAAACTACACACATTTTGTTAAGAAATGTGTTAAAAAATTCTCCTCCTCCTCCGTTAAATTAGCACGATCCGATAACTGATTGAAATCTGTCCTGAAACTGATTATAATTGAAAAACTGGTGTCTGAATGGCTGCGTCATTATTGTGACTGAGGCCTTTTGCTGTCTGCGCTGCACTGTCAGCAACTGGAGAGCAGTTAATGTGTGATGCACCCAGGTTGTACAGTGTTTTTCTAGTCAGTCAGTGCCTTGTCCTTACATTCCTTACACCCACTCTGAGCTTCCTGATTTGATGCTGAAGAATTTTCTCTGTAAAATAAGAACTATCTCGTCTCATAAAAATGAAAGCATTTTTAGCCTCTCAAAATGAAACCAAAAATACCCCCAATGAATTTTCACGTTGTAACGTCCTGCCCTCTGGACCTTGTGCTGCAGATACTGGCATTTCCTGTCCGAGATAAATTCATAATGATTGTTTACTCAAACGTTCACTAATTGGAAACCTCTTTCTTCAGGATGTTTTGTAACATGATGTCCAGCCTGCTATCTGGTTCTCATTGCTGTCTGTCCTCTTCAGAATTATGAATGCTTCTCTTAGTTTGTAACCCCCCCCCGTATGGAGACTGACCCTAAGGGGTCTGTGACAGGCTGTCTGTTATCCCTTACATGCACAATTCAATTTACAGTATGGAGAAATATTTGCTTATCAGGACTTGGAAAAACTGTCAACCTCAAGGGCAAAATTAGCAGTTAGCAGTGTCATACTGCACAGGACATTAGTGCCTGTGTCATATCTCCTCTTGTTCATTTATATTGGCTACTTCAGATACGCTTTTGATGACTAAGCAGAATGATTTTGGCAGTTCATAAGGATAGAAAATGGCAACATTTCTTTAGATCCCAACACAGTCTTGCACAGACTTCTGTAATACTAACCTCTCTCTCCTGTCTTTGCTGTCGCGGGCAAACTTTCTCATCCAATATTTAATTATCAAATAATGAACTGTGCCGCCATAAATAGGCAGAGGTAGAAACTGTACCATATGCTATCAAGACGAATGTAAAAGTCATGCCTGATGAATTCTGCATATAATGTGGATGATGTGTACAGCATGTGTAGTTCTGTGTTACTTTTGGACACAGAACTTTTTCTCTGTTTGAAGTACATTTGTGAATTGTGCATCGATAAAGTTTATATCCACCTTTCTGCGCATTTGTAAAACAAAATACAACCATGATGATTAAAGGGAGCAGATTTGCTCGTTTTATGTTTACAGGGAGAATTTATAGGACAGCAGGAGACATTGGTGTTAATGATTGGAAATGTTCTGCCAAAATAAACATTGTGCCCAAAAATCTGTGAGGCGCGACTGGACGTTTTCATTAGTCATGTTATCTGTAATTTGTCAGTGTGTAGCGGGATTTTATGTAGGCCCCTGCGTGCTGTGGACTCTTCCCACATTCCTGGCACGCTAAACGAGATAAATTCTGTGACATCACAACCTTTATGTACATTCCTGACATCATCAGTAGAGGTAACTGTTCCACCTGCCTCCCTATTCACCAAACCTAAGATCCCTATGTGGAAGGAGATGGGCCTTGGGAGGAGGTGAAGAGGGAATGAGATGGTGCTTGAACACATGGGCAGGAGAGATAACCCATGACCAGATGATCATATTTAATAAAAAGGCAACGTAGTGAAGATTTAGCATTTAGCCAGCTTTGAACCCGTTCATTTGAGTTAGCTGTCACTCTCTGGATAAGTGTTGTTTTTTTTTGTCAATTAATGTTTTTTATAAAACCCCAGTGACAATTATTTGAGTTTAAATATCAGCACCAATATCAGAGGTAATTGTGCTGTGATGAAGAGAGAAAACATTCTGCATCTTTACTCCTGATTGCAATCGTTACATAAGATAAGACATTACCAATGTGTGTGGGAGTGAATGGAAAAGGTCATCTTAAAATGTGTGAGGTCAGGTGTTATAAATGAAACGTTAAGCGCAGCCACCATTGTAAAAAATGATTCTAGGTCAGACAAGCTAAGATAAATGCAGGCAGCTAATCTAACCATCAGGAATTCTTCAGCATCTCAAAAGATGCAATAATGTTTTCTCATTATGACAGAACCTTACGGCAACTGTTTATCTGGTAGTATTAGCAGTTTTAGAGGGTCTGCGTTACTTGAACGAATAGTGAATTGTTTGTTTGTCTTCAATGACTGATAAAACATGGCCGTGAGTTATCATGGCTGCAGCTGGAATCGTTGGCTCTTTGCAGACCTGGTCAAAGAGCTATTATTATATCGTGAGTTTTGTTTATTCAATGGTATCTATAAAGCAACTGAGGGAAAAATGAGGCTGTTATTCCAGCACAAAATAGACATATTGTGTGTGAGTGGGTGGTTTGAATGGCATGCAGGCGTCTTCCTGTGTAGCACACGGAGTCTGTTGGTGGCCATCAAGTGTGTGTCTTGTTGTGAGTTATTGCTTAGAGATAAGCCGTGGAAGCACCTCCTCCAAACCAACAATTCACTGGTAAAAATAAAAAAAAAAAATGTAAAAAAATAAAGTATGACCTCTCCTAACAAAGTGTTGATATGAACCTGAAACCCTAGCGCTGGTCTGAACCATTAAGTCACTCTGAGGGATGAACTGGAGTGGGTTTATTCATCACCATCATCATCATCATCATCATCATCCCTCAAGTATCCTGTCATGGTTCCATTGAGTTAAAATATAGAAACACAGCTGCAACTTTAGCTAGATCTATTACTTTAGTGTTTCCAGATGCCACTGAGGTCCTGCATAGCATTTTTTTTTGTGTCAGAGTGGGTGTGTGTGAATATTTTGTATTCCATCATGCTTAAGTTGTCCCGCAGTGCTTCTTCATTATGTGTCAGCATGGACCAAAATTGAGACATAGTGCAATCTCCAGTGTTTAGAGGGAACATAACGCATGTTTCTCATTGAAGGCGGTAAGCCTGTGCTGAAAGAAGAGGATGCATTCAATACTAAACCTTTAAGTCTTTTTTTTTCTTCTTTTTTTTGCAAATACCCTGCATATTTGTTTAAACGTGGACAGATTCTATTCCTCTGAGATACATGAATATAAGTAGTATCGCTGTCCTCTGTGAAAAAGCACCCTGAGGAGTAAGCAAGGACAGGAAGGAGGGGGTTCTTTCTTACTATGTTATGTGTGACAAACTTTGGTCAAGTGCCAAATTACTGAAATTCCAACTTTGAAGATTTAATGACGATACACCATATTGTTTAACAGACCCGCTGAGCAATTTGAATTTTGGCTCTGTTTTGGCCTGGTATGTAAACCATTATTATTTGCAGATTGTCTCTTCTTCATCACGAAGAAAATGACTCATTTATAAACACTAAGAAACACATCTGTAGCAGTGGATGAAGAAAAGAATGAAAAGCATCTTGCGGTCCCAGCAGACCCCCAGCAAACTAAATAACCACAGATGAGGAATGCACCAAGAAAAAGCGTTTACAACTTGTGCGAGGAAAAATGTGTTTCCAATCTCTTTCAGGCAAGTGATGATGGTAGGAACCGGCTCAAATCCTCATCTGTTATGGATGCCAGGTCTTTAGATGGAGGTCAGCGCGCTGCTCACGTAGTAGATTTCCATCACCTCACCCTCTAGAAAATCCTCACGGTATACCGTAAACAGACAGAGGTTCTGGAGGTAGGAGTAGGATCAAGTAGGACATTTCTAATGTGCAAACTCTATTAAATTTAAGAAATGACCAACTTCACAGGATAATAATTTCTCCTATCAGGCTGAAAACCTTTACGCCTCCTCGCTACCGAAAGCCACGTCCCGAGGCATTGTTTTTCAGATTGTCGTTGTTGACAATCCATTCCATCATCGTAAATATCTCAGGAACTTATTGAGGGAATTACTGCAAATTTGGCACAGACTTGGAACTCAAGAATGAACAGATCGGATTTTGGGTGTCCAAAGTCACTGTAGCCTCGCAAACATGTTTTTCCCCATAATTCAACAATTAAAATTCTAACTTTCATTTATCAATCATTCTTACCAAATTAAAAAATTATGATACCCACAAGGGCAAAGCTTGTCTTCGCTGTGACGTTGTAATGTTCTGCAAAAACACTTTTGTGGCCATCATTCAAACCATAACTTGACAACAGAAGGGGAGACTGTGACTACATTTCACATTTGGTCATATCTTGAATTGGTGACACTTTTGTTGGGAGCTCACCTTGTAACTGTGGTGATTTTACCTCCGCCAAGGAGGTTATGTGATTGGTTCAGTTTGTTTGTCTGTTTGTTTGTTTGTCTGTTTGTTAGCAGAATTATGCAAAAACTAATGGACAGATTTTCATGAAATTTTCATCAAAGAAGGACCCTAGCATATCCTAGAGGTCATTAAATTTTGGTGATGATCCGGATGATTGTTGGGCCTTGGCGGAGGTTTGCACTCTCTGACCGCTCTTGCTTAGATCTTTAATGACGAGATTTGACTAATTTTCAAATCTCAAGGACAGTTGTGTCTTATAGGTGTTTTACAGGTGGACTAGCTATCTTGGCAGAACAATAGAAACTTGCTCACCAATGTCAAGTGACCCTCATGATGCTTGTCATGCTCTGTTTTATCCAAAAAAAAACACAGTTATAAAATTTGTACAGTTTGCTTTTTCAATTATAAGAATCATTTGTTTAATGTTTAGAGCATGTGAATGATCATACAATCCTCTGCTTGTAGACCACACATTGATATCATATGTAGATTTCTGAGTTGTCTTATTCCTGTCTCCCTCACTTGTATTTTTTTTACACCATTTTATTTCATGTGTAACAAGCTATATTAATTGCAGATATAAAGTCGACATTGTAAGAAAACAGGATGGACATTAAGCTTTTTAAATACATCAGATTCAGCTAATGTTGAGGGTCTTAGCCAAGCCTGGTTTTTTTTGCAGTTTATATTGCTTCCCAGCAAACTACGACACTAACGACACTTAAATATAGCCTCCATGCTTTCTGTGTGCATGTTTTGACGTAGTGGAAGTTATATGTCTCCAGTTTATGGCAGGAAGGTTTTTGTTTAATCCTTTTTGTTGCATGTAGTAAAGAGTTACATAAAACAAATTGGGTCAATTAAAAACAGATTGAGCTGATCCTGTTTAAACTGGCTGTATGCCCTCAGAAACTTTGTAAAACACCCATTAAATGCACAGATGTTACTACATAGTAATTTGAATAATATTTTTTTAAAGTTTCACTCCAAAACACAGGATAAACGTCTGCATCTAAATAATATATATTTATAGCGTGTCACGTTTTACACATAATGCTCTATTTAGCTATTTTTTTTCATTACCTCATAACTTGTCATAAAAAAAATGGTAAAGTTGTTTGCTTAGATTAAGTGATATAACTCTTGGCCTTAAAATATTATGCAACTTTTCTTTGCCTTGTGTACAGTATGTCTATAATGTGTCTCTTATTGTTTAAATATCGAAGTTAAATTTTAAAGAAGTTACATTTCAGGATTCATGTGTCATGTGTTCATGTCGTCTTGGATAACGTCTAAATGTCGATTTGGCATAAAAAATAGCCTCATAGTGTAACTTCACCACATAATATTAGTTTGATTGTAAAAAAAAAATAAAAAAAATTCAAAGGGCTGTAGGATTTCTCAAACAGCCTGTTGCACCAAACGCAACAAAATGCACTGAATGGGAATGGATAGCTGTTTATGTTTATGCTTGGTTTGGCCTTGCGTGTGTATATACTGTATGCGTGTGTCTCGGGTGAAGAGGTGAGTCTTGACAACTATGCCCAAGAGGTTAAAACACATTCCAAAGCACTACAAAGTTCAGTGTTGAACATGAAGTTCAGTCCATTACATGTCGCCTGCAGAAAACTGTCTGTCAACAAACTCACCCCTGCCGTCTCCACCATCGTCTTGTTTCCCAGCAGGAAAACAAAACTTCTCCTCTGATAACGTCGACTCAAATAAGTCTTTACATTTAGGAAAATTTGATTAAATTCGCTGCAGCTCAGTCAGCCAACATCAGTTCTGCTAATGTGTTCAATCTGCTGTACAACATGCAGTAAGAGAACCTCCATCCATACAGGGAATTAATGATGGGAAACTGCTTTAATGCCGAATTTAGGGCCAAAGGTCAAAGTGGAGGTTAAGTGAAATAATTAGAGAATGAACAGATCAGTCAAACTAGAGAGAATACAGCAAGAGAATATATTGACAGCAGTTTTGGTTGATTAGTGATTACATTTATGTGGTTGTCTGGGTCAGACATTGTTAAAAAAATCCTCGGTGAGCAGTTTGTGACAGGCTTTTCTCGATCAAGAAAGGATTTGTTGATTCAAAAACTTTCATTCGTCGCATGCTGTCCCTCCTTGACGAATTTCTTTGTTTGTTTGCAAAGTTTCAAGATGACCTGTCCTCACCTTTAAAGGCCTGTGGCATTTAGCCTTAGGTGTTTGGCAGTGAAAACAGAGGTGAGGGAGTCAGTCTGACTGTACAGACTGCTCTATCTCTATAGTCTCTCTTGTTGCAGCTGTGGGCGAGATGCTGCAACACTGAACAATGGTAGTCGTGGGTTTTCTGTTCCACTCAGTCAGCTGGGCAAACAGGGTTGTGTCTCTGACTGCATACCATGCCGGTCATTAGCTTTTTGGTTCACTTTTTACCATGGATATAGATATAGATATAGATATGGTGCTCCATTAAAGGCCTCTTTTTTTCTTTAATTTCCTTTCATGTTTATGAATATGTTTGCTTGATAGAAAAGACAAGCAATGTATCACACTAAGATGTGGTGGTTGCTGCTCTCTCATCCCTCCACAGCTCTACTGAGAGACTTCAATGCTTTTTGCCCAATTTGAATTATCCTTCATTACTGCCAAGATGGTGGTTAGTGGTAAACCTTAACCCAAACTTCAGAAATACCTGCCAAGACGAGGGTGACAACTTCGGTACTACAGTATGCTACTCCACAGTCTGTGATTTTGAAAGATTTAATAGAGTTACATCTGAGTTAGTAATCGGTAAGATGTTTGCAGCCGTATGTGTATGACTTGAGCACATTCTGGTTTGAATAGTGTGTCTGTGAGGAGAAGGGGTGCTAATTTTGACACGTAATCTGTGACTCAGGTTGAAATCAAGCTATGAAATAGGTGTTTTTACATTAAAAGAGTCAGGGTTGATGTTCTCCTGTCTTTCTTGAACTTCCCTAGTTGGTTTGTTGGAGGGGGTTATGTGATCACCCATGTTTGATGTTCGTTTCATAACGATATCATAACGTTGTCAATGGACTTGGATTAAATTTTGTTTAGAGGTGGATCTTGGGCCAATCAAGAGTTGATTGAATTTTGAGATGGGTTAACATTTTGGCAATATCATGAGAAACTTGCCAATCGAAATAGAAAGACCCCGTCAGGGACACTAATGTCATCATGTCAGCATCACCATCGTAATGCTGAGTTTGTAGTAGGCATTGTTTCCCGACAGTTCGTATAGTAAATACCTAAAATGTAATACGCTGTACTTGCAAGAGCTGATGGCATCACAACAGACACAGGTATTTGTTTATGTGATGCCAATTACACCCTTACTTGTTTTGTAACGATTCTAAAAATTTCCTCCCGGGGCCCAATTTCCCCTAATGAAGGAATTTGACCTGCCTTGACCAGACTGTAAACATCGGTGTCATATCTCTTGTCTAGAACTTTGACTTCTTCAACTCCTCTCTGTTCCCTCAATTCCCTGCTGTAATGAGGAACATGGCTCACACTTCCAAGAAAGATGGAAGAGCTCTTCAAAAAATGTGTGAACTGCTGGCTGTCATTTTGGGTAGTTTATATAAGTGTCAAACCTGAGTACAAATGGAGAAATTTGAACAGGAATTTAAATCTGAACTCATTTTATACTTCGTCTCAGAAAAAAAGGTAGTCATCTGGCCTTGTTCTCTTAGACGTTTGAATAAACAAATCATGACAAAGCGTAAATGCATTATAATCAGTACCCTTGCTTAGTTAGTTTCAGGCTCTGTGCCAAACCACAGACAGATGAAGGAATTTAGATTTATTGTGTCACTTGGAGTATTGACTCGAGTAAGCATAACGTGACATGCGGCGCCGCACGTCGATGTTTATGATGTTTGTAAAACTATGAGAGAAAAACTAAACACTGCATTCCAGGATGCTGTTTCAACAACGGAGAGAGAATGGGATCATGTGTTTGTCAGGAAGATCCACACATGAGTAATCAATGCTTCGTGTGCCAGTGAAGCTAAACACATCAGGAAACAAAGCTGGAGCTGACGAGCAAGCAGGACTTTCCATGCTGAAAAGCACTTTGAGCTCACCAGGAAATGGGAATACACAGGATGAAATGAATCCACAGTACACTAAAGAGTGCACATACTCAAAGACTGAGATGATATACAGTAAAAGCTGTCTGTCTTTATTGTCTATTGTTTATTTAAGTAGTTGCCGTCATTTACACTTACATAAATTTTGTTATTACCTGTTGAGCAGTACGAATGAGAAGCCACCCCTCCAAGCTAACTTAGCACAAAAGAACTATAACAAGTGGTTAACTCTGTAGTTGTGAGCTGGTGCCAGTCGACAGGTGAACATGTGTAAAAGCAAAGTTTTGGGACACCCTGTAAATGTCCTCCCTCCCATCTAAAGAGCTGGTCCCAGACACTCCTGCTCTAATGGGGTACTGGTAAACACCAATGGAGATAAGGAGATAAGATAAGCTATACTTCATTGGCCCCTCGGGGGAAGTCTTTCTCTGCATTTGACCCATCCCTGAGGAGCAGTGGGCAGCCCTTATGGTGCCCGGGGAGCAAATTGGGGTTCAGAATCTTGCTCAAGGACACTTTGACAGGTAGACTGGGGGAACTGGGGATCGAACCACCGGCCCTTTGATAAGTAGACAACCGCTCTTACCACCTAAGCCCCAGCCGCCACTACCCAGGAGGTAGTTCAACCTTCTGCTCGTCCACTTATCAGAAGGTTGGTGATTCGATCCCCACCCCAGTCAAGATACTGAACCTCAGTTTATATATTATTATTATTATATATATATATACAGTAAATAAAAAATGTTGCTAGGAAAAATGTACTGCCACCAGGCACCATTACCTCCATAATTTATATCGCTGTCAGAACTTAAACATTTCTCCATGTCATCAAAAGTACCCCAGTACTCCAGACATAAACTATTCTGAACTGTTGCCGAACCTCCTGAAGAACTACTGGTATTTACATTGGCTGGATATTTGAAATCATGAGTGAAAAATAGTCAGATTCTTAGAAATACTCATACGCACTGACAGCATAATAACATGGTGCAGTAATACATTACCACACTGTTCCTCATGGACATTTATAGCCATACTAGTAAGACTGTGGGGCTTTGAGAATGACTGTATTGGGCGCTTGTCAATTCCAGCTATCCTCTTTGGGTTTCAGATTTAGCATGGCATCTGGAGGCTGGTTGACCTTTAGAGTCAGACCCTCTGTTCATGCACTCTGAAGTCAATCGTAGGCCTATATAATACCATACCATATAATACAATACACTTCATCATTGCCAATTGTCATACCACAGTTAACATTCAGTGACTCTATATATATATACATTATATGTATATTCATGTACCATTAGAGAAACAAACAAAAACAGAACATCTGAATGCACAGCTGTAAACAGCATTGCACAAGGCAACATTTTGCACTATGGAACCGTATTGCACACAAGGACATATTGTACTTCACAGTCGTATTGCACAGAGGAGTGTATCGCATTATAAAACCAAATTGTAAATTGTTTGACATAGTAAGGTCAAGGCTCAAGCTATGTGTTTTTTGTTTAAGATGTTGATGGTGGAAGGCTCAGGTGAGTTTTTATAACAACTCAGTCGACATTTTGCTTCTCTGCATCGTCTGCCAGAGGGTAAAAGATCACACTCAGAGTGGAGGACATGGGATGGGCCAGTCAGTACTCGATGTGCTCTTCCAAGCACGGACTGTTCATAAATGGATTGAAAGGACTGCTTTCCTCTCTTCCGTGTGACTTTCCTGGCGGCCTGAACATCTCAGGCAAGCCTCAATTTAAACACGACTGAAAGAATGCATAAGCTTTACTGTCTTCCAGATGCTCGAGTACCAGATGGGTGATGCTGATAACAGCATCATCAGTGCCACTCTTGTAACTATAAGCTTATTGGAGAGGATCTAACAGTGGCTTTCTGTCAATTTTGCCTAAGGAAAACAGTACTGAGGTATAAAATCTGGCTGTTTGTGCTAAACCATAAGTTTATATATCCAGCTCCGATTCGGCAGTGCTGACAATTTTTAGCTTTCTATGCTGAAACAGTTCACCAACTAAGCTACGCCTTTACATGTCATGTTTTAAGTGTTTTTTATCCCTTTCGACAGTTGTTAAAAATAATTTTAAGGTGACTCTGAAGGTTGATCATCTTTTCCATAGTAAATATCCAAATCGATATATTCTTCACCAAAGGAATGGAAGATCTGTCATATACTGATGCATCTGTTGTACAATGTTTCAGGGGATATCGGGTAGGGATGGGCACTTCAAGCAAAATCATTATTTTTAGACTTTTTTTTAGAACAACAACGTATTCAGATCTCCTGTGTTTGGTTCTTTCTAGTGTTTCTGTGCCAGTTATTACTATTATTTTTGACTCAGAGGGCTAACCCCTCTTGTCCTGTCTCTTTTTTTTATCATTTTGTGGAAAAATGACACATTTATTTATTTTATTTTATTTTTATGTCAAATTTGCACCCTCAAAGAAATGGTTGCCATGAAGCTACAGATTTAGCATGTCACCATTCAGTTTGCTTGTTATGTACTTTCTTGAGCAGGAAATAGTCTCTTAAAATATCACATTTCGGAATGAACAAGGTTAAGGCTCGTTTTCACATGTCGCATCGACACATGAACAAATGTCTGACACATACAGGTACGTGTGTGAAGCTTTATGTGAGAAATGCCTTTGCAGGCATCTTCTTGTGTGGTTCACTGACAAACTGTGTTTTGTAAAAGTCAACAGCGTCACTGTTTATTGGTTTGATCTGATCTCTTTAACCGTAAGAGTGAGACAGAGGCTTATGGTGTGTTCTGTGACCTAGCCAGGGCCCCAACAAGGCTGTGGAGGAAGCACCTGTTGCACAGCCAGCTCATTATCAGTCATTATCTCACTGTGCCGTGTGCAGGACAGCCATTGTACTGATCTACCACCTCAGGACAAAGCTGTTTACCCTCCTCTTTCATTCATCACTCCTTAGAAGTGTGTTTTGATGTTTTGTGTGTACTTTTTACAGATTAAAAAAAAAAACAGCCATGTTTACCCACGAACAGTCAATATAGTTTTAAAAACTATTAATGTTCTCATCAGAACTGATAAAAGAATTATAAATTTTAAAAAAAAAAATATTTTTGCAGGTTTTTGTTCCCCATGTGTCCCAGTTAGTATAGCAGCACTTAGAGCCACTGTGTAGGATTTGAAAATGTCTGGCTCTGCTGCCCCCTGTGGCAGACAGGAATCCACCCCGCTAACCCCCGAAGATCTAGGGGACCCTGTGTTCAGTCTGAACACAAGGTTGTGTTATGTTATCTATTAACCTCATACTGAGCTCTATGCTATAATACACAAGTTTCTATCCCCAGCCTGGTCACGGTCATGCCAAACGCACAGCTGCAGCCAATCTAGGTTTGGAGACCAGATGTGATCCTGTAGCAGGTCCAGGGGGGCATCGCAGTGCTTCTTATAGCGACGGGCTGAAAACCAGACTGTAGTGAGAGTTTCTTATGTAATAATGTCAGTCAATTTGTGTGTTTGGTAGCACATGGTTCAGTAGTGCTTGACAACACTCCTTTTTGCTAACGCCTCATCATTTGTGCAGCAGCGGCAAGCTTTCATCCTTCACTTCCATGAATGTTTGAGGAGGTCATGTTTAACCCAAGTAGGACAGTTATGTTAATGTTTTCCAACATGACAGCCTCGAATGCCAGAATCAGATGTTTTTATGGTCGGTTGCTGTCTGTTGTGATTTGGCAGATGTTGAATTCTATCATTCTTTTACAGCTCGCTGGCCACTGCTCCGAATTCCTTATTATTTATATATTATAAAACCTGCGTATCCATGTGTGACACAACGTGCTTCACTCAGCATTTGTCACGCATCTACCAATATTTAAGCTACATTCATAATGGCTTACTGTGCAGAACCAAATGTGTTGTCTAGCCAGACCTTTGTTGATATAAGACACGTGACATGAATTGTGAAACTGCAGTTTTCACATGTTTTTGACATAACTTTAATCTTTTTACATTCCTAACATGTTGTTGAGGTATGATTAACCCTGATGCCTCAGCAGACATGCTGATACATGACAGACCAGGTACTTCTTAAGCAGAGGCCACTGATTTTTTTTTCTTTTCCTAAATGCCACTAGCTTTACTCTGCTAACAGAGTTTTGACAGATTCCATCACTGCAATCGGTGAATTTATTGGATTAGCTTGTTTTCATACTGTGCAGGTGGTTTTAATATCACTTTTGTCACAACAAGCTCCTATTAGAGAGGGCTTGGAATATCCATGGACTCTCCTCGTATTTTGAAGGGGGAATTTATTTTGTACATCTCACAGCAGATTTTTCAACGTTTATGCAACCTGTTTATACTCAGAAGATATGGTGTTAGTTAACCTACTTTTGACAAAACCGAAACGTCATAAAATACATTTAATGTTTGAGACCGTCATGCCAACCATCGCATGGATGTTTCAGGTTTTGCTTAAGTTAGGTTTAGATAGGAGGATGAATAAATCCATCAGTGGATTGATTTAAACGTAGGAATGTCAGATTCTCTACAGGGTCCTTTTTTTTATTTTCCTCTTTATGATTTCTGTTTTTAAGTTGGATGTGGTGAACTAGGGGGAATGTTTTTAATTTATGCTGTGTTTTGAAATAAACTCAAGCATTTGCCCTGAAGTGAACAAATGCTCCCAAGGGATGTTGGGAAACGGGGCTTCTTTTTCTTATGATCTCGTTACTGAGCTGTGCGCGGCTTAAATAAAAACCTTTACATCTGCACTAAAAATACTTCTTGTAGTAGGCTCTTTTTTTGGTGTTCTATTTCCAACACATATGGGATTCATGAAGCTTGAAATTTAGTGTGCTCTGTGTAGGTTGCAAATATTTGCTTGATGACTCCTTTGTCCTGCCTTTACTGGACTTTTTAAAAATTATTGTAGTCCATCGTGATCATCTAAAAATATCTGCCTCTAAAATGAACCATATGCTCCTGGTATTGCATAAGAGATCAGCAAAAGGAAGCCGGGAGTGTTGGTGACAGTCGGGAAGCAGAGTGAAGGAACTGAAGATGGAGCTAAGCTTTGGTGCATTAAATTAATTCACTACAACCACTGTTTGGATACCAATACTATCATTGCCATTTTGTTGACAATTTTCTCTCTTGTATTTATCACACTGACCTTGAGGAGATGGCTAAAGGGGGGGCCAAGCCCATACATGTTTGTGTGACAAGCTGCTCGGCTTGAACGGCCATGTCTAGTTGTTTTGTCCGCTGCTCATCCTGCATACCTGATAAAGCAGGAGTTCAGGCCAGGCAGCGCGCCATTGACCTCCTCACCCCCCCACCCCCAGTCCTTCCCTGGCCCCTGACACCTCGCACTTCTCTTTCCGCCATTGTGTAGTCTTCCTGGCATGCGACTCTTCCACATGAATGGGGAAGGAACAAGAGAGGAGGAAGAGGATGACTGAAATGCATGATGTAGTGCACATCTGCAGCTGAGTTTTCCCGACCACATTGTCTTGGCTGTTCCTTTATTTTCAGGCTTCGTCGATTCAGTAGTACATTCCCTGGCAAAAATTTGAAGAAGAAAAAATTAGGTAACCTCTTTTCATCAGATTTTGTGCATTTACTCTTTGTTTTAATGAATAGAGGAAAACTATGTGACAATAAAATACAAAAGCCTGCGATATGCGTCTGTGTAAGCGTGTTTGAAATTGTTGATGGTCTTTTTTTGGGAGGGTGGGAAATGGCTTTAAATATAACACATTGATTTTTTATTGTTTGTCATCAGTCATGTTTAACTGCTCTAAAGTTAATCAGATATTTATTTACCCTTACTTTTAATGAGTTTCACATCAGAGCTACATGCATACATAAAAGACACAAATAGTTTGTCGGCGTTTGCAGGATTTTAAGTGAATTAACTAACCAAACTGTCAGGCTAGTTGACTCACACTACGCCTTAGTCCTGACTGAGATAACAAACATTATTCATCGCTGTGTGGCCACTTTGTGTCTGAAGACTGAGGGGCTGTTTACACATCAACTGGGTTTTGGGGGGGTGAAAAAGCAAACTTTTGAAAGCAGGCTCCAGATTGTAATCTAACGCCACCGTCCCGTCACCGTGTAAACGGGCAAAACGTAACTCCTCTGAAAACGATGACTACACAGCCCCACTTCAAGCATTCCTCTAACGGTTCCAGACTAATTCACTCGTGCAGACAGAACACTATGGACAGAACAACAACAACAACAAAAAACAATGTTGGACTGTCCGGTTTTGTTTGCGCTGCAGACTCTTGTTGAGTTTATTAACGTTCCTCCAATGTAGATTTGCTGCACCTGTACTGTGATCTAATTCTGTGGTGTTAATTTTGAAAGGGTACACCACCAACTGCTGCCCCGGCAAGCATACGACAGCGTTTTCAATCATTTCTGCGGATCCTTTTGAAAAAGTTTGCAGTACGTAGAACTTCTTTGAACAGCAAAAGAAAAAAACCATGTTGTGTAAAACAAGCCCCGAGGCTGTTATTTTTGCTGAAAAATGCCTTCAAAAACATCTACATTTCATGAATCTGTTGAAGTCAAAATCACTCTGGAGCGATGAGTTCTATTTTGAGCTGTGTACCGATGATTCAGAACGCTGTCTTTGTAGGTCAGGTGAAAAATTCAACCCAGAACGCCTCGACTGAGAAACACGGAGGAGGTGGAATTGGGTTTATTGGTTGGGGGGTGCCTTTATGCCAATAGTTTTATTATAGATAAAGATATAATATATTATAGAAAAAGATATAATATATATAGATATAATAGATTTATTATATTTCCTTCACTTCTTTTCATCATCCTGGCCACATGGTGCTGTATTGGCTCATGTGTTCATCCAATCTACTCGGGCTGCACAATATATTGTTTCTGCATTAATATTGCGATGTGCATGTGTGCAGAGGTCTCATTACAGGAGGTGCAATATCATGTGAGCTCCTGTAACACTCACCCAACAGAAAAAATGAAGATTTGTCATTTTACTCCTGAGTCTGTTGTGTGCTCCCATACTATTTGACTTTATTACCCCAATCAGTGAAAAAAACTTAAGTTAAAAGACAATCAACCCAATAACTCCAATTGAATGACAATGGCTGCATTCTTCAGTCTTTCTCTCTGTTGTTTTTGGTGTCTTTTTTGGTAATTAATTCTAAGTCCATGTCTCTTACTAAGTGCTGCTTGGTGGCCATGAACATCGCTGCTCTCTCTTTATCACTACTGTTTGCCGTGGTGGATCAATTTGAACCATATTCATTTTCTGTGGCTGCTTAACTATCTATCTTGACTATTTGAGGCTGTGAGGAATTTGTCACATCGTGTGAACCTGATTTGAACTTTATGGAAACCACGTCAGCCTTGACTGATTTATGAGGATCATTGAAGTCAGGTGTTGGTCTTTAATCCCTATACTTACTGTATAATAGCGCTCATTTTGAAACGAGCTCCTGGATTCTCATATGTCGGGGTTCTGATAAAAAACATGGTAAACCTGTTTCTAGTCACATTTGAGCTGCATCACACCAGAGAGAGACAAAGCTGACTACCACAGTGTGTGTCTGCCCTGAGTCATCTTTAGTAACGGCTGCAGCCACAGTTATATCTGTCCAGCGCCTGGTTGACGGGGCTCTAATGTCTTGTCACAGAATAAGAATGCAGCCCTGTCGTGATGACTGTAAGCCCCTGCTGTTGTTTTTTTTTTGTTTTTTTTAATCGGTGCTACTCTTCATGCACTCTGCTGTGACAATATTAGCAGGTCAGATTGCAGATCCAGTGTCGCTGGCTGATGAGGTGAACACAGCAGTCAGTCATACCAGACTGCAGCACATGATGTGATGCTGGAGGACAGCGGTTTACTCGGCTTTCACATTAATGCAGCAAGTGTTTTTTAGTCACTTGACTAAGGTCTATATTGGGACTGGGAGGTGTCCTTTCTCTCTGCTGTTTGTTATATAAAGGTTATGTTCTTTCTCTCTGCCTTGTGTGAGCGTGTATGTGTGTATGTATATTCTATAAAGGCTACGTTTCCTATGTATTGACGTATGTGCCTGTTGCACTGCGATGAATTTCTGATCTCAATGTACAGTACAGTTTGTGTCTAATGCTGTTAGTCAGTGCTGTCATTTCATGTTTTCTTTGCTTTCCGAATGTAGCTCAGCAGAACAGATATACACATGCAGAAAAAGAGCCTAAAGAATTTGTCTGCCTTTTTATTGTTAATGCCTCGATCTGTCCTTTTAAAACTGTAGTGCATAATTTCTGCGTCCCTTTTCTTGCAGTGAGAATAATTTACACCAACACTGTCCAGATGCATGTGGGCGCCATGCGCTCCGCCATGCCACTATTTACTGTAGCCCACTCTGTCGGTCCAGTTTCAGCCCTGACAAACCAATCTTTGCCATTTCACATGAAATGTATCACTGCTGGTGTACCAGAGTGGGGAAAGTCGTCACAAACTACAGATGTGCACTGGTACATTGCAAAATGCGCATTTATCTGGCGATAGGCTTGATCTGCATTGAGTGAACTCATTTGGCGTGGGCCAACTAGGACATGTCTTACAAATGTGGTCATGTGTGTTTATATCCACACTGCACTCTCTGCACACTGTGTTTGGCGGAATTGCGGATGACATAATATTTTAAGTTGGAGGTTTAAACAAATACCATAAGCATCTTTTCTCTGTTTACAAACAGTTGTGCATAGTTAAATTTACGATGATAAACATTTGTAGAAAGCATTACAGCTCTTCGGAGGTTTCCCTGGTTTTGCACAGGTTTTCTGAAAAGCAGGGCAGATACAGAATTTCTCTATGCAGGATGCATGAAATGTTGCATGAAAATATGTTTAAATCCTCAGTAACGTCCTGCATGTTTCAATAGAAGAGCAGGAGGTAAAGAGTGTTTGGATCAGCATTTTGCAGACTTTTTTTTCCCCCTCATTCATATCATTTAACTGCCCTCTCTCTTGAATCCATACGCAGTCCAGCTACAGCATCAATCTAGATCATTGTTTGTCAATCTGTGGTACACATACCCCCGGAGGTATGCGGATTGATGTAGTGGGTGCACGAAATAAATCTTCATTTTAATATTTATTATCATTTTAGTGATTGAGTGCATGCAGTGCACAGCAAGGCATTCTGGGTGAGGGGTGCTGCCGTGCAAAGGCCACAACTTCAACCTTGAATCGCTAAATTTAAGTTACTCACAGAGATTGAATAGATATATTGTAATGGATTTATTCTCTTGCTTTGGCTCATGCACTCTCACCATCATTTCGCTCTCTTGCACAAGTGTGTGTGTGTGTGTGTGTGTGTGTGTGTGTGTGTGTGTGTGTGTGTGTGTGTGTGTGTGTGTGTGTGTGTGTGTGTGTGTGTGTGTGTGTGTGTGTGTGTGTGCATCCTGTCACTGCACACACACATACACAAACACGGTACTGGTGCATCGGCTATCAAGGGGAAAAGTTTTGACATGGTGTGTTGCGTTGAAAGATGAGCTTAAATGTTCTTCACTGACCACCCTTTTCATTTGTCTGACAAGTTGAATGACGATGAGTCACTCACTGGGTTGGCCTATAGGGGGGATATTTTTGCTCCCCTGAACGAAGTGATTCTTGGGCTGCCTTGTTTCAATGATGATGTTCAGTGTGCAAATAACTGTGTTCGTTTTCCCTCTTGGACCACTAAGTCATGCCACACACCTTTGTTTGAGTGAAAGAGACTCATTGAGATATCCACAAACGGGCAGTGAAAATTGAGCTAAGGCAGAAGGCGCTGTCAGAATTCTGGATTATCTTGCCTGCAGGGCCTCCTGAATTGGCAAATCAAAGACACGGATGCCTTTTGCAACAGCTTGCTCACGTTAGACTGGATTGTCAGCTCTCGTTAGCATGAAGACAAAGTACAGGAACAGACTATGTGTAGAAAACAATCTGAGACTGAAACTGTCTCCAATACAACACCACACTACAGCATTATGAGAGGCCATTGAAGCGCTTCCCTCTCATGAATCTGTGGTGAGGTGAGCCACTCTGTGTTCAACTTTAATTTGCCCAATGTACAGTAGACCTTTCAGCACAATAGTCTCCTGCCAAATCCTTTTGGAACTGCAATATATGTGTGTGTATACAGTGGGTTAAGTAAAAAAATGTCAGTACTGCTGCATAAACAACGTTATAGTGAGATGTCTGTGGAGCTGGTGGTACCCAGGAGGATGCAGAATGTCTCAGAGGTCTCTCTGTTAAAAGTTTAAGATCCACTGAGTTTGACACTCACTCATTTTTCTGACAGCTACAATCCGTATTTAAAATGATGTCAGTAGTTTGTCCAGAGGCAAAGGTCCTTGAATAGATAAAAGTTTACTAAACAACTGAACTCCCTAACGTGTCTTTGAACCTGCACCAGCCCTCATGTGTCTCGCTGCAGACCTGCAGGCCATATAACAACTTGAAGGAAACACTGATTTTTACATCGGGGAGGTAAATGAATCTTTTCGCCACCGTGCCTCTGTGTGCTCTCTGCATGTCACTGTTTGTCCCTCTCGCACACAGACATGCATACACTCCTATAAACAGACACACACACACACACACACACACACACACACACACACACACACACACACACACACACACACAACATGTGCACACAGGATGTCATGTCTCCTGTGATCTTCTGAGCTATGCGGTCTCAAAGGTGTTTGTCTCTTTCTTGACAACAATGAATGACATAGTTGGAATAGTTTAGGACAGGATCACAATTATCTGCGCTTGTCTTTGAGTCCTGTTTGGCCTGAGTGCGCAGAGACACGCACACACACAGACACACACCTCACCACAAAGCAGGTTTTAACAGATTTCCTGCGAGCTATTATATCTGCTGGAAGATGGTGGCATCCTGGTCCAAGCCTCCACGTCGAACAAGCCAGACTCTCCCTCCCCATTCCTGTCTTCCTCTCTTGATCTCTGTGCACGGGTCCATCTCTCCATCAGTCCATCTGTTTTTGCCCTCACCCGCCCCTCCTTTACCCAGTCTTCTCTTTTCCTCCATGTGTCCAGTGATCCCATATGTAACCCCTGAGGAGCAGTCTAAACACCGCGTTCAGATCCCAGGGCCAGTTGGG